>JAAGEH010000031.1:3425452-3497631 GCA_011751065.1 Lasiurus cinereus | reverse complement strand
ATAAATAAATAAATAAATAAATAAATAAATAAATAAATAAATAAATAAATAAAAACAGCTGATGTCACTACACTGGAAAGAACAACTCTAGGAGGGATAGGCCACCCCAAGCTATGCCAGCCCTTACTGGTGCACCACTGGCTTGCAGACCCACTGGTGATGTGTAGGAAGTGCAGCCCCTCTGACTCCAAAGCTTGTCTCACCAACAGCTGCTCTCCATCCAGTTCCATGGTAGATGCAGTGCTACTAGCCACCTCAGCTCCCACTTCCAACTTCTGGCTTCCTGCCTGCCCCTTTATATACTAAGTGCATTTGGGGTTGTGGCTTTGGCCTCCCTGGCCAATAGCGCCACAGCACAGCCAGAGAGTGGCAAGACATAGTCACCTGGGATGGCTGGGCATTGATTTGGCTGCTGACTGCAGTTACTCTGTGTGTTTACATTTGTAGGAAGCAGGACAGCCCACTCCTGCCACTGGCTTCACCTTCTAGGCTAAGAAAGGCCTGCTGATCTCCGTGTTTCTCCTCCCGTCTGGAATCAAAACGTCTTGGGGATGATCTCAGCAATGAGCCTAACACACACTCAGTGTCACTGTCACAGGAATTCCCAGTCATTACAGCCCATCCCTCAGCCTGCAGTGACCTGTTCTACGCAGTCACTCTTTACTTGTCATCCCATGAGGACCAACTTATGTTATCCTATTTGAAATGTGAGCAAGATCTCAAATGACCCCGTCAATAGCTCCCTTGACCTACCTTTCTTCTTCTAAAAACCTTGCATTTTAATATATATTTGATTTTGAAGAGGGAAATAGAGGCAGAGACATCAAGATAATATGTTAATTAGACCAGATGTCATTCCAGACGTCTTTCTGGATGAAGCCAGGGCCAGAGGGTAGCCTGGGTCTTGGGTGACAGAGGGAAGGCGGTACCTGAAGCCAGTGGAAGGAAGGCCTATTCTTGCATGAATTTTGTGCATTGGGCCTCTAGTCTTTAAATAAGATCTTTTGACTTCTGCTTATTACTTATGTAACACTCAATGAGATTTACCCATTTTTATTTCTATTTATTCCCACTTTTAGATGTTATGTCTACTTTGTCAGAACATATAATGTTTATGTGCTTATCTTCCATGCCTATCTACTTATTAATCTTAGTTCTATAATTGAAAATACAAAATACTCACCTTTTACCTAAGTATCCTCAATCATATCTTGATTAGATAAAGCTAATCTAATAGTCTTAATAGATTCATCTGAAAAGGTACATTAAAGTAATATTATCTGAGTACTTCAACGATTGATAAATATTTTTCTATATCTTCTATTTACTTTTTAGGGTTAAAGCTAATTTTATTTAGATGTTACTTGTACATAATTTATAGTAAGATACACAAACAGATAAAATTTGTCTAACAGGAGTTATTTGATACCACTTTAAATTTAATTTACAATAATGTTGGTAATACTGTAGGATGACAAATACTCTGAATAGAAAACAAAAAGTAATTGTTACTCTGGCTGATAGTCCAACTAGTGTTTAATAGATGAAAATGTATCACGTATTTCAGTTGCAAATTATTACAAAACGTTCGCAACCTAGCCACTTGATGCGTAAAAGAGATTCTGATATTTTAAAAATTTACTGAAATAAAAATGTTAATTCTCTAACAGAAAACTTTTAGTGAAGAAAAATGTAAGGGCAATAATTCTTACGGTTTGGTTTTGGACTAATAATAGGAAGTCAAACATATCATGTTTGTATTGCTAAGGAGTGATCTTCTCATCCCCTCTCCCATATGAAAGAAAGCTTGTAGGACAAGGGACAATCTAAAATAACCTTCTAATAATATATAAGTACTTTAAAATGTAAAATTCATAGATATGAAATGTGCTCTTAAATGTTCTCCATTTATTTTGGTAAATATTCTTTGAAAATGAAAACTGAAAGTTCAAAATATTGCCTTTTCCCTTTTCATGTAATACTATATTAGAAAAAGTCTAAGTTTAAATGTTAGAATCAAATTTGCTGAGAAAAATACTGCAAAATAATCTAAATTGATTTTCATTCCTTTTCCATTCTTTGAAAGGTTACATCTCAGGGCAAAGGCTTTTTCACTAATCACAAAAGCAAGTGGAAAAAAACTACAGGAAGGCAACTAATAACTAATATACTTATGAATATTTATGAATAAACTGCTACTGACTGAATAAAATTATAGGGTAGCTAAATGGTAACTAGCTCTGATAAACTCAAGAAGCATGTACGGAAACAGCTAGTACAGCTACAAAGACTCGACAACCTGGTAGAAGCATGGTCCTGGAAACGGGATTCAGACACGAGGCTTTTCGGAGTCTCAAAATCTTTGTGACTAAAACCCAAAGTACAGGCTTCCTACAATGACTGGGTACAAACCAAGCAGATATCTATTCAGGGACACACAGACATTCTTTGGGACATTCTTTGGGGGGTAGAGGGTGGCTGATTTCCTCTGGTGAACTCATTAACACAACTCTATTTGCTACAGTCATTACATTCATACCATCAACAGTTCTTTAGCTAAAGATTTCTTTGGCATGTCTGAGCGTCACTAGTACCTGCTGTTATGCTGAGTTCGGGGTCCCCAATAATCAACCACCAGGGAGCCTTTTCCAATGCAAAAGCGAAGGGTCTTTATTCAAACCTGGCTTTGGCTCCCAGCCTCTTTCTGGCGCAGCAGGGAGATGAGAGAGTGTGCCCTGGAAGAACAATCGGTTATATGGGGTTAGGATATTGGGCGGGCTTAAGGAAGTGACGTGGGTTACAGAGATTGGTCGCTGTGTTCCTGGAGCTTCATTGGTCCATTCGGGCGGTAGTCGGGGAAGTTAGGACATTGCTGACACACCTGTGTCCATTCCCAGAAAAGGGAGAGGGTTTAGACAAGGGGCCCAGCCCTATAGGACAAGATGGAGGAGCAATGCACTTCACAGGCACAGGCACTGCGCTTGATAGTGGGTCATACGTGCATTGCTCATCCATCTATCCTTTCTGCTTTGTCCTTTCATTCCCCCCTTGTCTTGAGACACATGTCTCAATCATGAGATGTGCTGTATTTCTCAGGTCAAGTGCACCGCAGCTTGAGCTTGAGCGGGTTGCGCTGGTCCTGGCCGATGTTCCATTGCGCAATGAAGTCCTCCTGGATTGCAGAGGGGATGGCTGGGCAAGCGAGTGTGATGGACCCAGGTCGCGATGACATCTACTCTGAGGGTGGTGAAGGTCGTCAGCACCAGACATAGGGACCCTTCCAATGTGGCTCAAGGGTCTCCCGGCGATGTCTCTTGACATAGACCCAGTCCCCAGGCTTATGCTGATGAGGAGTCTGGGCTGGGCCGGTTTCATAGATGACACAGAGGCCCAGCCAAATGTCCTCGTGCGCCCTCTGGAGCCCTCTCAAAGAAAGAAACTGTTCTTGACTTTCAAATTATGAAGAAATTCGGTTTTAAGGTTAGGAATAATAGGGGATGGCCAGCCAAACATGATTTCATAAGGAGTGAAACCCAGGGTGTAGGGGGAGTTCCTAACCCGGTTAAGGGCATACGGAAGGAGAGCCACCCAGTCCCCGCCAGTCTCCATGGTCAATTTGGTAAGGGTCTCTTTTAGAGTTCTATTCATTCTTTCTACATGCCCTGAACTTTGGGAACTATAAACACAATGTAATTTCCAATTTTTCCCAATGGCCTTGTCCACTACCTGCGTTACCTGCGAGACAAAGCCTGGTCCATTGTCCGACCCTATTTCAGAGGGAAAACCATACCTGGGCAAGATGTCTTCCAGCAGCTTCTTAGCTACTGTCTGAGCTGTTTCATGCTTAGTTGGATATGCTTCTACCCATCCAGAGAAGGTATCTACAAATACTAAAAAATATTTATAGCCATACTTTCCTGGTTTAATTTTAGTGAAGTCGACCTCCCATTGTGCTCCAGGCTTGGTTTCTCTGAGCCAGGTTCCTTTTCACTCGGCCTGATTCTCGCGTTTGTGAGTTGACAGGTCTTGCAGGTGGATACAACCTGCTCTATTTTGATGTCTTGTTGGTGGATCTTAATTCTGGTGTGTCGGATTAAGTCCTTTAATTTGCATGCCCCAGGTGAGTGGACCGGTACATGCGTTCTAACACTGTAACCCCAAGCCAGTCCGGTAGTATGAGCTCCTTGTTTGGTGTGTACCACCATTCTTTAATTTCCTGGACGTGGGGAAGTCTCCTGATCTGCTGCAGCTCTTGCTGAGAGTACCCAGGCTGATCTGGCAAGACTGGGTCCCCGGGGTCTGGTAGTTGTAAGGCCATGATAGAAACCAAAGTGAAGGCCGCTGCTTTGGCTGCCTGATCAGCCTTTTGGTTACCTCTTGCCACTGGGTCATCTGCCTTCTGGTGCCCTTGGCAGTGGATAATGGCTAGCAACGCGGGGAGCCACAAGGCAGCAAGCAGGTCAGGAATTTCCTGTTTATTCTTCATTGTCCATCCCTTTGCTGTCAATAGCCCTCTCTCCTGATAGATCACCCCGTGAACATGAGCTGTAGCAAATGCATAATGGCTCTCTGTATAGACATTAAACCGTTTCCCAGCCCCCAGTGTCAGTGCCTTGGTGAGTGCAATGAGTTCTGTTCGCTGAGCTGACATCCCAGGGGGCAGAGCTTCTGCCCACACAGTGTCCATGTCGGTGAACACTGCTGCACCCGCATACCTGCACCCGTCTTGCATGAAGCTGCTTCCATCCTTGAATCAGGTGGCCTCTGCATCAGGGAAAGGCTGGTCAATCAAGTCTTTCCGGAGTCCATGCACTGCTCCAGGATCCTCGCACAGTTATGTAGCGGGGCATCTAGGTCAGGGTCAGGCAGCAGGGTGGCAGGGTTGAGGGCCGCACTTGTATAGAACCGTACTCTAGGGCCATTGAACAGCAAGCTTTGATAGTGGGTCATACGTGCATTGCTCATCCATCTATCAGGAAGTGAAATAGAAAGTGAAATAGAAAGAGATAATTCTCAACCAATAAAACAGAGAAACACAGACACCGTCAAACAAAGGGCCCCAAGAAAGTCTTCCAATTCCGCAGAAACAAAACCGAAAACTGGACGATGGCCGTGCACCAACCAGCGGGAGTGACCTGCTTTGTCCCAAAGGTTTGAGGGGATTCCACTTCCCTCATGAGGGGTTTCCACGTCCCTCCATATGGAGGACCAGAGCATCCTCTGACTCCTCCTGTCCGAGGTCTACCAGTGCATCCACTTAGACCGCTTCAGGCACTACAGACTTCAGAAGCGAGCTCGCGCACAGACCAGAAACAGACAACATGCACTTACCGCGGTCAGACAGACTCTCCGGATTGGGCTCCCTCGTGGGTAGTGGGGATCCTGGATGAGCCACTAAATGTTATGCTGAGTTCGAGGTCCCCAATAATCAACCACCAGGTAGTCTTTTCCAATGCAAAAGCAAAGAGTCTTTATTCAAACCCGGCTTTGGCTCCCAGCCTCTTTCTGGCACAACAGCAAGACGAGAGAGCGTGCCCCGGAAGAACAATCGGTTATATGGGGTTAGGATATTGGGCGGGCTTAGGGAAGTGATGAGGGTTACAGAGATTGGTCGCTGTGTTCCTGGAGCTTCATTGGTCCATTCAGGTGGTGGTCGGGGAAGTTAGGACATTGCTGGCACACCTGTGGCCACTCCCAGAAAAGGAAAGAGGTTTAGGCAGGGGGCCCAGCCCTATAGGACAAGATGGAGGAGAGTTCCTTTCTGCTTTGTCCTTTCACTGCCAACTTTTTTGAATGCTGGGTCTTGGTAAGAATTCCTTAGTAAATAAATGTCTTATTTTTTGTGTGCAGCCCTATTTATAATAAAAGCCTGGGGTGTTTATCATAGACAAGCAGTTATGATAGAGTGAAGGCTCCTGTGAGGGATCCCTAATCTGGCCATAGCACTCACCTTCGCCACCCCCACCACAGACCACAGAGAAAAGCAAAGAGCTCTCAACACCTACACTTAGGCTTTTAAAGTTCAAGTGGAGTGAGGTTCCATCAGGAGCACACAGAAGAGCTCACTTAGGCCTGGGCTCCTGAGGAAGTGAAAGATGCAGGTCTCTTCACACCCACAGCCCACACTCAGCCACTCTGCTCAGTTCTCCTCAGAATCACTCTTGTCAGAATTGCTGTACTCCATGGCAACGTGTCTGGACAGGATCATGGCCTTGTCATCCCCATCCCCACCCCACTCATGCCCTGCCCTCATGCTCACAAGGCTCTTCTACTTTTTTTTCCAGCTGAATTCCTATTTGAATAGCCTCAAGAAGATCACTGAAAATATCGCTTATGGATGCTTGTGCAGTTTCTTGTCGCTTTGTCTCAGCTACTGGAGGGCCATCCATGGGGGAGGATGAGAGAGAAAAGCCGGGCGAGGAGGGCCGGGTGGGGGTATTAGGGGGCCCCCCTGAGAAGGCGGGGCTATGACAACCAGTCCAGTGGAGGGCTGGTGAAGAGGCACTGTGTAGGAGGACCCAGCTGCTACTGGGAAGGAAGGCTGCATGAGAATCTGGAGAGAGCTATTGGAAAGCAGTTTGTGCTGAAGGTATCATGGCTGGTGTTGGGGCAGAGGCGGTGCTGAGGGGTTGTAATATTCTATGATCTGGGCTGGGAACATCCCAGCTGGAGCCGTGGGTACTGAGGATTGGGACTCCTCTGTGGCCTGTGGTGGGGGTGGTGAAAGTAAGTGCTGAGGTTTGTTCAGGTCCATGTTCCTTGCAGAGGCAGGGAAAGGCGGCGGGGCGGGGGGGTGGCGGGGGAAAACAACAGGCTGCAGGTGCAGAGAATGGTTGGGAGTGGCTGGATAAGATTAATCTGTGACATCCAATGCCAGTATCTGGGGACAGGGATTCCTCACAAGATGCTCCATGGTACACACTCTGAGACAACCTGTTGTCAGGTCTGAGCTCTTTGTCATACTAGTACGCCATCATATTCCACTCTTGGTGCCTGTTTCTGGCTTTTCAAACCTTTTTAACCCATGTGTATGCTTTTGTTTACTTTGGTGCCTTTTCTTTTGTCTTTTGTGTCCTGTAGCATTTTTTTTCCCCAGAGATAGGAAGGAACAGTATGAAATTTCACCCTGTATTTTAATCATCGCTGTATCATGTCAGAATTTTCAGAGGAGGTGATTTATCACTCTGCTTGTAGATGATGGCAAAAGAGTTAGGAATGGTGCTGCTCTTGGAAACTGCCTGCTGATCTCAAGCTGTGGAACTTTTGAAAACTTTTTTCATGTTGATATCCTGTAATGACACCTCTTCTTCCACTGTTGAGTCCAGCTGGGTAATTTTGACAGCAAGGCGACCAATTCTGTCAGGAAAATAATTTGCTCTGATGTAAAAGTTGTTAACCTCGAATCCTAGATGGCGGCATAGGTAAACACCTATACTGCTGCCTCCCACAACAATTTCAAAACTACAACTAAAAGACAGAACGGACATCATCCAGAGCCACAGGAAAGCTGGCTGAGTGGAAGTTCTACAACTAGAGGGAAGAGAGGGGCTCTCGGAGACCCAGAGGAGCTGCAAAAAGCTGAGGTACGGAGACGCGCGCTGAGAGAGCGGGTGCCGGAGTACCTGGCTGGCTTTCTCTGGCGGGAGGGAAACGGAGACTCCCAACGGCATTGAACCCCTTATCTTACGACACTAACCCCCAGATCCAGCCGAAACTCATACGGGGGGAGTTTGGACTGTGAAAAGGGAGAAGTGCACGTAAATTTAGGGGAGTTGCAAAGGATCGGAGGTCTGGTCGCGCAGGGCACCACGCGGAGGGCGGATTGCTGATTGTGCCGCTGGCTTTCGCGAGTGGGCGGGAGACAGACCCTCCCAACTGCGCCACTTCTGAGTCCACTAAGCCCCTGTTTTGGGCGAAACCCTGGGGACCTAGACTCGTGTGGTCCTGGTTCGCAGGGGAGCCGGAAAGGCAGCAGTTAGAGGCACTGCGGGTGTGCGTGCGCACAAGGACCGCTCCAGCCATTACCCAGTCACGTGAGACTCAGGGGCCGTGGAGGGCGGGGCCGACTGGAAGGCAAGGCGGTCCCTTAAGCCCTGAAACTCCACCCCTCCCAAGCTCAGCAGAGGCTTCTGAGGCTGATTCCAGCACAGAAGTTTCCCCGGCACAGTGAAAATGCCGAGACAAGGGAAGGGATTACAAGCAAAAGAAATGGAGGAAAAAAAACGACTGGATATAGAGTTCAAAACCACGCTTATAAGGATTTGCAAGAATATGCTACAAAAGATGGATAAATTTAGTGAGACCCAAGAGAAGATTATAAATACACTGACTGAAATGAAAACTATTATGCAGAGTACTAACAGCAAACTAGAGAAAGGCAAGGATCAAGTCAAAAATTTGAAATATAAAGAAGCAGAAAACATTCAACTGGAAAAGCAAGAAGAGAAAAGAATCGTGAAGATAATGTAAGGAGCCTCTGGGACAGCTTCAAGCGTACCAACATCAGAATTGTGGGGGTGCCAGAAGAAGAGAGAGAGCAAGATACTGAAAACCTGTTTAAAGAAATAATGACTGCAAACTTCCCACATCTGGTAAAAGAAATAGACTTACAAGTCGAGGAAGCACACAGAACCCCAAAGAAAAGGAACCCAAAGAGGACTACACCAAGACACATCATAATTAAAATGCCAAGAGCAAAAGAGAAAGAGAGAATATTAAAAGCAGCAAGAGAAAAACAGTTTATGACCTACAAGGGAGCACCCATACGACTGTCAGCTGATTTCTCAACAGAAACGATGCAGGCCAGACGGGAGTGGCAAGAAATATTCAACGTGATGAACAACAAGAACCTACAACCAAGAATAATCTATCCAGCAAAGCTATCATTCAGAATTGAAGGGCAGATAAAGACCTTCACAGAGAAGAAAAAGCTAAAGGAGTTCATCAACTCCAAACCAGTATTATATGAAATGCTGAAAGGTACCCTTTTAGAAGAGGAAGAAGAAAAAGGTAAAAGACAAAAAATTATGAACAACAAATACACATCTGTCAACAAGTGAATCTAAAAATTAAGTGAATTAAAAATCTGATCAACAGAATAAACTGGTGAATATAATAGAATCAGGAGCACAGAAAGGGAGTAGACTGATAATTCTCAGGAGGACAAAAATCATAAAGCATCAAACAGACTGTGAAATTATAGCAGAAAGATTAAAGTTAGGTGAGGTAAATAAGTGATCAATCAAAGGACTTGTATGCATGCTTATAAACATAACCAATGATCACAGACACTGGGGGGTCGGGGTATGCCTGGGAGGGAGGGGGCGCAATGGGGAGATATGTATAAAAAATTAATAAAAATTTAAAAAAAAATGTGGCTCTCCAAAGAAATGTCAAAAATAAATAAAATAAATAAAATAAAATAAAAGTTGTTAACCTGATTAAAAAACTCACCAAATATGCCTTCAGCACGTTTGTTTAGGCAGTTTAGCTGGCTTGTGATAACCGGAGCATACCATTGGTTACACCTTCAAGTTCACTGGTAATTCCTTTGGGCAGGGCACCCCACTGGAGTGTGATATGCTTACTGTCATTTCCTGTAAGTGTTGATTTAGGGATTGCAGAACTTCCCTCAGGGTGCATCACTATTTTGATTCAAATAGCAGTACTAACAGCAACCAAATTAACACCAAGGCTGGCTGTGCCTGGGGCTGCAGTCAGAGCCCCATGGTTCCTCCTTGCAGAGGTTATGTGGTGCCCCCTTGCTACACTAGACACCATCTAAATCCTTCATAGATTGGTAATATATTAGGGAGTTGGGAGACAGCAAAGTGGGAAACCTCTGGGGTTGGATAAAAAGTAAAATGATAGACACATGCTTCTTTTATAACCTTAGTTAACAGTCAATATTTAACATAACAATAAGGATGAGGGAATCTGTGGTCTCAGCTCTGGTGCCCTGTCTAGTGGGTTGTGCCCTGAGGGGTCTGGAAAAAGGGAAATAACAAGTTATCCCTACATTCCAAAAGTATGTTATCTTAGATGCAAAAAGATAATAGTAATAGATTCAATTAAGATCAAAGTTGATCCTTGTCACAGAATATACCAGCCTAGCACATTACTACCCATCATAGACTGCTTTTTAATTAAAAAGTTTACTTTCAGACCATCCTTTGTGGTTGCTTTAGGTCTCCAAATTTGCAAGGCCATCAGGTAGGCCTTCCCTGAGCTTGTCAGGTTATCAAGTGGCCCCTTTCCTTACAGGACCCATCTCTAAAGAGCAGAGGGAGCATTCAGCCATCTTCAAATCCACACCAACATTTTCTCATTATGTGTCTGTATAGGGGAAAGGTGTCACAAAAAATGCTGTGAGTTCCATGACAGAAATAAAAATCTCTTTATTCCTCAGATATAAATGCAATAATTGTTTATATTTTTGTGTTTTTCCTAATAATTGTCCATAGGAAGACATATTTTGTATATGGTTTTAGTATTCATCATATAGATGCACTTTTAAACTAATAATCTGTTTTTAAAATCTACATTAATAAAACAGAAAAATGCTAATTGTACCTCTGCTGTGCCCACAGCCAATCAGGAGTGATATGCATATGCAGGAGAGGAAGGCTGCATTTGATGCCGCCCACAGGGTCTAGTCAGCCATTGGGGTTTGGCAGGCCTCGTGGGCTGTGTCTGATGCTGCCTCAGGGTCCAGGTTGTCATTGGTAACCCGACAAGCCTAGCAGGCAGCACCTGATGCTGACGCCGGGTCCAGGCCACCATCGGGGACCTGGGTAGGCAGGGGTGGCCAGGGTCTCTGGGATCCCTGTCTACCCCCAGGCTGCCTATAGACACAGGTTTAGCAGTCTGGGGTTGAATATTTTAATGAAAATGGGATACATATGCCCTGGCTCACTGGGTCCCATCCCTGGAGAGGATAGGACAGTGGGCAGTTAGCAGGCACCAGAGCTTGGAAGGGACTAGGAGCAACCTGCAGGCATGCTACCAGGAAGAGGTTCTGACACAGAGCTGGCTGATGGGGGCATGCAAAGGTGCAGATGAGGTGGCTTTCACTGGCACTGAGCTTGAAAAGCACATGGACAATCTGATTGAATAAATTTCCTTTCTGAAGAAGGTGCATGAAGAGGAGATCACTGAGCTGCAGGCGCAGATCCAGTATGCTCAGATTTCTGTGGAGATGGAAATATTCTCCAAGTCCGACCTCTCTGCCACACTCAAGGACATCTACACCCAGTATGAGAAGCTGGCTGCCAAGAACATGTAGAATGCAGAAAAATGTTCCAAGAGCTGCTTTACCATGCTGACCAAGAGCACTGGCAAGTACACCGACTGGGTGTGCGCCACTAAGGACGAAGTATCTGAAAGCCACCATCTGCTCAAGGCCAAGACCCTTGAGATCAAAGCATGCCAGGGATGAACTAAGCTCTGGGAAAGCAGTTGTGAGAGCTGAAGGATAAGCAGAACTCCGATGTTAGTGCCAAGAAGGACACAATCAACAAATTAGAAAATGAGTTGAGAACTAAAGAAAGTGAAATGGTATGATATTTAAAAGAATACCAGGACTTCCTCAATGTGGCTTTGGACATTGACATTGCAGCTTACAGGAAACTCTTGGAAGATGTGAAGACCCAGCTCAGTTTCACCAGCTTGGGAAGTATAGCCAGCGGCTACTCCCAGAGTTCCTAGATCTTTGGTCGATCTGCCTACGGTGGTTACAGACTAGCTTCTACTTGATGTCCACTTGCTCCTTCCCTTCTTAATACACCAGCCAAGTCCAGGAGGAGCAGATCAAGGTGGAGGAGACCATTGAGGCTGCAAAAGCTGAGGAAGCTAAGTATGAAACCACCTCTAAAGGAGAATCTGAAGAGGAGGAAAAGAAGGAAGTGGCTGACGAAGAGGAAGGAGAGGAAGAGGAAGAAGATGCCAAGGAAGAATTTGAGGATGCAAAAGAGAAAGAAGGAGGTGAAAGTGAAGGAGAAGTTGCCCAAGAAGCTGAGGACGAGAAGAAAGATGAAGGTTCTGGGGAGGAGCAAGCAACCAAGAAGAAAGATTGAGCCCCCTTTCCTTAATTATTTCAGAAATAATCCTCCTGAAACCAGTTCAACCCTGTCACCAACCAAGCAGTTGAGTTCCCGATACTATATGAATTAAGAAGTCAATATATATACCATTCTGAGGGAGCTCAGGTTGGACATTAAATGTTGTGCTATGACATTTCTCCTTATGCAGAGTATCTGTTTGCTTGCAGAGTGGCTTCCTGGCTTGCTGCCAATCTGCGCATGGTCCATGCTTATGAGTTCAGGATCTATGACAATGTGAATAATTCAGATGTTTACAATAAAAACATATGAATACATGAATTCACTGATGTTAATGATAAACTTCATGGAAAAAATAGTCCTTTGAATCTTTGGTGGTTAGAAATTAAAGACCTCAAATCATGTGCAATAAACAGTAAATAAAGTTACTTTGAATGACAAAAAAAAAATACTTTAGGAGCCAGGAAACATTCAAAGAACTGGGGAACCACCCTCAAGTCAGGAAAGGAAGTCACAGGGTGTATGTTATTGCTATGAATACAGTATATCCTACTACTCACAACATATATAATGTAATGTATTAGATGCCTTCCGATCGCATGAAGTATGTATTCTCTTAGAGTAATACTGGCACATATGTTATAGTTATGGCAATATGTCATATACTATCAATATTAATAAAAGGATAATATGTTAATTAGACCATGAGACCTTCCAGAAGTCCTTCCGAACAAAGCCGTGGTGGCGGGGCCGAGGCAGAGGGAGTTAGGGGTGATCAGGCCAGGAGGAGAAAGCAGTTGGGGTGATCAGGCCAGGAGGAGAAAGCAGTTGGGGGTGATCAGGCCAGGAGGGGAGGGCAGTTGGAGGTGATCAGGCTGGTGGGTAGTGGCAGTTGAGGGCGAGCAGAACATCAGAGGGGACAAGTTGGGGGTGAGAAGGCTGGCAGGGGGTGCTATTGGAGGCAATCAGGCCAGCAGTCAGAGTGGTTAGGGGTGATCAAGTAGGCAGGCAGGTGAGCAGTTAGGAGCCAGCAGTCCTGGATTGTGAAGGGGCTGTCTGACTTCCTGTTTAGGCCCTATCCCACAGGGGTCTCATATTGAAGAGGATGCAGGCTCGACTGAGAAACACCACCACCCTCGTTCACAAATTTTGTCCACCAGGTCACTAGTAAATAATAAAAGTTAAAATTTCTCATTAGGTATGTACTTATTGTAAAACATTGAAAAAATATAGAAAATTATTATATCATTGCCCCTAGACAATGACTGTTAACATTTTAATGTTATTTCTTCAAACTTTCACACATGCATTCCTTTTCTTCCTACATAATTTGATTGACTCATATATATAATTTTACTTTCTGCTTTTTTATTTCATATGATTTTATGCATTTAATTACTGTAAAGGTTGGATAAATCTGATTTACCAAGTTATAATTTGCTTTACCATTCTTTTTTATTTAAAGTCTTTATTTTTTAAAGTATTACATGAGTCTCCTTTTCCCCCCATTGACCTCTATCTATCTGCCCCCCCTCCAGCACATGCTCTCACACTGCCCTCCCCAGCCATCTGTGTCCATTAGTTATGCTCATATGCATGCATACAAGTCCTTTGGTTGATCTCTTGGCCCCTCACCCCTTGCCTTCCCTCATAGGTTCCACACTCTGTTCGATGCTTTTATGACTGTTTCTATTTTTGTTCATCAGTTTATGTTGTTCATTATATTCCACAAATGAGTGAGATCAAGTTGTTTTGATTTTCATCTCTCAGATGATTAGTGATTTTGAGCATTTTTTCATATGTCTCTCGGCCTTCTATATGTCCTCTTTTGAAAAGTGTCTATTTAGTTGCTTTGCCCATTTTTTTTATTGTATTGCGTATCTTCTTTTGTTAAGCTGTATGAGTTTCCTATAAATTTTGGAGATTAAACCCTTATCAGAGATAACATTGGCAAATATGTTCTCACATGCAGTGGGCTTCATTGTTGATGGTTTCTTTAGCTGTGCAGAAGCTTTTTATTTTGATGTAGTCCCATTTGTTTATTTTTTTCCTTTGTTCCCATTGCCCTAGGAGCTGTATTGCTAAAGATATTGCTATGACAAAAGTGACAAATGTCTGCTATTTTGCTGCCATGTCTTCTTTTAGGATTTTTATGATTTCCCATCTTACATTTACAGTGGAGCCTCGAGATACGAGTGCCCTAACATACGAGATTTTTGAGATACGAGCCGTCAAGCGAGTGATTTTTGCTTTTCAATATGAGCAACATTTGAGATAGGAGCACAGATTGGCCGGCTGCAAATGACCCACCAGTTTACCGCGACTTGAGCTTCTCATAGTTTCCCACACCTCAAGGTTACGGAACGAATTAAACTCGTATCTTGAGGTACCACTGTACACATAAATCAATGAGAACTATAAGGAGCGGAATGAGAATGTTACCAACATGAAACAAAATCAAGAGGAGATGAAGAACAGCATAGCTGCAATTAGGAACACAATGGAAGGCCTAAACAGTAGATTAGAAGAAGCTGAGGACTGCATCAGTGAATTAGAAGACATGATAGGAAATAAAACACACAAAAACAACATCAACTGGAAAAATACTTAAAAAACAAGAAGAGAGCCTAAGGGAGCTTTGGGACAATAAAAAAACAAAACAAAATTTGCTTATACGGATACCAGAAGGAGTGGAAGAGAAGCAAGGAATAGAAAAATTATTTGAAGAAATAATGACAGAAAACTTCTATGATATTGGCAAGAAAAAAAACTATGCAAGCCCAAGAAGTACACAGAGTTCAAAACAAGTTGAACCCCAAAAGACCAACACCAAGACACATCATAATTGAACTGGCAAACACTAATGACAAAGTAAGAATTTTAAAGGCTGCCAGAGAGAGACAGAAAGTTACCTACAAGGGATTGCCTATTAGAATATCAACTGATTTCTTAACAGAAACACATCAGGCCAGAAGGGAATGGAATGAAATATATAAAGTGACGCAAAACAAGGGTCTGAACCCAAGAATACTATACCCAGCAAGGCTATCATTCAAAATTGAAGGTGGAATCAGGAGCTTTACAGACAAAAAAGGGCTAAGAGAGTTTATCACTACCAAGCCAACAATGCAAGAAATGCTAAAGGGACTGCTGTAAAAAGAAGAAAGGGAAAGGTAAGAAAAAACACAAACACTGAGGAAAAATATGACAGCAAACATGAACTTGTCAATAATATAATTAAACATCAATGAGTTAAATACAGCAATCAAAAGACATACGGTAGCTGAATGGTTAAGAAAATATGACCCATACATTTTCTGTCTACAAGAGACCCACCTCAGAGCAAAGAATTCACACAGATGAGAGTTAAAGTATGGAAAAACATTTTTCAGTCAAATAGAAATGAGAAAAAAGCTGGGGTGGTGATACTTATATCTGATAAAATAGACCTCAGAGTAAAGGCTATAACAAGAGATAAGGAAGGCAACTACATAATAATAAAAGGAGCAATTAATTAAAAAGATATAACTCTGGTAAACATATATGTGCCTAATACAGGAGCCCCTAAATACATAATAAAACTCCTGGAAGATATCAAGGGGGAGACTGACAACAATACAATTATAGTAGGGGATTTTAATACACCACTGACATCTCTGCACAAATCCTCTAGACAAAAAAATATTAGCAAAGAAGCAGCCATTCTAAAAAACTCATTAGATTAGATGGACCTAATTTACCTCTTCAGAGTATATCACCCCAAAGCCACAGAATATATGTTCTTCTCAAGTGCAAATGGGACATTTTCAAAAATAGACCACATAATGTGTCACAAGCAAAGTCTCCCCAAATTCAAAAAGATTGAAATCATATCAAGCATTTTCTCAGACCACAATGGCATAAGATTAGGAATAAACTACAATAAAAACATTCCAAAAAATTCAAACACTTGGAACTTGAATAGCATGTTATTAAACAATGACTGGGTTATAAATTAGATCAAAGAAGAAATTAAAAATATTCTGGAGACTAATGACAATAAAACAGTGCAAATGCTATGGGACACAATGAAAGCAGTGCTGAGAGGGAAGTTTATAGCTCTACAGGCATACCTCAAAAAACAGTATACCATTTTTTCCTGTTTTTTGAATCACCTAACTCAACAACTCAAAGAGATAGAACAAGAGCAACAAGAAAAGCCAACTGTGAGCAGAAGGAAAGAAATAATAAAGATCAGGCAGAAATGAATGACAAAGAGCCAAAAAAAATACAAAAATATCAACAAAACCAAGAGCTGGTTCTTTGAAGGAATAAACAAGATTGATGAACCTGTAGCCAGGCTCACCAAGAAGCAAAGAGAGAGGACCCAAATAAACAAAATCAGAAATGAGAGAGGCAAAGTAACTACAGACCCCACAGAAATAAAAAGGATTGTTAAAAAATATTATAAACAACTCTATTCTAACAAATTACACAACCTAGAGGAAATGGACACATTCCTAGAAAAACACAACCTTCCAAAACTCACACAGGAAGACTCTAAAAATCTGAACATGCTAACAACTATGGAAGAAATTGAAGCAGACATCAAAAAGCTTCCAGCAAACAAAAGTTCAGGGCCAGATGGCTTCACAGGGGAATTTTACCAAACATTCATAGAAGAACTAAAACCCATCCTTCGCAGACTATTCCAGAAAATTCAAGAGGAAGGAACACTTCCAAACTCCTTCTATTAAGCCAAGATCACTCTAACACCAAAACAAGATAAAGATAACACAATGAAAGAGAATTACAGACCAATATCCCTCATGAACATAGGTGCCAAAATCCTAAACAAAATTCTAGCAAATCTAATCCAGCAGTATGTCAGAAAGATCATACACGATGACCAAGTAGGATTTATCTCAAGGATGCAAGGATGGTGCAATATTTGTAAATCAATAAACGTGATACATTACATAAACAAATTGAGAGATAAAAATCACATAGTCATATCATGTGATTTTTTTGATGCAGAAAAAGCATTTGACAAAATCCAGCACCCTTTCTTGATAACAACTTCCAGCAATGTCGGAATAGAAGGATCATACCTCAACATAATAAAAGCCATACATGAGAAACCCACAGACATCATATTCAATGGGTAAAAACTAAAACTATTTCCCCTAAAAACAGAAAAAAAGAAAGGAATGCCCACTTTCACCCCTCCTATTCAACATAGTGCTGGAAGTACTAGCAATTGTTTTCAGACAAGAAAAAGAAATAAAAGGAACCAAATAGGAAAAGAAGAATTAAAACTGTCCTTATTTGCAGATGACACAATACTATACATAGAAAACCCTGAAGACTCTATCAAAAAATTATTAGACATGATAAATGAATTCAGCAATGTAGCAGGATACAAAATTAACACCAAGAAATCTATGGCATTTCTATATACCAACAATGAACTTACAGAAAGAGAGACTGAAAAAGCAATCCCATTTACCATTGCACCAAAAAAATTAAGATACCTAGGAATAAACTTAACTAAGGAGGTAAAAGACCTATATGCAGTAAACTACATGACACTAAAAAAAGAGCTAGAGGAAGACATAAACAGATGGAACAATATACCATGTTCATAGATTGGGAGAATAAATATAATCAAAATACCCATTCTACTCAAAGCAATCTATGAATTCAATGCAATCCCCATGAAAATTCCAAAGGCATACTTCACAGGCCTAGAATAACTTTCTAAAAATTCACCTGGAATAAAAAAAAGACCCTGAATAGCTGCAGCAATCCTGAGAAAGAATAACAAAGTAGGTGGGATCTCAATACCAGATTTTAAGCTGTATTACAAAGCCACTGTTCTCAAAAATTCCTGGTACTGGCACAAGAACAGACACATAGATCAATGGAATAGGATAGAGAACCCATAAATCGACCCAGACCACTTTGCCCAATTAATATTTGACAAAGGAGGCATGAACATACAATGGAGTTAAGACAGTCTCTTCAACAAACGGTGTTGGGAAAATTTGACAGATACATGCAAAAAAAATGAAACTAGACCACCAACTTACACCATACACAAAAATAAACTCAAAATGGATAAATGACTTAAACATAAGATGAGACACCATAAAAATACTAGAAGCATCCACAGGCAACAAAATCTCCAACATATGCCAAAGGAACTTCTTCACCAATACAGCTCCTCGGGCAATGGAAACTAAAGAAAAAATAAACAAATGGTACTTACTTCAAAATAAAAAGCTTTTACACAGCAAAGGAAACCATCAACAAAACAAAAAGAAAGCCCACTGCATGGGAGAACATATTTGCAAATTATATCATCGATAAGGGTTTAATTTCCAACATTTACAAAGAACTCATACAATTTCACAAAAAGAAGGTAAATAACCCAATAAAAAAATGGGCAACTGATCTAAATAGGCACTTCTCGAAAGAAGACAAAAGGAAGACCAAGAGACATATAAAAACCTGCTCAAAGGCACTAATCAGAGATGCAAATCAAAACGACAATGTGGTACCATCTCACACCTGTCAGAATGGCTATCATCAACAATTCAATAAATGAAAAGTGTTGGCGAGGATTCAGAGAAAAAGGAACCCTCGTGCACTGCTGGTGGGAATGCAGACTGGTGCAGCCACTGTGGAGAACAGTAGGGAGTTTGCTCAAAAAACTAAAAATGGAACTCCCATTTGACCCAGTGATCCCTCTTCTAGGAATATATCCTAAGAAATTAGAAACTCCAATTAGAAAGTATATATTCACCCCTATGTTCATAGCAGCAAAATTCACCATAGCTAAGAATGGGAAACAGCTCAAGTGCCCATTAGCAGATGAATGGATTAAAAAACAGTGGTACATTTATACAATGGAATGCTATGCTGTGTTAAAAAAGGAACTCCTACCATTTGCAACAACATGGTTGGAGAAGGAAAGCATTAATATTAGTGAAATAAGCCAGGCAGAGAAAGATAAATATCACATGATCTCATTCTTCTGTGAAATATAATGAATGTTATAGACTGATGGTCAAGATCAGATTCCAGAGAATGAGAAATGTCGATCAAAACATCATACCTCAGGGAAGGTGGGGGTTGGTGGGAATAAGGGGGAGAGATCAACAGAGGGACTTTCGTACATGCATATGGGCATAATCATTGGACACAGACAATGGGGAGGGGGGCATGTGAGGGAACGGGGGGTAATGGGAGAATAAGGACACAAGTAAAAAATAATTAAATTAAAAATTATTATTATAATAAAACATTAAATCTAATCCTTACCTTGGTCACTATAATCTTAAGAGAAATTGTTTCATGTGCTAAAGGTTTTTAAATGAAACTCTGTAGCATGAAAACCATTTTGGAAGGAAATAAAGAGAAGTTTCCTTCAAATGTTGCAAGGATTGTAATTGAAACTCAATATATTTGGCCTCTTAAGGTAAGGTAAGTAATCTGTGTTTTTGCCTCCCTTAAAAAGTTTATATAAAGTTACAAAAAGAATTTGACAGCCAGTTTAGATATAGGGCAGCTGTATCTATTGCCATAGCCTAAAGCAAAGAATATCCTTACATGATATTATTCTACAATGTCATTTAATTTTTGATATTTCACAACAGCGTATTGTACAATTATCTCAAACAAAATTACAAACTAATTCTTTAAATGTTTAGCAGCATTTTTTTTAAAAAAAAAGGACATTAAAGGATTTAATCCCTTTCAGAAGGAATTAAGACAATGGGAAGGCACTTGAGCATTCTATACTGGACCCTCTTACCTCTTTTGCCAAGAGGGACCCTCTTCTCCCCTCCAATCCAATTGCCCTCAGCTGTAGCCTGAGCTCTCTTTTCACGCTGAGGTTGAAGTCTGGAGGTGGCTGGTATAATGGATCTGTCTGTTGCCAAATGGTGTGAGCTGGGCCCTACCTGGAGAAGGAAACTGAATTCCCTGAGATAGTGATCAGTGCCAGAAACCCCGCCAGCATGTGAGGGGATACCCAAGGCAGATGCTGGGCGTGAAGGCCACAGGGGCATAGCTACCATGGCCTCACAAGACCCTGCTTGGCCCCGGAGGATGACTGGTTAGCCAGAGAAGGGCAAGATTCCTCAGGGAAGGAACAACCTAAGACAGGCACAGTCACAGAGGGGCCATTAGGAGAGAACTTGGGTGTCAACAGAGGTGGAGCACAGATCCTCATCCTCCCCCCTCAACCGTGCAGGGGTCTGAACCTTCACCCCTGCTGAGGGATGTCTCCTGTTCCCATGGATACTTTGCTTCCCATGCTCAGCACAGATCGGGACACACGTAACAGACAGAGATTCGGCCCAGCTCAGATCAGGACCCAGGTAACAGACAGAAACTTGCCAACAGCAGCTGCCCTATATCTAAATTCAGCCTAGCACTAGGAATGCTCAATGCCTACTCAAGAAAGCAAATAAACCTTTCCACTAATATTTACAGGGTAATCTAAAATTGTTGGTAGAGTATTAAATTTAACAGTAAAAGAGTAATCAAGCTTTCAGATTAATTTAAATTGGTGAATTGAAATAAGTGAACACCCAGGAAAATTTAAGTGTACTGGAAAAAAAGCTGTTTTAAAGTATTAATTAAAATTTCTATTGGTAGTTCATCTCATGGTAAAATTGCTTAACATGCAATGAACATAAAACATACATATTTATGGGCAAAAATTTAAAATTTAATGTTATCAAGATTGCATTAAAATTTTTACAAAATTATCCAATAATAAAACAAAAAGGGGGATAGTAGGATAATATCATAGGTGTATGATTTTTTGTCCAGTCTCTCCCTGCACCCACCTCACCCCTTTCCCCTGATAATTTTCAGTCCACTCCCTTTTATGACCCTGATTCTATTATATTCACCAATTTATTCTGTTCATCAGATTTTTAATTCGCTTGATTTTTCAATTCACTTGTTGATAGATACATATTTGTTGTTGATAATTTTTATCTTTACCTTTTTATTCTTCTTCCTCTTCTTAAAGAGTACCTTTCAGCATTTCATATAATACTGGTTTGGTGTTGATGAACTCCTTTAGTTTTTTCTTATCTGTGGAGCTCTTGATCTGCCCTTCAATTCTGAATGATAGCTTTGCTGGGTAGAGTAATCTTGGTTGTAGGTTCTTGCTATTCATTACTTTGAATAATTCTTGCCACTCCCATCTGGCCTCCATAGTTTTTGTTGAGAAAGCAGCTGACAAGCGTATGGGTGCTCCCTTGTAGGTAATTAACTGTTTTTCTCCTGTTGCTTTTAATATTCTCTCTCTGTCTTTTGCTCATGGTATTTTAATTATGATGTATTTTGGTATGATCTTCTTTGGATTCCTTTTGTTTGGGGTTCTGTGTGCTTCCTGGACTTGTAAGTCTATTTCTTTTACCAGGTGGGGGAAGTTTTCAGTCATTATTTCTTCAAATAGGTTTTCAGTATCTTGCTCTCTCTCTTCCTTTGGCATCCTCATAATTCTGATGTTGGTATGCTTGAAGTTGTCCCAAAGGCTCCTTACACTATCTTCCAATTTTTGTATTCTTTTTTTATTTTTGCTTTTCCAGTTGAGTGTTTTCTACTTCTTTGTATTTCAAATCTTTAACTTGATTCTTGCATTTCTTTAGTTTGCTGTTAGACCTCTGTATAATATTTTTTTTATTTCTATCAGTGTATGTTTAATTTCTAGTTGGTCATTTTTCATCTCCTCTTGGGTTTTGCTAAATGTATCTATCTTTTGTAGGAAATTCTTGAAAAACCTTATAAGCCTGGTTTTGAACTCTATATCCAGTCATTTGTTTTCCTGCATTTCTTTTGTTTGTGACCTATTCTTTGTCTCCACATTTTCGCTGCTTCCATGAGTTGTTAGAGAAGCTTTGTGAGCTAGGTTTCTTATATTGCCCAATAGCTCTGCCTCTCCAGTTACCTGAAGTGGACTCTCTTGGTGCACCACTTTGTGGACTGTGTGTACAACCCTGTTGTAGTTAAGTCTTAATTGTTGTTGGTATCACTGTGGGGAGTTGACCTCCAAACCAAATAGTTGTGAGGATCAGTTGTGTCTATGTCAGGAGAACTTCTGTGCTGGAGTAAGCCTTATGATACAAGACTTGCACAATTGCAAAAGCCTCTCTGTTCAGCTTGGATGAGGCAGTGTCTCAGGGCTGAGCAGACAGCTTTGGCTTCCTGTCAGCCCCACCCTACTCGTCCTCTGGGTCTCAGTGTCCCTCAGTAATCACGGCAGCCCGCTCTAGGCGCACTCACACTTGCACACCTCCAGACCTCTGCCTTTCCGGCTCCCCTGAGTTTTCGTGCACTCCAGGGACCCATATGACTCTGGGTCCCCAGGGCCTCGCCCAAAATGGGTTCAATGCAGTCAGAAGTGGATTTCAGCACAGTTAGGAGTTTCTGTCTTCCTCCCACTAGAGAAAGCCAGCAGTACAATCAGCAGTCAGCCCTCTGTGTGCATGTTCGCATGCCTTAAGACCTGTGCTTTTCACAGTTCTGCTAAGTTTCTGTACACTCCTCCCTTTTCACGACAATCCTGACTCCCCCCATATGAGTCTCGCCTGGAACTGGGGTTCAGTGTAGTTGGAACTGGGATTCAGTGCAGTTGGGAATTTCCGTCTCCCTCCCGCTAGAGCAGTGGTTCTCAATCTGTGGGAGCAGGTTTGTCTAAGACCACTGGAAAACACAGATATTTACATTATGATTCATTAACAGTAGCAAAATTACAGTTATGAAGTAACAACAAAAATAATATTATGGTTAGGGGTCACCACAACATGAGGAACTGTATGAAAGGGCTATGGCATTAGAAAGGTTGAGAACCACTGTGCTAGAGGAAGCCAGCCAGGCACTCTGCTGCCCATTCTCTCTACGCGCATGTCTCTGTACTTCAGCTTTTTGCAACTCCTCTGAGTCTCCGTGATCCCCTCTTTTTCCTTCTAGTTGTAGAATTTCCAATCAGCCAACTTTCCTGTGGTTCTGGATGGTGTCTGTTCTGTCTTTTAGCTGTAGTTTTAAAATTGTTGTGTGAGGCAGCAATTTAGGTGTTCACCTATGCTGCCATCTTGGTTTCTCAAGTTTTAGCATTTTTTTTTTTTGATAGAGTCTTTAGGGTTTCCTATGTAGCATATCATGTCATCTGTGAATAATGACAGTTTTATGTCTTCTTTTCCAATTTTGATACCTTTAATTTCTTCTTCTTGTCTAATTGCTATGGCTGGCATTTCCAGTACTGTCAGACAGGAGTGGTGAAAGTGGGCATCCCTGCCTTGTTCCTGTTCTTAGGGGAAATGGTTTTAGTTTTTGACTATTGAGTACAATGTTGGCTGTAGGTTTGTCAGGTAAGGCTCTTTTATTTTATTTTATTTTATTAAATATATTTTTATTGATTGTTTACAGAGAAGAAGGGAGAGAGAGAATCAGAAACATCAATGAGAGAGAGACATCAATCAGTCACCTCCTGCACGCCCCCCACTGGGGAAGTGCCCGCCACCAAGACACATGCCCTTGACTGGAATCGAACCTGGGACCTTTCAGTCCTCAGGCTGACGCTTCATCCACTGAGCCACACCAGTTTCAGCAGGTTCTTTTATTATATTGAGGTATGATTACTCTATTCCCACGTTGCTGAGAGTTTTTATCAGGAAAGGGTGTTGGATTTTGTCAAGTGCCTTTTTTTTGCATCAATTGATATGATTATGTGATTTTTGTCTCTTAATTTGTTTATATTATATATCATGTTTATTGATTTGTAGATATTGTACCAGCCTTGCATCCCTGGAATAAATCCCACTTGGTCATGGTTTATGATCATTCTAATGTAATGCTGCATCCAATTGCTTTAGCATTTTCTTTTTAGAATATAATGCTCCCTATTTCTTTGTATTATAATGCTGAATATGGGCATAATAATTGTAAATTCAGATTTTTTTCTGTGTTCAGCATAATTAACTTACTATAGATTTCTAAAGCAAAATTGTGTGATCAAAGGAAATGAAAGAATTTAAAGCTCTTGAAAATATCAAATGGCTTTCCAAAGTATTATATTAATTTATAGTCTTGGGTAGCCCTCTAAATGTTTATTATTTTGATGAAAAATGGTCAATAGAAAAAAAAAGGGAACGTATTATACTTTCAAAAATAAAGATACATTTAAAAAATGCATATTTTTAAAAATATTTATTGTTGAAAGTATTACACATATCCCCTTTTACCCCACACACCACCCAGGCCTTCACCACCCTATTGTCTGTGTCTATAGAATATGCATATATGCATGTGAGTCATTGGTTGATCTCTTCCCCCTATCCCACATCTCCTACTATCCCTCTGAGATTTCAGTCTGTTCTATGTCTCTGTATCTATTCTTTCCTTTTTATGACTGTGTAGTATTCCATTGTATAGATATACCATGAAAAGAGGGGTCTCTAGGTCATATGTTAACTCTATTCTTATTTTTTGAGGAACTTCTCTATACTATTTTCCATAATGGCTTTACCAGTTTACATTCCCAAAACAACAAATGATCTTTTTTTTTTAATCTTCTCCAGAACCTCTCCAGCACTTATTACTTTTCTTGTTGATGATAGTCATTCTAACAGGTATAAGGTGATATCTAATTGTAGTTGTGATTTGCATTTTCCTAATAGCTGGTGAAGTTGAGCATCTTTTCTTATATCTGTTGGCCATTTCTCTCTTTTTTTAATATATTTTATTGATTTTTTACAGAGAGGAAGGGAGAGGGACAGAAAGTCAGAAACATCGATGAGAAAGAGACACATCGATCAGCTGCCTCCTGCACACCCCACACTGGAGATGTGCCTGCAAGTAAGGTACATGCCCCCGACCGGAATCGAACCCGGGATCTTTCAGTCCGCAGGCCGATGCTCTATCCACTGAGTCAAATCGGTCTCGGCTCTGTTGGCTGTTTCTTTCCCTTAAGCGAGTCTGGTTAAATCTCTTAGCAAGTTATCTCTTCTGTACAAACAGACCCATTTTGACACAGTGGATAACTGTATATGTAAAATTACATGAATGTCATTTTAAAATACTAGATTTTCTACTCATACACACTGAGTTGAGTTCATTGACATGTGATATTCTTCTGAGAGCAGGATTACACTGTAAAAGTAGGGACAGATCCTAGGAATGTATGTCTTGAAATGGAAAGGTACTTTGGAGCAGAATTTACATGAGTGTTATTTGAATACAGTTTTGCCTGATGAGATGAACCATAATAGGGAAGCTTGTAGTTTACTTTCCTTGTAGAAAGTGAGTTCTTTTACCTGAGTAGGAAGAAGTGTACATATTAACAACGAATGTTATTTTTTAAAAATATTTTTAATTGATTTCAAATAGAAAGGGAGATGAAGAGAGACATAGAAACATCAATGAGAGATAATAATTGATTGGCTGTCTCCTGCATGCCTCCTACTGGGGATCGAGCCCATAAACCAGGCATGTGCCCATGACTGGAATCAAACCCAGGATCCTTCAGTCTGCAGGCTGATGCATTGAGCCAAACCAGCTAGGGGAAGAATGTTATTTTTAAAAGTATTTTAATTTATTTTAGTGAGTGAAGAAGGGAGAGGCCAAGAGAGGAAAAGAAATATCTGTAAGAGAAAAACATCAATCAGCTCCCGCCTTCTTGCACTCTACGGGGGATCTAGCCCACGACTTGAGCCTGTGCTCTGACTGGGAATCACACCTGTGACCTCTTGGTGCACAGAACAATGTTCAACTACTGAGTTATAGCGACCGGGCCTGCTGCAACATATTAAGTTTAAAAAGATTCATGTCTACATCCAGCAAAGTTTTAAAAAAGATTTAAATATATTCCTACTGCAATAAGTTACGCTATTTATGTAATTCAAGGCCCCACACATCTAGTTTCATGCTTTAGAAATGTAAAGCATTCAAGTCCTGTTTCTTTTAAAATCATATAGTACTTTCATTCAAATATATGTTGATTTAGTTCAAAGAATAAAAATTTTAAATCATATCACAACTGTCGAGACAGGTTTGGCTCAGTGGATAGAGCGTCGGCCTGCGGACTGAAAGGTCCCAGGTTCGATTCCGGTTGAGGGCATGTACCTTGGTTGCGGGCACATCTCCACTGTGGGGAGTGCAGGAGGCTGCTGATCGATGTCTCTCTCTCATCGATGTTTCTGACTTTCTATCTCTCTCCCTTCCTCTCTGTAAAAAATCAATAAAATATATTTTTAAAAAATCATACACGACTATTTTGACAGATATACAAACCATGATAAAATGATTTTGGACGTATATTCAGAATTCTATGAGCAGAGGAAAAAACAAGAAATATAAACGTCTCCTAATTAACAACGGTTGCTATTTGCAAGAGATTTGTTTGTAAGCAGTTATTTTATAAGATCTTTATATACCATATACTAAAATAAGCACAATATCAATATGTTGAACTTCCTATTAAGTTTAGTTATATCAAAATTTTGTATAAAAATGCTACCCTTGATTTACATAGTAATAAAAGGCAAAAGATTGTTAAATTAGAAGACTGGGTTCTGAATCATAAAATTTAGTGAGTACCTAAAACTGTATATTCTAAAGGATTATAAGTATTTGAACTGCAAGTAAATAATTCCCTTGATCTTGATAAGTTTTAGGTGCCATAACCACACTGAAAGCTTTTTACACAGTAGTCAAATTGATCGACAGGATTATAAACCACAATAATTTTTTCTGTAACCTTACATTATTTCTCTTTCAAGGTTATCTCAACCGTGTAGGCTCACTGACTGGGGGAATAGTCATTATAATTATTGAATTTTGAACAGTTTGGCTTTTTGACCATTGCCACTTGATAAGACCTCAAGGTAAATTTGACCTTACACTGCAGTACAATACGAAGTTGGGATATAAAGATTATAGTCTCCTAATTTCTGTGTATAACCCTTCTGTCCTCGAGATTCCTTACAATGCAATTTCCACCAATAAGGAATTCTCCTTTATGAGTAGTCGATTTCAAAAATTCCCTGGGAGAGGTAATAGATTAATCTGACACCATATTGACAATTTACCAGATCCCGTTCCTTTTTAACAGGGAAAATCCAGGCCATGCAGAAGGCACTGGACACCTGGGGCTGAGGCATTACACAGGGGCCAAGCATCACTCAAAATGATGACAGAACAATTCTAAGAATTAACATTGCATTACCTCCTTCACAGTTTGGCTAAGGGCCGATCCCTGAACAGAATAATTTCTTTAATAAACAGTTGTGCCGAAACCAGTTTGGCTCAGTGGATAGAGCATCGGCCTGCGGACTGAAAGGTCCCAGGTTCGATTCTGGTCAAGGGCATGTACCTTGGTTGCGGGCACATCCCCAGTAGGAGGTGTGCAGGAGGCAGCTGATCGATCTCTCTCTCTCATGGATGTTTCTAGCTCTCTATCCCTCTCCCTTCCTCTCTGTAAGAAATCAATAAAAATATATTTAAAAATATATATAAAAATAAAAAATAAACAGTTGTGTCCATAGGGTATACCTCTATAGGATTGCTTTGGGTAGTATGGACAATTTAATGATGCTGATTCTACAAATCTATGAACATGATATATTTGTCCACTTGTTTGTCTTCCTCTATCTCTTTTTTCAATATTCTGTAGTTTTCTAAGTTACAAGCCTTTTACCCCCTTAATTAACTTTATTCCTAGGTATCTTATTTTTTTGTTGTTGCAATAGTAAATGGGATATTTTAAAGATTCTTTTACTGTGAATTCATTATTAGTATATAAAAATGTCATTGATTTCTGGGTGTTAATTTTGTATCCTGCTACAAATTCATTTATTAGTTCCAGTAGTTTTTTATGGAGTCTTTATGGAAAGCATTGTCAAACTCGCAACCCGTGGGCATGCAGCCCACAACAAATATTTTTATGGCCCAGCCAATATAACAGTATGTAAGAAATTTTGTAATAAAAATTTCATCACTTAATTTTTACAATACCCTGTTATACATAATTATTAATAACAAACTACAATGTTTGTGAATGACTTGATTAGCATAATTTTGTTGCATTCATTTCTCTTACATGTCTTATGTGGAGGTGCACCATTTCTTTCCACTATTACTAGCAGTGAATATTTTAGCAGCAGATTGCGATGTCATTAGTCTTGGACTGACTTGTTTGGTGTGCACAACAGGTAATATTTCACTTTCAGAGAACAAGAAAAATAGGTTGTGTTATGCTTATTAATTAATGCAATTATTCAGTGTCTGGTAAGTTACTGTTCAAGAAAAAATATTAATTTTTATTAAAATGTTCTATTATTTTAGGTTAATGATTAGTCATTTATTTCAGTCCTTTATATTGAGCATGTCTCTATTGAAATAAAAATTGTTTCTATGTTTCTATGAAAATTGAAGGTTTTGTTTTTCTGTGGCCCACATAAACTTAAATCTTATTTGTTTGGCCTGTGTTAGCCTTTGGGTTTGACATGCTTGCTCTACGGTTTTCCATGTACAATATCATTTCATCAGCGAATAATGAAAGTTTTACTTCTTCTTTTCCATTTTGGATATCTTTTATTTCTTCCTCTTTCCTGATTGCTATGGCTAGCACTTCTAATACTCTGTTGGACAGGAGTGGTGAGAGTGGGCATCCTTCTCTTTTTTCTGTTCTTAGGTGAAATGATTGTAGTTTTTGTCCATTGAGTGTGATGTTGGCTGTAGGTTTGTCATATAGGGCGTTTATTATATTGAAGAATGATCCTTCTATTCTCACTTTGCTGACAGTTTTTATCAAGAAAGGATGTCAGATTTTTAGCCATCACTTGATATGGTCTTGCAATTTTTGTCTTTCAATTTGTTTATGTGATATATCATGTTTATTGCTTTGTGGGTATTGTATCAGCTTTGCATTCCTGGAATAAATCCCACTTGGTAATGATGTATGATCTTTTTAATGTATTGCTAAAGCAATTTGCTATTATTTTTGTTGAGGATTTTACCATCTATATTCATCAGGGATACTGGCCTGTAATTCTTTCATTGTAGGGTCTTTATCTGCTTTTGGGATTAAGGTAATGCTGGCTTCATAAAAAGACCTTGGAAGTTAACTCTAAATGTTGAAAACTAACAGAAAATATTTCTTACTTTTTAATTCTTTCTAGAGGCCCAGTGCACAAAATATGTGCCCAGGTAGGGTCCCTAAACCTAGATGGCAATCAGGGCTGATCTGTGGGGGTGATTGGGGGGGTCTCAGTTGGCACCTGCCTTGGCCAGCCTGGCACTGCCCACTCACCAGCCATGCCCCCAACCCTGCTACAAGTTGCCCTCATCTGTGGGGTGACCAGCAGGGAGATTGGGGAGCCTGCACTGGCACCCTTTGCCAGCCTGGGGCCTGTGGGATGCAGGCAGCTGCTGCATTGAGAATCTGCTCCCTGGGGTCAGTGCATGTCATAGCAACTGGTTGTTCTGCTGGCCATTCCATTGTTCAGTCGATTTGTGTATTAGGTTTTTTTTATATGGGATTGTTGAAAGTCTTACATATGTCTCCTTTTCCTTCGTTGACCTCTCCACAGCAGCTCCTACACCCCGGCACATGCCCTCATCCCCCTACTGTCTGTGTCCATTGGTTGTACTCAGATGCATGCATACAAGTCCTTTGGTTTATCGCTTACCCTCTAACCCCCTGCCTTCCCTCATAGGTTGGACAGTCTGATGCTTTTATGTCTCTGGTTCTTTTTTTTGTTCATCAGTTTATGTTGTTCATTATATTCCACAAATGAGTGAGATCATGTGATATTTATCTTTCTCTGCCTGGCTTACTTCACTTAGCATAATGCTCTCCATCTCCATCCATATTGTGGCAAATGGTAAGAACTACTTTCTTACTGCAGTGAAATAAATATTCCATTGTGTAGATGTATCACAGTTTTGTGTTTTTTTTAAAAGATATATTTTATTAATTTTTTTTACAGAGAGAAAGTGAGAGGTATAGAGAGTTAGAAACATCAATCAGCTGCCTCCTGCACACCCCCACTGGGGATGTGCGCGCAACCAAGGCAGATGCCACTGATCATAACCAAACCCAGGACCCTCCAGTCCACAGGCCGACACTCTATCCACTGAGCCAAACCAGTCATGGCTGTATCACAGTTTTTTAATCCACTCATCTGATGATGGGCACTTAGGCTGTTTTCAAATCTTAGCTATTGTAAACTGTGCTTCTTTGAATGTAGGGGTGGATATATCCTTTCTGATTAGTGTTTCTGTTTTCTTGGGATATATTTCTAGAAGTGAGATTACTGGGTAAAATCAAAGTTCCATTTTTAATTTTTTTGAGGAAACTCCATACTGTTCTCCACAGTGGCTGTACCAGTCTGCATTCCCACCAGAAGTGCAAGAGGGTTCCTTTTTCTTCACACCCTCGCCAGCACTTGTCATTTGTTGATTTGTTGATGATAGCCATTCTGACAGGTGTGAGATGATATCTCATTGTTGTTTTGAATTGCATCTCTCAGGTGATTAGAAACTATGAGCATGTTTTCATATGTCTCTGAGCCTTATGTATGTCTTCTTTCGAAAAGTATCTATTTAAGTCCCTTGCCCATTTTTTAAATTGGATTGCTTATCTTTCTTTTGTTAAGCTGTATGACTTCCCTATAAATTTTGGAAATGAAACCCTTATCAGAGATAACATTGGCAAATATGTTCTCCCATGCAGTGGACTTTGTTGTTGTTTTATTGATGGTTTCTTTAGCTGTGCAGAAGCTTTTTATTTTGATGTAGTCCCATTTGTTTATTTTCTCCTTAGTTTCCATTGTCCTAGGAGCTGTATTAGTAAAGATAGTGCTACAAAATGTATCTGGTTTTTTTTATTGTTTGTTTGTTTATGCCGATAGCTTCTTCTAAGATTTTTATAGTTTCCCATTTTTTTCTTTATTGATTAAGGTATTACATATGTGTCCTTATCTCCCCACTGCCCACTCATGCCCTCACCACCCTGTTGTCTGTGTCCATTGGGTAGGCTTATATGCATGCAAACAAGTCCTTTGGTAGATCTTTTCCCCTTACCCCTACCCTCCCTTGTCTTCCCTCTGAGGTTTGATCAGTGCTCCTCTATCTCTGGATCTGTTTTTCTTCATCAGTTTATGTTGTTCATTACATTTCACAAATGAGTGAGAGCATGTAATATTTATCTTTTTCCAAATGACATATTTCGCTTAGAATAATGCTCTTGAGGTCCATCCATGCTGTTGAAAATGGTAGAAGTTCCTCATTTTTTACAGCAGTGTAGTGTTACATTGTGTAAATGTACCACAGTTTTTTAATCCACTCATCTGCTGATGGGCACTTAGTCTGCTTCCTGTCTTATGTTTAAGTCCTTATCTATTTTGAGTTTATTTTTGTGTATGGTGTAACTTGGTGGTCTAGTTTCATTTTTTGCATATATCTGTCCAATTTTCCCAAAACCATTTACTGAAGAGACTGTCTTGACTCCATTGTATGCTCTTGCCTCCTTTGTCAAATATTAATTGAGCATAAGGGCTTGGGTCGATTTCTGGGTTCTCTGTTCTGTTCCATTGGTCTATATGTCTTTTCTTGTGCCAGTACCAGGCAGTTTTAAGAATGGCAGCTTTTTAGTACTAGGTGTACCAGTTAATCATATGGATTATTTTTTCAATAAATGGAGTTACACATATGTTGAAATACATATGCGATTTGATATGTATCCTATTTTGTTGTATTGACACCATGCTTCAAAACTTCATATGTCAAATTTTACGAAGGTGTTAGCATCATAGATATTTTTATGCTTAAAAATGTCAAATTTTGTGCCAAAAAAAGAGCATTTGCAAGAAGTTTTAATTCATTACTTTATTTTGAAAAACAAAAGTTATCGTATACTTTGGAAAGCTTATGATTAATGTGCTCTATCTTAAGATGCTTGTGAATGCTGGTTTAAATGTTTTAAAAGTGATAATTTCAATGTGAAAGACAAAGAACATCCAGGTTAACCTAAAAAGTTTGAAGACCAACAATTACAACCATTATTGGATGAAGATGCATGTTATACTCAAAAACAAATTGCAGAAAGATTAAATATTGCTCAGCAAACCATTTCTGATTATTTACAACCAGTGGGAAAGATTTAAAAAGAAGGAAAATGGATGCCACATCAACTGAATGAAAGACAGATGGAAAACCCAAAACTCATCAGGAAAATGTTGCTTCAACAGCACAAAAGAGTCTTTTTTTTTTTTTTTTTTGGTATTGAATTGAGATTGGTGATGAAAGTGGATTTATTTTGAGAATCCCAAATGCACATAATCATGGGTTGATCTAAGTCAACCATTAACATTGATTGCTTCAGAAAGAAGTCAAAGCTCTGTGTTTTGTGGGATCAGGAAAGTGTGGTGTATTATGAGCTTCTAAATCCAGGTGAAAACATTAATACTGATTGCTATCGACAACAAATGATCAGTTTGAACCATGCTTTGATCGTGAAACGACCAGAATGTGCCAGAAGACACAGCAAAGTAATTTTGCGCCATGATGATGAACCATCACACACTTCAAAACGAGTTAAAGACACATTAAAAGATCTTGCCTGGGAAGTATTAACCCAACTGCTGTATTCACCAGACCCTGCTGTTCAGATTATTACTTTTTTGATCAATGGCACACACACTATCTGAGAAACACTTCAAAACAGAAAGAAGTAGAAAATTGGGTCTCTGAATGATTTGATCCCAAACAAGAGAAGTTCTATTGGGACAGTACCTACAAATTACCTGAAAAATGGGAGAAATGTGTAGTAGCAAAGGACATTACTTTGGATAAAGCACTTTTAATGTTTCTCTTGAAATTATCATGTTTTCCTTGATTACAAAATCCACCATTTTTAACTGGTACACCTAGTATACCTTGATATCTGGTATTGTGATCCCATCACTTTTGTGCTTCTTTTTCAAGATCCCTGCAGCTATTTGGAGTCTTTTTGTATTCCAGATGATGTTTTGGAGGGTTTGTGGTAGGTCTTTAAAATAAGCCATTGGTATTTTAATGGAGATTGGATTGAATCTATAGATTGCTTTGGGTAGTACAGACATTTTAATTATGTTTATTCTACAAATCCATGAACACGATATATTCATCCAATTGTCTATGTCTTGCTCTATATATTTTATCAGTATTATGTAATTCTTTTTTTAAACTTTTTTATTGTGTTACATGTATACATATCTTCCCATTGACCCCTCCTCCCAGGCATACCCCAACCCCCCAGAGTCTTGTGTTCATTGGTTATGCTTATATGCATGCATACAAATCCTTTGGTTGATATCTCATCTACCCCACCTCTCCATCATCTTCCTGATGTAATTTGACAGTCTGTTTGATGCTGTACTGCCTCTGTATCTATCTTTTTGTTCATCAGTTTATAATGTTCTTTATTATCCACAAATGAGTGATATCATGTGGTGTTTCTCCTTCATTGACTGGCTTATTTTACTTAGCATGAGGCTATCCAGTTCCATCCAGGTTACTGTAAATGGTAAGAATTCCTTCTTTTTTTTTATGGCAGCATAGAATTCCATTGTGTAGATGTACCATAGTTTTCTGATCCACTCATCTACTGATGGACTCCTAGGCTGTTTCCAAATTGTAGCTATTGTAAATTGTGCTGCTATAAACATAGGGGTGCATAAATCCTTTTTGATTGGTGTTTCTAATTTCTTAGGATATATTCCTAAGAGTGGGATTACTGGGTCAAATGGGAGATCCATCTTTAGTTTTTTGAGGAAACTCCATACTGTTCTCCACAGTGGCTGCAACAGTCTGCATTGCCACCAACCGTGCACAAGGGTTTCTTTTTCTCCGCATTCTCGGCAACACTTGTCGTTTGTTGATTTGTTGATGATTGCCATTCTGACAGGTGTAAGATGGTATGGCATTGTCATTTTGATTTGCATCTCTCAGATAATTAGTGACTTTAAACATGTTTTCATGTGTCTCTTGGCCTTCGTTCTGTTGTCTTTCGAAAAGGTTCTATTTAGAACCATTGGCCATTTTTTTTATTGGATCATTTATCTTCCTCTTAAAAGTTGTATATTTAGCTGTAGATGTTGGAGATTAAACCTTTATAGTGATAACATTTGCAAATATGTTCTCCCATACAGTGGGCTTTCTTGTTGTTTTGTTAATGGTTTCTTTGGCTATGCAAAAGCTTTTTATATTGATGTTGTCCCATTTTTTTTTTTTTAGCTTCCATTGTCCTTGGAGCAGTATCAGTGAAGAAGGTCTTTTGGCATAAGTCTGAGATTGTGCTGCCTGTGGATTCCTCTAGTATTTTTATGGTTTCCCATCTAACGTTTAAGTCCTGTATCCATTTCAAGTTTATTTTTGTATTTGGTGTAAGTTGGTGGTCCAGTTTCATTTTTTTGCATATATCTGTCCAATTTTCCCAACACCATTTATTGAAGAGACTAGCTTGACTCCATTGTATATTCATGCCTCCTTTGTCAAATATTAATTGAGCATAGTGGTCTGGGTGGATATCTGGATTCTTTATTCTATTCCATTGGTCTATATGTCTGTTCTTGTGCCAGTACCAGGCTGTTTTGAGAACAGTTGCTTTATAATATAGCTTGAAATCTGGTATTGAGATCCCACCTAATTTGTTCTTCTTTCTCAGGGTTGCTGTGACTATTTGCAATATGTTTTTGCTCCAGATGAATCTTTGGAGAGTTCTTTCTAGGTCTGTGAAATATGTTGTTGGTATTTTAATTGGTAGTGCATTGAATTTATAGATTTATTTGGGTAGTATGGATATTTTAATGATGTTGATTCTCCCAATCCATGAGCATGGTATACTCTTCCATCTGTTTACGTCTTCCTCTGTCTCTTTTTTCAGTGTCCTGTAGTTTTCTACATATAAGTCTTTTACCTCCTTAGTTAGGTTTATTCCTAGGTATCTTAATTTATTTGGTGTGATGATAAATGGGATTGCTTTTTTTAGTCTCTCTTTCTGTAATATCACTACAGTGGTACCTCGAGATGTGAGTGCCTTAACATAAGAGATTTTTGAGATATAAGGAGTCGAGCGAGCGATTTTTGCTTTGAAATACGAGAAACAGTTGAGATAGGAGTAATCACGCAGATCGGCCGCTGCACAGGACCCACCAGTTTACCATGACTCGAGTGTCTCATAGTTTACCATGCCTCAAGGTTATGGAACGAATTAAACTCGTATCTCGAGGTACCAATGTATTAGTGTATAGAAATGCCACAGATTTCTTGGCATTAATTTTGTATCCTGCTACATTGCCGAATTCATTTATTAAGTCAATTAGTTTGGGGGTGGAGTCCTTCGGGTTTTTATGTACAGAGTCATGTCATCTATAAATAAGAACAGCTTTACTTCTTCTTTTTCAATTTGGATGCCTTTTATTTCTTCTTGTTGTCTATTTGCAACGGCTAATACTTCCAGTGCTTTGTCAAATAGGAGTGGTGAGAGTGGGCATCCCTGTCTTGTTCCTGTTCTTAGGGAAAATGGTTTTAGTTTTTGCACATTGAGTATGATGTTAGCTGTGGGTGTATCATATATGGCTTTTATGATGTTGAGATATGATCCTTCTATTCCCACTTAGCTGAAAGGGTGTTGGATTTTTGTCAAATTCTTTCTCTGCGTCAATTGATATGACTATGTGATTTTTATCTCTCAATTTGTTTATGTGATGTATCACGTTTATTGATTTGTGGATATTGTACCATCCTTGCATTCCTGAGATGAATCCTACTTGGTCACGGTGTATGATCTTTCTGATGTACTGCTGGATCTGATTTGCTAGAATTTGTTGAGGATTTTGGCATCTATGTGCATGGGAGATATTTGCCTATAATTCTCTTTCCTTGTCTTGTCTTTATCTGTTTTTGGTATTAGGGTGATGCTGGCTTCCTAGTAGGTGTTTGGAAGTGTTTCTTCTTCTTGAATATTTTTGAATAGTCTGAGGAAGATAGGTTTTAATTCTTCCTTAAATGTTTGGTAAAATTCTCCTGTGTAGCCATCTGGTCCTTGGCTTTTGTTTGCTGGAAGCTTTTTGATGACTGCTTCAATTTCTTCCATAGTTATTTGACTATTGAGCTGTTTAGATTCTTCCTGATTGAGTTTTGGGAGGTTATATTTTTCTAGGAATATGCCCATTTCTTGCTGGTTGTTCAATTTGTTGGAATAGAGTTCTTTGCAGTATTTTTTAACAATCGTTTGTATTTCGATGATGTCTGTTGTTATTTCTCCTCTTTTATTTCTGATTTTGTTTATTTGCGTCTTCTCTCTTTGCTTCTTGGTGAGTCTGGCTAGACGTCCATCAATCTTGTTTATCCTTTCAAAGAACCAGCTCTTGGTTTTCTTGTTCTTTTGAATTGTTTCTTTGGTCTACTTGTTATTTATCTCCAATATGATCTTTACTATTTCCTTCCTTCTGCTTACACTGGGCTTTTCTTGTTGCTCTCTTTCTAGCTCTTTGATTTGTAGGGTTAGGTAATTTATTGACATTGTTTCCTGTTTTTTGTAGTAGGCTTGTAAAGCTATGAACTTACCTCTCAAGACTGCTTTCACTGTGTCCCATAAATTTTTATTTTTGTATTGTCATTGTCATTTGTTGCCAGGATGTTTTTTATTTCTTCTTTTATCTCTCTCATTACCCAGTCATTGTTTAATAGCATGCTGTTTAGTCTCCATGTGTTTGATTTCTTTGTATTGTTTATATTGTAGTTGAGTTCCAGTTTTATGCCATTGTGATCTCATAAAATGCTTGATATGACTTCTGTCTTCTTAAATTTGAAGAGACTTTGCCTATGACCCAACATATAGTCTATGTTTGAAAATGACCCATGTGCACTGGAGAAGAATGTATATTCTGTGGCTTTGGGGTGAAATGTTCTGAAGATGTCAATTAATTCCTTCTGGTCTAGTGAGTCATTTAGGATTGATGTTTCTTTGCTGATTTTTTGTTTAGAGGATTTGTCCAGTGGTGATAGTGGGTTATTAAAGTCTCCTATTATAATTGTATTGCTGTCAATCTCTCCCTTAATATCCTCCAGGAATTTTTTTAATGTATTTAGGTGCTCCTACATTGGGTGCATATATGTTTACCAGAGTTATTTCTTCTTGTTTTATTGTTTCCTTTAGTATTATGAAGTGGCCTTCTTTATCTCTCGTTATGTCCTTCACCTTATCCCAGGCGAAATCTGACCTTTCCGTGTGGCATGTGGAGCTCCCCTGAGTCTGAGTGTTTGTGCCAATTGGAGAGCGGTGTTCTGGTTCCCCAGGCTGTTTGGTGCGTGCTGCAGCTGTAGCATTTCAGACAGCTGTAAACATCCACTTCCCCCTGAAAGATGGTGCAGTCTCTGCATTCACGGTGGTGGCTCTTTCCAGGCTGGGAGGGTTCCTTTATGTTAGCAGTGCTAGTTTGAGAAGTTTGCAGGTGAAACTTCTGACAGCTGAAAAAGCTGCTCTGTGGTGTTTGAGTTGTGGTGTTTGAGTTGTCTGCAGGCTACATCCAGCAGTGACTTTCAGGGACCCTTTTTTTCTGTGCTGCCTCAGCTGGGACCTCAGGCTCCAAACCAGAGTGTTCTGTAATTCTTGTCTCTTAATTTTTTTGTTGAAGTGGTAAATGGGATGTGTTTTTGTTGTTGTTGTTGTTGTTTTTTAGTTTCTGTTTTTGTGAGTTTATTATTGGTGAATAAAAAAGCCATAGATTTCTGGGTGTTAATTTTGTATTCTGCTACGTTGCTGAATTCATTTTTTTTACATCTAGTAGTTGTTTTGATGGAGTCTTTAGGGTTTTCTCTGTACAGTATTATGTCATCTGGGAATAAGGACAGTTTTACTTCTTTTCCAATTTGAATGTCTTTTATTTTTTCTTCTTATCTGATCACTATGGATAGCACTTCCAGTACCAGGTCAAATATGAGTGATGAAAGTGGGCATCCCTGTCTTGTTCCTGTTCTTAGGGGAAATGATTTTAGTTTTTGCCCATTGAGATTGGCTGCAGGTTTGTCATATAAGGCTCGTTTACTATGTTGAGGTATCCCTCTATTCCTACTTTGCTGAGAGTTTTTATCAGGAAATTTTGATTTGTCAAATGTCTTTTCTGCATCAATTGATATGATTATGTGATTTTTGTCCCTCAATTGGTTTAAGTGATGTATTATATTTATTGATATTGTACCAGCCTTGCATCTCTTGAATAAGTCCTACTTGGTCATGGTGTATGTATGATCTTTATAATGTAATAATAAAACAGATTTGCTAGATTTTGTTGAGTATTTTTGCATATATTTTTATCAGGGCTACTCTCTTTCTTTGTAGAATCTTTATCTGATTTTGGGATTAGGGTAATGCTGGCTTCATACAAAGAGTTTGGAAGTGTTCCTTTGTTTTGAATTTTTTTGGAATAGTTTGAGGAGGATCAGGTTGGGTTTATTGGATGTTTGGTAAAACCTCCCTGTGAAGCCATCCAGAACAGGGCATTTGGTTGCTGGAAGTATTTTTTTTTAAATATATTTTATTGATTTTTTTACAGAGAGGAAGGGAGAGAGATAGAAAGTCAGAAACATGGATAAGAGAGAGACATCGATCAGCCACCTCCTGCATGACCCACAGTGGAGATGTGCCTGCAAGCAAGGTACATGCCCCCAACCAGAATCGAACCTGGGTCCTTTCAGTCCACAAGCCTACGCTCTATCCACTGAGCCAAACTGGTCTCGGCTGGAAGTATTTTTATTTTTTTTACTACTTCAATTTCATCGGTAGTTATCAGACTATTCAGTTTTTCTTATTCTTCCTGATTGAATTTTGGAAGATTGGATTTTTCTAGAAATATGTTCATTTAGTTTAGGTCAGTTTTCGGCAAATCACAGCTCATGAGCCACATGTGGCTCTTTGACCCCGTGAGTGTGGCTCTTCCAAAAAATTTCATGTGGAGGCTCGCACATGCACTGTGATTGAAGGAGTACCCTAATTAAGTTAATAACCATATACCTACCTCTATAGTTTTAAAAATTTGGACCTCAAAAAAAATTTCAATCATTGTACTGTTGATATTTGGCTCTTTTGACTAATGAGTTTGCCGACCACTGGTTTAGGTTGTTCAGTTTGTTGGAATAGAGTTGTTCTTAGTATTTTTCTTTTTTATAATGTCTGTGGGGTCAGTTGTTACTTCACATCATTCATTTCTGATTTTGTTTATTTTGGCCGTCTCTCTTTGCTTTTTGGTGAGACTAACTAAATATTTAACAATCTTGCTTATCCTTTCAAAGAACCAACTCTTGTTCTATTGTTGTTTTGTATTTTTATTTTTGATCTCTATGTCATTTATTACCCCTCTAATCTTTCTCATTCCATTTCTTCTACTTACTATGGGCTTTTCTTGTTGCTCTTTCTAGTTCCTTTAATTGTAGGGTTAGATAACTTACTAGTTTTTGTTGTTGTTTTTAGGTAGTACTATGAACTTTCCTCTCAGGACTGTTTTCACTGTGTCACATCAATTTTGGATTGTTGTATTTTCATTTTCATTTTTTCCAGAACTTTTTTCTTTATTCTTGGATCTCTTTGGTAACCTATTGATTTTGAATAGCATTCTATTTAGCCTCCATTTATTTCATTGATTTTTTATTTTTTTTATTGTAGTTGATTGCTCATTAAATGTCATTGTGATCTGAGAAGATACTTGATATAAATTCAATCATCTTGAATTTGTAGAGATTTAGCCTGTGTCCTAATATGTGGCCTATCTTTAAAATGTCCCATATGCACTTGAGAAGAATGTATATTCTGTAGCTTTGGCGTGAAAAGTTCTGAATATGTCAAGTAAGTCCATCTGATCTAGTGAATCATTTAGTATTGCTGTTTCTTTGCTGATTTTTTTTCTAGAATATTTATCCAGTGATGTCAATGGGGTATTAAAGTCCTCTACTATGACTGTGTTACTGTCAATCTCTCCCTTGCTATATTCCACATGCTTTTTATGTATTTTTGGGTTCCTGCATTGGGTGCATATATGTTTACCAGAGTGATATCTTCATGTTGATTCAATAACTTTAGTATTATGAAATGGCCTTCCCTATCTCTTATTATAAATTCCTCTTTGAGGTGTATTTTTTCAGATATAAGTATTGTTACCCCAGCATTTTTTTCTTTCCATTTGCCTGAATAATTTTTTTCCCATACCTTCACTTTCTGTCTGTGTGAGTCCCTTGTTATGAGGTGGGTCTCTTGTAGACAGCATGTATACTAAGTGGCCAGATTATTATGATCTCTGAATGCAAAATAATCTGGCCACTCAGTGTATAACCTATATAATAAAAGGCTAATATTCAAATTGTCCAATTGACTAGGAGTTCGACTAGGAGGCAGGCCAGCCAACCGCCCATACCCCCTCCCCCTGGCCAGGCTGGACAGACTCTACCTATGCATGCATTCATGCATTGGGCCTCTAATATATAAATATATATTATGCATTCAGAGATCATAATAATCTGTCCACTCAGTGTGTATGGGTCATGTATTCTTATCTATTTAGCCACTCTATGTGTTTTGATTGGAGCATTTAGCCCATTTACCTTTAAGGTTATTATTGATAAGCACCTATTGGTTGTAATTTTTATTGTTTATGCCTGTGCTCCTTTGTCCACTTTCATTTCTTCTTTTTAAAGCAGTCCCTTTAGCATTTCTAACATTGCTGGCTTGGTGGTAATAAACTCCGTTAGCTTTTTTTTTTGGTCTGTAAAGCTCCTGAATCCACATTCAACTTTGAATGTTAGCCTTGTTGGATAGATTATTCTTGGATTCATTCCCTTGCTTTGCATCACTGTATATTTAATTCCATTCCCTTCTGGCATAATGTATTTCTGTTGATAAATCAGATGACAGTCCAATGGGAGATCCCTTATAATTAACTCTCTGTCTCTCTCTGCAGCCTTTAAGATTCTTACTTTATTGTTGACATTTGACTGTTTAATTGCAATGTGTCTTGGTGTCTGTCTTTTTGAGTTTATCTTGTTTGGAACTCTGTGTGCTTCCTGGACTTGTGTAACATTTTTTTTCCCCCAAAGTCAGGGATGTTTTCTGTCATTATTTCTTCATACAATTTTCCATTCCTTGTTCAGCTCCCAATCATTCTGGTACCTCTATTATGCAGATGTTGTTTTGTTTTGTGTTATCACAAAGCTCCCTTAGACTCTCTCCTCCTGCTTTTTAATTCTTTTCCAGTTTCTGCCCTGCTTAGTTTTATTTTCCTACCTTGTCTTATAATTCATTATTTCAGTCCTCAGCTTCTTCTAGAGTACGTTTAAAATCTTCCACTGTGTTTTATATTGTCATTGTTAATTTCCTATTGCTTCGTATTCATGTTGGTGAAATTCTCATTCAGCTCCTTGTAATTCTCAATGAGTTGTGTGTATTTGTCAAACCGATGTTTGAGCATCCTTATAACCATTACTCTGCATTTGTTCTCTGAGATATTACTTGTCTCTATTTCTTTTGGTTTCTGTCAATTTCTCTTTCTTTCCTTTGACTCCCCTTTGCTGTCCCTTTGTATTTGTTTCTATTTTTTAGATTAAACTGCAATGCTGTCCACATATTTTGGGGCTTTTCTTAATAAGTAGGTAATTTGTTGGACACAGTGGTTCCATGTCTCAGATCTTCTGACCTGGGTGATTTCTAGGAAAGCCCCCTACTTGAGTTATTTGGGGTCTTCTGATGTAGTTGGGTATTGAATGTTAGTGCACTGCTTATGGATGGTGTTTCCTTTCAGGTTGTCTGATTATGTGACTCATTTCCGAATTCATTGTGCAAGCTGTTGTAGGTGTGCTTAGGGTGCTGGCTCTTGTGGCAAAGGTTGCCTGAGGTCTCACTGGGGTGTAACTTACTACAAGGCCCCAGAGCCCAGGGCAAGGTAATATGCACTCTCCAGCTCACTGTGGGTATCTCAGAGTCAACATCCTGGTTAGGGGGATTCTGGAGCCTACAAGGGAGTACCCATACGACTGTCAGCTAATTTCTCAACAGAAACGATGCAGGCCAGAAGGGAGTGGCAGGAAATATTCAAAGTGATGAATAGCAAGAACCTACAACCAAGATTGCTCTACCCTGCAAAGCTATCATTCAGAATTGAAGGTCAGATAAAGAGCTTCACAGACAAGAAAAAGCTAAAGGAGTTCATCACCACCAAACCAGAATTACATGAAATGCTGAAGGGTATTATTTAAGAAGAGGAAGAATAAGAAAATGATAAAGATAAAAATTATGAACAACAAAGTGATAACAAATACATACCTATCAACAAGTGAATTTAAAAATCAAGTGAAAAAATCTGATGAACAGAATAAACGTGAATATAATAGCATTAGGTGCATAGAAAGGGAGTGGACTAACAATTCTCAGGGGAAAGAAGGTGTGAGGGGTGTAAGAAGAGATTGGACAAAAATCTTACACCTATGGATGAGGACAGTGGCGGGGGTAAGAGCATGGGGTCGGGGGTGGGGAATCAAGTGGAGGGGAGGTATGGGGGGGGAAAAGAGGAACATCTGTAATAAACTGAACAATAAAGATTTATTTTAAAAAAATTTAGAGTTTCTGTATAAAGATATCATTTATATTAATTTCTAATTTAATTTTATTCTGGTCAGACAGCATAATGGTTTTATGTCCTTATACTTCATTTAGGTGGATAATTACATTGTGTGCACAACAAAGGAATATATAAATCCTGCAGTTGTTTGTTATCATTAGTTGATAGTGTTTTCCAGATTTTCTTTATATTGCTTATTTTATCTAGTTCTGGAAATTACCAAAAGAGTCATTTTGGCATTTTTGGGGGAAGCAACTATTCTGTGACCTGCAGTAGCTCTGGCCACATGAGTGCCCAATCTACCAGCAGTAGAGAGCAACACAGAATCCCCAATATTGCACCATTTATTGGCCTGATTGCAGGTTGATTATAGTGGACTGAGTCTATCATAAAAGGAACAGCTTTTTGTTTTTATTAGAAAAGATACTTCATGTTAAAGCAACCACTGCTTGACCTGCCACTCTTCTCTGGGATTGTTCAATCAGTGCATTGGACCAGAAACATCCCCTGTACAGAAAATAGGTAGTGGGTTGTTGGGTTGTTACTTGGTCCCAGATTCTTCCTTCTTATTAGGAAAATCTGTCCTCTGTCCTAGGTATATGGTGAACTTCCTTATATTGCTTTAGCATGTGTGTCATATAGTACCTGACCGGCCCCACTCTCATTGGAAGAGGATGAGGTGTTTGCCTGCAATATGAAGAGGGGTGGTGTGTGCCATCTTATCTGCTACTTAAGGTATTGGGAAGGACAAGCTTGCCATGTCAGTCTAGCACATACTATAGACATTGATTTTACTGTGACTCTTCTCCTTTCTGTGAATAACTGTTGTTCCAACCAGTGTCTTATGTGTTGAATCTTTTTTGGAAAATCTGAATTTATAGAAGATTCAGTGAGCTGAGGTCTTTCAGCTTCTACTGGGTACTGGGATTGTTATGATCTCTGATATCCTCCAGGTGGCAGGAAACATCACTTAAGATTAGCAGCTGCATCTTCCTACTCTTGACATCTCCTATTACGAATGTGGAATTATCTATTTCTCTATTTAATTCTATCAATTTTGCTTTATTTATTCCACAACACTGTTAATAGGCACATGCATATTTATAATAGTTAAGTCCTAATGATGATCCCCTTAATCATTATGAAATGTCCCATTTTATTTTTTAATACTCATTGTCATGAATATATTTATATTAAGTAGTTGCTTCAGCCTTTTTATGCTTACTGCTTTCATAGTATACATTTAAAATCTATTTACTTTCATGTTATCTGTGTTTTTATATGTAAAATGTGACTTTTGTATACTGAATATAGTTTAGTCTTGATTTTTAATGCATTTTATAATAGCTGCCTTTTTATTGTATGTGTAGTTTATTAAAGTTTAATAAAATTGATATTGTTTCATGTCTACTATTTTTTGTCTTTCTAATATTTGCATTTAATTTATCCATTCTGAATTTTTTCCTTTTGTTTCTTTTTTCCTGCCTTTTTTGTACCATTTGACTAAATTTATTATTCCATTTTTTAAAATGTTTTCTATACTTCTTTGCTTCCTTTATTCCAGTGACTTACCTAGAGAATGATTTTAACCATATTACCTTGGATCTGGTATGTTAAGGCCAGATGCAGATCGAGAAAAAGAAATCAGAAGGAGTTTTACATTTTAGTATACTTACAGTTCCCTGGGGAAACAGTACACTACCCAGAATTCAGGGGAAGCACTAGGCAGAGGGAGAGAGAGAAACTATAGGCAAACACCTTTATTGTGGTTTCCCTGGGAAGGAAACGTAGAAGCAAGACAAACAGGTTTATGATTGGTTAGTTTGAATACTTTCAGTGGGCTCTGGGGCATGGGGGCTGTCCCAAGTTGTCTGATATCTGGTTTTGGGACAATTAGGGTAAACATGATGTGGTAAGGTGTATGAGAAACCCATAAGGGAAGAAGGTCGTTTGGAATGTGAACTTCATTGACTGCCCAGAAAGGGGAACTCAGCTGCCTCTAACCAGTGCTTCAATATTAGGCCAAAGATTTTAAAAATGGTATTACATGGTTATATATATCCTTAACATTTCACAATCTACTTAGATTTTATGTTGCATGACTTTAAATAAAATGTAGAAACCTTGGAACCATAAAGGTCCTTTTATTCCCTTCCCATCTTTTATGCTAAAGTTATTATATGTATTGTTTTACCATGGACGATATACTCATAAAGTTTGCTTTAAACTTTATTATGTATTTTAAAGTAGTTTAAAGGAAAAAAAATATATATTTTCCATTTCCAGTGCTCTTTATTCTAATTTGAGGATCCAACTTTCCATCTTGTGTCAAATTTCTTCTAACTGAATAACTTCCTTGACTACTGCCTGTAATATAGGACTGATGGCAACACATTTCTTTATTTTTCTTTTATTATTTGAAAATGTCTTTATTTTTACTTCATCAGTTGCAGGATTGTTTGTTTTATTCTGCATTTTAAAGATGTTTAATTCTCTTCTGATATCCCTATTTCTTCATGAGTAGCCAACTATTAATTGTATGGGTTCTTCTGTACATTATATACCCTTTTCCATTGGCAGGGTCTAAGTCATAGAGATGGTGCCTAGTTTCCTGGAACCTGACCCTGGGATGATTAAGGCAGAGCAATATTGCCCCCTAAAGTATACAGTCCAGATAAAAGAAATATGCCTCTGGATTGGTTAGTCTTCATTACAAAGTAATGCTCCCGATTGAGCCTTTCACTATCTCTAAGAATTGACCAGCCCAGGGAATGGTGTCTCTCTACAGACAGAAAGTTTATTAAGATTTCAAAACATTGAAACACGCAGAAATTTTTTGTAAAGAAGTAATACACTAACTACCAACATCCCATATCAGAGTTATACATTTGATCAATCAATGACTCTATATTGACCAATAATTATCATCCAAAATTCTTTGATTACCTCAGGGTTCATTCTTGGTGTTGTACATTACATGGGTTTAAACACATGTATAACCATATGTATCTACCAATACAGTATCATGCAGAATACTTTTATTGACATAAAAATCCTCTGTGCCTTGCCTACTCAACTTGCTTCCCTACCTTCCAAGGCCCTGACAACTACCAATTTTTTTTTTTACTTTCTCTGTGGTTTTACCTCTTCCAGAATGTCATGTATTTAGAATCATATAGTATGTAGCCTTTCAGATTGGCGTTTTTCACTTGATAATATGCATCTAAAGTGCCTTCATATTATTTTCCTGGATTGGTAGCTCATTTATTTTATGCACTCATTTTCCATTGTCTCGATGGAGCACAGTTTATTTATTAATTCATCTACTGAAAGACATCCTGAATGCTCCTAAATTTGGGCAATCATGAATAAAGCTATAAACATCCATGTACAGATTTTTGTGTGGACATAAAATGTAGACTCCTTTGTATAAACACCAAGGAGTGTAATTGCTGGATTCTAAGGTAAGGGCATATATATATATATATTACTATTTTCTTATGAAAGTACTTTTATTTTTTAATTAATTTTTATTAATTTTTTATACATATCACCCCATTGCCCCCCCTCCCTCCCAGGCATACCCCGACCCCCCAGTGTCTGTGATCATTGGTTATGCTTATATGCATGCATACAAGTCCTTTGATTGATCACATATTTATCTCACCTAACTTTAATCTTTCTGCTGTAATTTCACAGTCTTTTTGATGCTTTATGATTTTTGTCTTCCTGAGAATTATCAGACTACTCCCTTTCTGTGCTCCTGATTCTATTATATTCACCAGTTTATTCTGTTGATCAAATTTTTAATTCACTTAATTTTTAGCTTCACTTGTTGATAGATGTGTATTTGTTGTTCATAATTTTTTGTCTTTTACCTTTTTCTTCTTCCTCTTCTAAAAGAGTACCTTTTAGCATTTCATATAATACTGGTTTGGAGGTGATGAACTCCTTTAGCCTTTTTCTTCTCTGTGAAGGTCTTTATCTGCCCTTCAATTCTGAATGATAGCTTTGCTGGATAGATTATTCTTGGTTGTAGGTTCTTGCTGTTCATCACGTTGAATATTTCTTGCCACTCCCGTCTGGCCTTCATCGTTTCTGTTGAGAATTCAGCTGACAGTCGTATGGGTGCTCGCTTGTAGGTAATGAACTGTTTTTCTCTTGCTGCTTTTAATATTCTCTCTTTGTCTTTTGCTCTTGGTATCTTAATTATGATGTGTCTTGGTGTGGTCCTCTTTGGATTCCTTTTATATGGGTTTCCTTGTGCTTTCTGGACTTGTAAATCTATTTCTTTTACCAGATGTGGGAAGTTTTCAGTCATTATTTCCTTAAATAGGTTTTCATTATCTTGCTCTCTCTCTTCTTCTGGCACCCCCACAATTCTGATGTTGGTACGCTTGAAGCTGTCCCAGAGGATCCTTACATTATCTTCACATTTTTGGATTCTTTTTTCTTCTTGCTTTTCCAGTTGAATGTTTTCTGATTCTTTATATTTTAAATTTTTGACTTGATTCTTGCCTTCCTTTAGTTTGCAGTTAGGTCCCTGTATAATTTTTTTTATTTCAGTAAGTGTATGTTTAATTTCTAGTTGGTCTTTTTTCATCTTTAGTTGGATCTTTTGCATCTCTAGTTGGACCTTTTTCATCTCCTCTTGGGTCTCACTAAATTTATCCATCTTTTCTAGCATATTCTTGAAAAACCTTATAAGCATGGTTTTGAACTCTATATCCAGTCGTTTTTTTTTCCTCCATTTCTTTTGCTTGTAATCCCTTCCCTTGTCTCGGCATTTTCACTATGCCGGGGAAACTTCTGTGCTGGATTCAGCCGCAGAAGCCTCTGTTGAGCTTGGGAGGGGTGGAGTCTCCGGGCTTAAGGGACCGCCTTGCCTTCCAGTCGGCCCCGCCCTCCACGGCCTCTGAGTCTCACGTGACTGGGTAATGGCTGGAGCGGTCCTTGTGCGAGTGCCCGCAGTGCCTCTAACTGCTGCCTTTCTGGCTCCCTTGCGCACCAGGACCACAGGAGTCTAGGTCTCCAGGGTTTTGCCCGAAACAGGGCCTTAGTGGAGTCAGAAGTGGCGCAGTTGGGAGGGTCTGTCTCCCGCCCACTCGCAAAAGCCAGCGGCACAATCAGCAGTCTGTCCTGGGCTCAGTGCCGTGCGCATCCAGACCTCCGATCCTTTGCGACTCCCCTAAATTTCTGTGTACTTCTCCCTTTTCACAGTCCAAACTCCCCCCGTATGAGTTTCGGCTGGATCTGGGGTTTAGTGTCGTAGGATATGGGTTTCAATGCCTTTGAGAGTCTCCGTTTCCAATGCTTATGGTTGCTCTAGACAAAATCTTTTTCCTCAGGTCATAAAATCTGTAGTTTTTCTTATAGAAGCACCAGTTATGCAAACTTGCATGCTAAAAATAGTGGTTGGCAGAAGGATTCCAAAATGACAGTGGAGTAAGTGGAAGATACACTGATACTCTCCCAGGACCAAAGTGGAAATATAACTAAAATACAATAAAACCACCTTGAAAAATCAATTGAAGACCAGTAGCAGAGAACCCTGATAACCAAAGACAGAAAGTGGAGATCACAGAGAGATTGGTAGGAAGTGCAGAGGCAGGAAAGGGCTGGCCAGACTCCTACAGACAGTAGCTGAAGATCTGGAGACCTATCTCAGCTGTGTGGGTTCCCACTGACAATTCTGGTGACTAAACCCTGATCTGGGCTCCCCAATCCAGAGGGCCATTATTGAGAAAGGTGCCCACATAACATCTGACTGTGAAAAGCAGAAGGATTGATATCTGCCAATGAGAGACAACTGAAAATGCAGACACCCTCAAAGGGCCAACACAAAAATTTTGTGTTCAGCCACTCACCATGTCTGTATGAGCAGAAGCCAGGGTTAGGGGCTCTGGGGTTAGAGGTCAGAATGCAGACACCCTGGTTTCCTGTGCTGAGTCATTACCTCATGCTGCAGGAGGACATCTTTATCAGGCAGACCTTTGCTATACAGGAGGTTTTTGCTTGGGGCAAACAATTGCTCCACCCTATTGAAAAGCCCCTTGACACCCTGTGGAGTTTCTCAGGCCCATTAAGAGACTAAAAATGACAATTAGCCTCCAGACAGAAACAATTGTCCCACCCTGTTGGAAAACTAACACCTCATTTGTGGATAATTGCCTTAAGGCTACTCAAGACTGAATCCAATCAGTCTGCAGGCAGAGGGGGGTCTCTGGAGGTGTTGAGGTTTTACCTGATCTAATTAGTCAGAAACAGCCTTTGATATTGTCCTTCAGTAGAGATTGGGAGGCATAACAGACCTACTTAATACACAGTCACAAACCCAAATAGGTAGCCAAAATGGGGAAACCAAAAAACAAGGTCCAAATAAAAGAACAAGAGAGTTCTCCAGAAGAAGAGATAAATGAAATGGAGATAAGATATTTATCAGACATAGAAATCAGAATAATGATGGCAAAAATGCTCAACAACATAAGAAAATATATATTAACTATGAAGAATGGCATAGCACTTAATAAAGAACGCATTGAAAGAAATACACAGCAGATTATGGAAAGCCAATTATAAGAATTATAAGATAGGGCAGAAAAAAATCAATCAGAGAACAAAAAAGAAAAAGAAAATTAACACATTTAGCCCTATGTTAGTCAGTGGTGACTGACATACTTTCCATCTGGGAAGACAAAACAGGCTGGGCACTTAATGTTTTAAAAAACAGAAGAACTTAAGGAAGCTTCGAGACAACATGAAATATAACAAGTTTGCATTTAGGAGTGCAAAAAGGGGAATAAAATGAGCAAAATAATTATTTCTTTTGAAGAAATAATAGCAGAAAAAGTCACACAAGTTCAGGAAGCTCAAAGAGTTGCAAACAAGAAGAACCCAAGTAAACTCATGCCCAGGTACATCATATTAAAATGCCCAAAACTAAAAACAAATAGAGAGCCCAGCTGGTGTGAATTAAAAGGATAAATTCCTAAAAAAAAAAAAAATACAAGTCTCCCAAACTGAATAATGAATCAGAAAACCTAAATAGGGCAATGACAACTAATGAAATAGAAGCAGTAATAATAATAATAATCATCATCATCATCATCATCTACAGTGGTACCTCGAGATACGAGTGCCCTAACATACGAGATTTTTGAGATACGAGTCGTCGAGCGAGCGATTTTTGCTTTGAAATATGAGCAATATTTGAGATAGGAGTAATCTCGGATGGGCCGGCTGCACATGACCCACCAGTTTACCTAGACTCGAGCATCTCATAGTTTCCCATGCCTCAAGGTTACAGAACGAATTAAACTCGTATCTCAAGGTACCACTGTACCAGCAAACAAAAGCCCTGGTCTGGACAGCTTCACAGGGGAGTTTTACAAATATTTCAAAGAACACCTAACACCTATCCTCCTCAAAATATTCAAAAGTACCCAAGAGGAAGAAACACTTTTAAGGTTTTCTTGTGAGGCTAACAGTATCCTAATTCTAAAACCAGGTAAAGATACTACAAAGAAAGAGAATTACAAATATGCTAAAATCTATTAGCAAATTGGATCCAGCAATTTATTAAAAAGATCTTAACCCATGACCAAGTGGGATTTATTCCAAGGATTCAAGGCTAATACAATATTTCCAAATTAATACATGTGATACATTACACAAACAAATTGAATGATAAAAATCACATGATCATATCAATCAATGCAGAAAAATCGTTCAACAAAATCCAACAAAGTGGAAATAGAGGGATCACATTTCAAAATAATAAAAGCCATATATAATAAACCTACAGCCAGCATCATACTCAATGGGCAAAAATTAAAACCATTTCCCCTAAGAATGGGAAGAAGACAGGGGTTTCTGCTTTCAACACTCTTATTCCAGGAATATATCCTAAGAATCTTGACATACTGATCAGAAATAAGACATGAACCCATATGTTCATAGCAATGTTATTTACAATAGCTAAGGTCTGGAAACAACCCAATTACCCATTAGTATATGAGTGGAGAAAAATGTTGTGATACATTGATGCTGTGGAATACTATGCAGCAGTAAAAAAGGATCTTTATTTTAAGAAATATATATTTTTATTGACTTCAAAGAGGAAGAAGAGGGAGAGAAGGACAGAAATATCAATGATGAGAGAAAATCATTGATTGGCTGCCTCTTGCACACCCCACACTGAAGATCAAGCCCTGGAATGGGATCCATGACTTACTGGTTCATAGGTCTATGCTTAATCACTGAGCCATGCTGTCAGGGCCTATTAAAAGGACCTCTTACCCTTAGAGACACAATGGAGGGACCTGGTGGGTATTATGGTAAGCATAATAAGCCAGTGAGAGAAAAATAGTATCACATGAGCTCACTCATATGTGAAATCAAATGAATAAAATAGATCCAGAGACATAGAAGCATGAAACAAATTTCGGAATCTCAGAGCCAAGGCAGGGGAGGGTGGGTGGATGGGAAAAGATGAATCAAAGAACTTGTATGCATATATGCATAACTCAAGGACACAGACAATATGGTGTTGAAGGCCTGGAGTAGAGGGATGGAGGCAGGCTAGAGGAAGTCAAGGGATCCAAAAAGGGGTCGTATGTAATTCTTCAACAATGATTCAACAAAAATTAAAATAGTGGTAGGCGTGACGGGGTTTTTCAAGATGAGGCCTGCATTGTCCACCCCGCGGGGGTAGAGGGCTTCTGCTGCAACACTTCTTCACCATATGTCTGCACCTGCACAAGGACAATCAGCCCAACCTGCACAGAATGCTGCCAGAGCCCGCAGTTGGCATGCGACCCTGCTCAAGCACCAGCGGTTAGTCTCAGCCTGGAATCTTTACCTCTGCCTTCCATTTGATGACGACTTCAGCTTCAGATCCCACCTGCTTTGCCACCAGCACGCCCATAAGGCAGCCAGCTGCTTGGAGTCCGGGGGATGCTAGGACCTGGCGAACCACCAACGGATCACACTTGCCAGAAGCCTCTTGGCTGTCAGGGCAAATGCCTCTGTGGCACTGCCTGTGCACGTAGACGAAAAGCAATGTGCAGCCCTGTCCGGTTTCGCTCAGTGGATAGAGCGTCGGCCTGTGGACTCAAGAATCCCAGGTTCGATTCCAGGCAAGGGCATGTACCGTGATTGTGGACACATACCCACTAGCGGGTGTTGTTTCTAACTCTTTATCCCTCTCCCTTCCTCTCTGTAAAAATCAATAAAATATATTTTTTTAAAAAAAGAAAAGCAATGTGCATACCTTTAAAGAAAACTGGTAAGCCTGGTAAGTGTTAAAAAGGACCATGTTGGAATGATCTGATTTCAATACTCTTGGGAAATCCAAAGCTTATCAGATACGGAAGGAAAGATTTTAAGAAATCAGTTAAAGAAGAGGCAGCTTTCTTTCTTTCTTTCTTTCTTTCTTTCTTTCTTTCTTTCTTTCTTTCTTTCTCTTTCTTGAATGGGGCAATATCTTTAAAGTTTTCAGTATGGTTTCAGCAGACACTGGAGTATCTAAAGTCAGGGATCAACTGACAGTAGAATTGACAATAGAATTTAAGAGGCTAAATATTTCCAAATCACCATCATAGAATGCATCAAGGGCCTTCCATCAGCAGAAAAAAAAACACAGTTATTTTCAGAGCTCCCACTTCCTGCAAGAAAGCCATATTGTTTTTTTCATAGTAACAATCTTTTCAGCATCTAGGAATAGTAGTTTTATAACTGCTTTGTAACTCTGTATTTAGAAGGGTAACAAAATAAGGTATTCAAGACGGTGTTTTTATAAATGAACTTCAATTTATAAAAATAACTAACTGATCATAGATTGTGACGGTTCTGTATACAAATAATACACTGTAATTTACCCAACCAAATTCACTTTTCAGCCTATAAAGGCCTGGAAAACTATGCTAAAAGGTAGTGCATTTAACCCACTTACAGTGGAGAGCCATCAAAGGATTCTGAAAAATAAAATCTCAAGATTACCTTGGAAGTTCTGTGTTAATGGGATTAAATATTAATGCAAAAATCACAGCAAGTGATGATAGTTGGGTAGCATCAATTAATAAAAGAAATTAAGAAGTGAATTTTGAGGTAAAATTGGCAGGTGTTAGTAACTAAGTGTAAGAGGCTGATCATCACATGAAACACTTTTTCTATTAAGCAGAGAACATTGGAGAAAGGGTCAAAAGATCATCAGGCTAGAGGAAACATTTAAAGCTAGAATCTGTGACCTACAGTCTTAATTTTACAAATTTCCTTAAGATATAAATGTTTGAAAATCATTCATGGTTAGAAAGATCAGACAAACTAAGGAACTTAAAAGACATTCATCACATGGCCTGAAAGTCATGGTTCTTTCCCAAAGAGGGAATTAGCATTTAATGAGTCTCTTCAGAATTTCTGACCCAGCAGTTTACTTTGGTTAAACAAATTAATGTGTAGAGCACCAATCATGTATTAGGTGAGAAAGATATAACAATAACTAAGACAAGTTATTTTGTCCTCACAGAGTTAACAGTTCAAAATCATTATGATTATGGGTCCAGTTGGTCTTTGTTACTATCTTCAGTCTGGACACCCTCGATATGATTCAGCCCAGGAAAGATGATTTTCTCTTTATTCTCAAAGCCATTCGACATATCTCTTGGACTCCATATGATCCCTCAAAAAAGCATACACATATTTGCTTCCGGCTCAAAACATCAATGATGAGAGAGAACCACTGATTAGCTGCCCCCTGCATGATCCAGGATCAAGCTCACAACCAATCTGGAATCAAACTGCATCACTCTCACCCTCCCACACCATTCCTAGGCCTCAGTTGTATTTCAGCTCCAGGTCCAGAAAAGCAGCAAAATCAGACAAGTGACCCCATGGTTAACCTCAGGACCAGCTGCCAATTAATCAGTGGAGACAAACATGCTGAATAAGAAAAGGCGTTTTCTAATTAAAATATGTATATTAGGAGGTCCCCAGTATGGAACCCTAAGAATGAGCATCATATGCAGAAGACTGCCACTTTTTTTAGACCTTATGTTTACCATTTTTCTGGACTTAATGTTTCTTCCTCAGTAAACATTTGTAGGGAATAGAAATCTTGGATAGTGAGGAAGGATAAGGTGGATTAAAATAGAGAAATGAAAGGAGAAAAAGTGGTGGCAGAATAGATGGATGTGTCCAGAGCCTTGTCGCTGAGCAGACAGAGAGAACAGCTGAGGGTCACACTGGGAGTGTTTGTTGGCAAGTTAAGGGACAGTTATCCTCCAGAAAAAGGTGGGGCACTGCTGGAAAGGGCTCCCCTGACCAGGCAGCCCCACTGCCATGGGTTTTTTTTATCCAGGAGCCACCAGCACAAAAGCAGAGACCATGCCATCTTGGAGGAGAAAGTGGATGTTTACGGCAGCCTGAAAAGCTACTGCTGTGGCACCCACAGAAGAATGGGGGAGACCCAGAATACCACTCTCCAATTGGAGCAAACACTGGGATTCAGAGGAGCTTCCCACACCACATGGAAAGGTCAGATTTTGCCTGGGATAAGGTGAAGCCTCTGGTCCCACAGAACAGAGAGATGCACACACTGTGGGAACTGGGCTGGGGGAAAGATGCACTTAGAGAAATCCGTGGATGATGGGCAGGGCGTGATCCCTTGATCCATGAATGTGGGAGGGGGCCTCAGCGCTGTTAACAGAGGGAAGTTTTAGAAAGCAACCCATTTTTATCTGAGGAAGAAGGACAACCTGGGAGTTATTAAAGTGTCTCAGCTGCTTGAAAAGGAGCGGGAAAGGGGGAGTGCACAGACTATACTCTTTCCTCTTCAGAACCTGGCTTCTGATTGCTAAGCCCAATACATAGGATTACTCAATTGAGGACATCCTAAGAGACTGCAGGGGAAAGTTGTTTTTCTGGAACTCGGAGATCAGAATGTAGAATAACCATCAGAGAAACAGCTCTGGGGCAACCAACTCCCACAGAAAGCAGGATCTAAGCACAGGCTAGAGAGGACCTATAGTCTCAGAGGTCAATTCTGAAACACTGCCACCCAGGGGATGACTCACAAATTGACTCTTGCAAGATTACAAAAGAATAAACAGATTAAGACACTCCACCTGCTTAAAAACCAGGAATGGCTTACAACACTAAGCAGCAGCAGAACGCAGGGAACTGCAATACCATCCTGCCTGGGAAACAGGTGTGCCAAACAGAACAAAAGAAGAAGTGAATGACCTACACCAATGCACATTTTATTCTTTTATTTTTAATTATTTTTAATTTTTTATTTTTCATCTTTTAACTAAAAACATTTTTTCTTTCTTCCTCGATTAATTTTACTTTTTAATTATTACATTTTATTTCTACCAGTATTATTACTACTACTATTTTACCTTTTTGAAAAAAAAATAAGTGTCATTTTATTTTCTCTTTATTGTACTTTGGGATTAGAGTTCTACACTCTATTTATATCTTTCCTTTAGCATCATTTTACACTATCTCAACTCTACCTTTATGCTAACACTCTCCTCCTAACTTTTCCCATTTTGTTGTCCAGTTTCTCTTACCCTTTTCATACCTTAGATTTTCCCTATTTTTTCTTATTACCCGGTTAAAATTTCAAACCACATATACAGTAGTACCTCGAGATACGAGTTTAATTTGTTCCGTAACCTTGAGGAGTGGGAAACTATGAGACGCTCCAGTCGCGGTAAACTGGTGGTTCCTGTGCAGCCAGCTGATTCGTGCAATTACTTGTATCTCAACTGTTGCTCGTATTTCAAAGCAAATATTGCTCACTCGATGGCTTGTATCTCAAAAATCTCGTATCTTAGGGCACTCGTATCTCGAGGTACCACTGTATATCTAATTTTGAATCCCCTACTCAAAGTCCATACACACCTCTCTCTTCTCTGTCTTCACTATCCAAAAAATTGTTTTTCTCTATGTCCTTTTGTTTCTTGTTTGCTTGAGCATTGATTATATTGATTTTTTACACATTTTTGTGAGATTGGTTTTGCTTATTCTACTTTTTATGTTGCTTTTTGTTTACTTTTTTTTTTTGGTTTTCATTTCTGTTTCCCCTCGCCTCCCTTGATATTAGTTGTTATTTGTAGTGTGTATTAATCCCCAGTTACTTGTTGTCAGCATTTGTTAGGATTAGTGGATATTCTATTGGAGTTTTCTCCTCATATGTATAATTTGTTCCCCTTTTCTTTATTATTCTCTTTATTTTCTCTATTACTTTTTGTCCTGTTCTTCTTCTTCTTTTTTTCCTCTTTTTTCTCCCTTCTCCCAATTTCATTTTGAGACTTCTTTCTTTTCTTTTTACTTCCTTTCTCTCTTCTTCTTTTTTCTATATACCCCTAATTTGTCTCTCACAGGTGGTCACCTAATTTGTGGTTATTAACATCGTGAATACATTTCTGTTTAGTGCTTTGTGTGTTGTGCCTGGTTGTGTTGTATTTTGTGCCTTTAAATCAACACAGGAGAGATAATTACAAAGCTAGACACACAGAGAAGAAAGACCATGGGCAGATGAAGAAACAGCCTGCATATGAAAGAAAAGCAGCCATCATGAGAAAAGGAAGTAAACAAAATAAAAGCAAATGACCTGCCAGAGAAAGAGTTCAGAGAAATGGTCATAAGGTGGCTGAAAAGAATGGAAGACAAATTGGACAATATGAGTAAGAATCAAGAGGAAATGAAGAAGAACCAAGTAGAAATGAAGAATAATCAAGAATAAATTAAAAAAATGATATTGCTGCTGTAAAGAACTCAATAGCAAGCATCAAAAGTAGACTAGAAGAAGCAGAGAAACACATCAGTAAGCTAGAGGACAAATTGGGAAAAAATAACCAACTACAGCAGCTTCAAAAAAAAATTAAAAAGCAAGTGAGAACCTCAAGGAACTTTGGGATACCACAAAACAAAACAATATCTGCATAATAGGGGTTATAGAAACAGTGGAAACTGAGCAAGGAATAGAAAACCTGTTGGAAGAAATACTGACAGAAAACTTCCCTGATATAGAAAAAAAAAACCACACAAATCCAAGAAGCTCACAGAGTCCTAAGCAAAATGAACCCCAAAAGACCGATAATAAGGCACATTATAATTAATTTGGCAAACACCACCAACAAAGTAAGAATCTTAAAAGCAGCCAGGGAGAGACAGAAAGTTACCTACAAAGAAACTCCCATAAGACTAGCAGCTGATTTCTCAACAGAAACTCATCAGGCCAGAAGAGAATGGAATGAAATATACAAAGTCATGCAAAGGAAGGGTCTGAATCTAAGAATACTGTACCCTGCAAGACTCTCAATCAAAATTGAAGGTGAAATCAGGAGCTTCACAGACAAAAAAGGACTAAGGGGATTTATTACCACCAAACCAGCAATGCAAGAAATGTTAAAGGGTCTGCTGTAATAAAAAGAAAGAGGAAGCGAAGAAGGAACTCTGGGCTAAAGACTAAAAATGGCAACAGATAAATACCTATCAATAATAACTTTAAATGTAAACAGATTAAATGCTCCAATCAAGAGACATAGGGTAACCGATTGGATAAGAAAACATGAACCATATATCTGCTGTCTACAAGAAACCCACCTCAGGAAAAGAGATGCACACAGATTGAGGGTGAAGGGATGGAAGATGGTATTTCAGGCAAATGGAAATGAAAAAAAAGCTGGGGTTGCAATACTTATATCTGACAAATTAGATCTCAAAGTGAAGGACATAACAAGAGATAAAGAAGGCCACTTCTTAATACTAAAGGGAACAATCCGACAAGAAGAAATAACTCTGGTAAACATATACGTACCCAATACAGGAGCACCCAAATACATAAAAAAACTCCTGGAGGATATCAAGGGAGAGATTGACAGCAATATAATCACAGTAGGAGACTTTAATGCCAAACTATCACCACTGGACAAATCCTCTAAACAAAAAAATCAGCAAAGAAACATCAATCCTGAATGACTCACTAGACCAGATGGAATTAATTGATATCTTCAGAATATTTCACCCAAAAGCCACAGAATATACTTTATTCTCAAGTGCACAAGGGTCATGTTCAAAGATAGACCATATGTTGTGTCATAGGCAAAGTCACTTCAAATTCAAGAAGATAGAAATCTTATCAAGCATCTTCTCAGACCACAGTGGCATAAAACTGGAAATCAACTACAATAAAAACAATAGAAAGAAATCAAACACAGAGACTAAACAGCATGCTATTAAACAACAACTGGGTAATCAGAGAGGTCAAGAAAGAAATAAAAAACATCATGGCAACAAATGACATTGGCAACACAGGAATTAAAAATTTAAGGGACACAGGGAAAGCAGTCTTGAGAGGGAAGTTTATAGCTCTACAAGCTTACTGCAAAAAAAAAAAAACAAGAAACAATGGTAATAAATTACCTAACTCTACAAATCAGAGCTAGAAAAAGAGAAACAAGAAAAGCCCAATGTGTGCAGAAGAAAGGAAATAGTAAAAATCAGAGTGGAAATAAACAACATGGAGACCAAAGAAACAATTCAAAAGATCAACAAAACCAAGAGCTGGTGCTTTGAAATGATAAACAAGATTAGTCGACCTCTAGCCAGACTCACCAAGAAGCAAAGAGAGAAGACCCAAATAAACAAAATCAGAAATGAAGGAGGAGAAATAAAAACAGACCCTCCAAAATACACAGGATTGTTAAAAATACTATGAACAACTCTATTCCAACAAACTAAACAACCTGAAAAAAATTGATATATTCCTAGAAAAATATAACCTTCGAGCCTCAATCAGGAAGAATCTAAACCTCTCAATAGGCCAATAACTATGGAAGAAATTCAAGCGGTCATCAAAAAGCTTCCTACAAACAAAGCCCAGGACCAGATGGCTACACAGGAGAGTTTTACCGAACATTAAAGGAAGAATTAAAACCTATCTTCCTTAGACTATTCCAAAAAATTTCAAGAAGAAGGAAGATTTGCAAACCTCTTTTATGAAGTCAGCATCACCTTAATACCAAAACCAGATAAAGAAAACACAATGAAAGAGAATTACAGGCCAATATCCCTCATGAACATAGATGCCAAAATCCTCAACAAAATTCTAGCAAATCAGATTCAGCAGTACATCAGAAAGATTATGCACCATGTCCAAGTAGGATTCATCTCAGGAATGTAAGGATGGTACATTATACACAAATCAATAAATGTGATACATCACATAAACCAATTGAGGGATAAAAATCACATAGTCATATCAATTGATGCAGAAAAAGTATTTCACAAAATCCAACACACTTTCTTGATAAAAACTATCAGCAAGGTAGGAATAAAAAGATCATACCTCAACATCATAAAATACATATATGATAAACCCACAGCTAACATCATACTTAATGGATATAAACTAAAACCATTTCCACTAAGAACAGGAACAAGACAGGGATGCCCACTTTCACCACTCCTGTTCGACATAGTTCTGGAAGTATTCACCATTGCAATTAGACAAGAAGAAGAAATAAAAGGCATCCAAATAGCAAAAAAGAAGTAAAGTTATCCTTATTTGCAGATGACATGATACTGTACATAAAAAACTGGAAAGACTCCATCTAAAAACTAATATACTTATTAAATGAATTTTGCAATGTAGCAGGATACAAAATTAATGCCAAGAAATATATGCCATTTCTATGCACTAATAGTGAACTTACAAAAGGAGAGACTAAAAAATCAATCCCATTGACCATTGCACCATAAAAATTAAGATACCTAGGAATAAAGTTACTAAGGAGGTAAAAGACCTATATGCAGAAAACTATAGGACACTGAAAAAAGAGATAGTGAAAGACATAAACAGATGGAAGAGCATACCATGCTCAGGGTTGGGAGAATCAACATCATTAAAATGCCCATACTACCCAAAACAATCTATAGATTCAATGCACTACCCATTAAAATACCAATGACATATTTCACAGACCTAGAAACAACTCTCCAAAGATTCATCTGGAACAAAAAAAGACAGGAATAGTCACAACAAACCTGAGAAAGAAGAATAAAGTAGGTGGGATCTCAATACCGGATTTCAAGCTATATTACAAAGACACTGTTCTCAAAACAGCCTAGTACTGGTACAAGAACAGACACATAGACCAATGGAATAGAATAGAGAATACAGATATTGACCCAATCCACTACGCTCCATTAATATATGACAAAGTAGTCATGAACATACAATGGAGTCAACATGGTCTCTTCAATAAATGGTATTGGGAAAATTTGACAGATCCATGCAATAAAATGAAACTCGACCACCAACTTACACCAAATACAAAAATAAACTCCAAATGGATACAGGATTTAAAACATAAGACACGAGACCATAAAAATACTAGAGGAATCCACAGGCAGCACTGTCTCAGACATATGCTGAAAGGACTTCTTCACTGACACTGCTCCAAGGGCAATGGAAGCTAAAGAGGAAATAAAAAAATGGGACTACATCAAAATAAAAAGCTTTTGCACAGCAAAAGAAACCATCAACCGAACAACAAGAAAGCCCACTGAATGGGAAAACATATTTGCCAATATTATCACTGATAAAGGTTTAATCTCCAACATCTACAGCCAACTTATACAACTTAATAAAAGGAAGATAAACTATCCAATAAATAAATGGGCAATGGACCTAAATAGATCCTTTTTGAAAGACGACAGTAGGAAGACCAAGAGACACATGAAAACACTCTAGAAATCACTGTCAGAGAAATTCAAATCACACGACAATGCGATACCATCTCAACCCTGTCAGAATAGCAATCATCAGCAAATCAACAAATGACAAATGTTAGTGAGGATGTGGAGAAAAAGGACCCTTGTGCACTGCTGTTAGGAATGCAGACTGGTGCAGCCACTATTGAAAACAGTATGGAGTTTCCTCAAAAAACTAAAAATGGTACTCCCATTTGACCCAGCAATCCCACTCTTAGGAATAAATTCTAAGAAACTATAAACACCAATCAGAAAGGGTTTATGCATCCCTATGTTCATAGCAGCACAATTTACAATACTTAAGATTTGGAAACAGCCTAGTTGCCCGTCTGGAGATGAGTCAATCAGAAAACCATGGTACATCTATACAATGGAATTTTATGCTGCCATAAAAAAGAAGCAATTCTTACCATTTGCAGCAATCTGGATCAACTGGAGAGCATCATGCTAAGTGAAATAAGCCAGTCAATGAAAGAAAAACACCACATGATTTCACTCATTTATGGATAATAAATAACATTATAAACTGATGAACAAAAAGATAGATACAGAGGCAGTAAAGCATCCAACAGACTGTCAAACTACAGTTGGAAGTTTAGGGAGAATTGTGGTAGATAAGAGATCAACCAAAGGTCTTGTATGCATGCATTTATGAATAAGCAATGAACACAAGACACTGGAGGGTTAGGGTATTAAGGTATGCCTGAGACGGGGAGGGGGCAATAGGAAGATATGTTTACATGTAATACATTAATTTAAAAAAATTAAAATTTTTTTAATAAAAAAAAAGAAAATAGAGAAATGTTCTATGCCCATCATCCCAAACACCAGGCTTCTTCTGTGGGTTAGGCTTCACTGGGGATAAGAGCAAAACACTGAATTAAATTAGAATGTAATTATTATACTGGACTGAATTGAAATATTGTGGCTGTTGTCTTGAATTAGACCTGTATTGTTAAAACAAAGGGAATATTTTCTGATGATCTAAGAGTAACAACAACAAAAACTCTCTTAATGTGTGAGTTTCCAGCCAGGAGTGAAAAAAAAAAGGAAATATTCCCAGTAAAAGTCCAGTAAAAAACATTTTAAAAAGTTAGTTTCTTCTTATAGTGTTATTAAGTCCTAGTCATTCTGTATACTAGTGAAGAAAAATATCAGAATATATGTTCTGACAAATAGTTGTTAGGTATTTCTTAAGTATTTGCTTTTTGACTTATAAATTAAGATGAATGAAAACTCTATCCTAAAATCTATTTAATTTCTGTATTTTTCATTTAAAAAATAATGTTTTTTAATGTTCACAGTAATATATTTTCATCCAAAGTAATTTGAGATGGGGGTAAGTGAGAGAGATAAACCAAAGGACTTATATGGATGCATATAAGCATAACCAATGGACACAGACACCAGGGGGGTGAGGCCATAAGTGGGGGTGGGGTGCAAGGAGGGATAAGGACACATATGTAATAGCTTAATCAATAAAGAAAATTTTAAAAAATTAAAATATTTTAAAAAAGTAATTTGAATTCACAGAAAGGGAGAAAGGAAAAAACACCCATGGTTTGATCAAAAAACACCCATGTTAATATTTTAACATATTTCCTTTTAGTTATTTTATGTACATTTTCTTTACTTGTTTCTAACATATTTGTGAACACACTAAAGGTTCATGTCTTGCCTTTTTTCAACATTTTATTACTTTTTATTATGATGATTTATGCATAGATCCTAATTATACAGTTCATTGAGTTCTAATAATATTAACTCATATAACTATCACCCAAAAAATAAGATAATACACATTTCCATTATGTTGAAAATTCCTTTGTTTTTAAAATTTTTATTTTTATTGAACATATTACAGATGTCCCTTGACCCCTTCTAGCCTGTACCCATCCCTGCCCCAGGCCTTCACCACACAATTGTTTGTGTCTGTAGGTTATGCATGTATGCATATACATTCTTTGGTTAATCACTTTCCAGCCACCTACCTACCCCCGTCTACCCTCTGAGATCATGTGATCCCTTGTGTCTTCATAAATTAAAAGGTCTGACCCATAGTCAGCCACTGTTCAGAAATTTTTCTACCATAGATTGTTTGTTTGCCTTCAGTTTTATATAAATGTAATTATCCCTTTTATGCTCCACTAGAGGCCTGGATGAAATTTGTGCACGGGACTCCTCCCAGCCCAGCCTGCACTCTCTCCAATCAGGGACCTCTTGGGGGATGTACGACTGCCATTTTAAGCCTGATCATCTCACAATCCAGGACCACTGGCTCCTAACTGCTCACTTGCCTGCCTGCCTGATCACACCTAACTGACCCTCTGCTGGCCTGGTCACCCTCAACTGCCCCCCCACCCCCTGTAAGCGTAGTTGCCCCCAACTGCCTCCCCGGTCTGGTTTCCCTCAACTGCCAGCCTGGTTGCCCCTTAGTGCCCCCCTGCCTGCCTGGTCGCCCTGCCCCTTACTATATCCCCTGCTGGTGTGGTTGCCCCCAGTTGTCCCCCACCCCTGCCAACCTGTTAACCCCTCACTGCCCCCTCTGCTGGCCTGGTCACCCCTCACTCCCCCCCTGCTTGGTCATTTAGTTTCCCCTCCCTAACCCCCCTGCTGGCCTGGTTACCACCTGCACCCTGCTGCTCAGTCATTTAGTCATCCCTCACTAACCCCTCTGGCAGCCTGGTCATCCCACACACCCCACCCCATACAGGTCATCCATTTGGTTGTTTCAGGTGCAATAGTTTTTTTAATGTATTTTTATTTCTTTCAGAGAGGAAGGGAGTGGTAGAGAGAGAGACAGAAATATCAATGATGAGAGAGAATCATTGATCGGCTTCCTTCTGCATGCCCCCTACTGGGGATTGAGTCTGCAACCCCGGCATGTGCCCTTAACCGGGCTCGAACTTGGGACCCATCAGTCTGCAGCCTGATGTTCTATCCACTGAACCAAGCTGGCTAGGGCTGTGTCTGGCCTTTTGTGGTCAACATATTTTGGAGATTAATCAGTGTGTGTATCAGTAGTTTATTGCTTTTAATTCTGGAATAGTAATCACTATTTGGTTATGTATTCTTCTGTTGATGTACAGTTGGGTTGTTTCTAATTTGGGTTATCTATTAAGAATAGGGCTGCTTTGAACATCATTGTAAACATCCGTTTTTGTATATATGTTTTTATTTCTCTTGGAGTAGAATTACTACATTCAAGTTAGTTGCTTATTTAACTTTTTTAGAATCTGCCAATTTTTATTCAAGTGTGTTTTTCTTTTTTGTATCCTTACCAGCATTTGGTATTATATTATTTTTTAATTTGATTTGGCTTTACTTTAGCTGTTGTAATGGGTAATGCTGAACAGTTTTTCATATGCTTATTTGCCATTCATATATGTTCTCTGGTGAAATGTCTTCACATCTTTCGTACATTTTATTATTGCAACTTTTTGGTTGTTTTATTGTTGAGCTTTGAGAATTCATTATATGTTCTAGTCTGGTTCAAGTCTTTTGTTGGATGTGTAGTTTGCAGGTATGTTCCCTAAATGTGTATCTTGTCTATTTTATCCTCTTATAACAATCATTTTCAGATAAAAAGTTTTTAATTTTGATACAGTTCAACTTATCATTTTCCATTTTCATGGATCATGGTTTTGGTATCAGATCTAAGAACTCATCAACTAACCTTAGATTCAAAAGATTTTCTTTTATGAATTATTCTTAATGTTTTATAGTTTTTCTACTCTACATTTAAATCCATAATCAATTTAAAATAATTTATTATTAATGTGAGAGTTTAAGTTTCTTTTTTTTTTTTTTTGGTCTCTGGATCTGTAATTGCTCTGGTAGCATTTGTTGAAAAGACTATGTTTCTTCCTTTGGATTGCTTTTGAAACTTAGTTAAAAATCATCTGGGATTATTTTGTAAGTCTATTTGATTTGTATGTCTGTCCTTCATCCTATTAATAATGCTTCTCTTCTGTAGCTATAGACTAAGTTTTAACATCAGATAGAGTGATTCATCCCAATGTATTTTCTTTTTCAAATTTGCTTTAGCTCTACTAGTTTTTCTCTTTCAATATAAATTTTAGATTAAACTTGTCAATATCTGACCCAAATATTGCTGGAATTTTGATAGACATTATATTAAACCCATGTATCAATTTGGGGGAAACTGGAATCTTAAATATGTTGAGTCTTCCAATCCAGGAAAATGGTATTTATCTTCATTTATTTAAATCTTCTTTGATTTCTTTCAACAGCATTTTGTTACTTATAGCATACAGCTTTCATAATGTTGTTAGATATATACCAAAGTACTTAATTTTTTAGATAAATTGTAAGTGTTATTGTGCTTCTAATTTTAGTTCATATCTTCATTGCAAGAATATAAGAATGAGATATTTTTCTAACAATTGATCTTGTTATCTTGAGACTTTGCCAAACACATTTATTAGTTCTAAGAGTTTTCTGTCATCCCCATGGGTCTTTTTCATAGACACTTATGTTATCTGTATATAAAAACAGCTTTATTTTGCCCTTCCCAATGTGTATGTCTTTTTTTACATTATTGCTATGGCAAGGACTTTCAGTACTACACTATATAATAAAAGCCTAATATGCTAAGTGTCCAGTAGACCAGTTGACCAATCAAAGCATAACCTTCACTAATGAAAGAGTAAGATGTAAATTAACTGTACCTTCACAGTGCCCACCAGCCAATCAGGAGTGAGTATGCAAATTAACCCAACAAAAATTGAAGGTTAATTTGCATACACAGGTGCCAAGTGGCCAGGGGGCAGGGTGGGATGCTTGTGTCATCATTATGGCCTCTGGGCAGCATGGGAAGTTGGAAAGGTGGCTCCGGCAGAAGCGAAGGCAGTGCTGGCAGCCAGGGGAAGGAAGGCCCATTCTTGCATGAATCTTCATGCATCAGGCCTCTAGAATGCTTAAAATATGCTAAGGCCATTCAACTGCTCACTATGATGTGCACTGACCACCAGTGAACAGATGCTCCAACTGGTAGGTTAGCTTGCTGCTCAGGTCCAGCCACTTGAGACTGAGAGAAATGGGCTGGAACACACCCTGAAGCCCTCCTGTGGTCCCTCCCTGGCTGGCCAACCTCCTGCGTCTCTCCCCCGCCCCAGTCATGCACTGGTGCGGTCCCTTGCCCTGGCCTGCACCCTCTTGCAATACAGGACTCCTTGGGGGATGTTGGAGAGACAGTTTCGGCCTGATCCTGAAGGCCAGGCCAAGGGAGCCCACTGGTGCACAAATTCGTGCACCAGGTCTCTAGTATTGAATAAAAGTGGTGAGCATGAACATGCTTACCTTGCTCAGTCTTTTTAACTTTTAAAATTTAGTATGAGTTGTGGCATCTCATTTTATTTTAATTTGCATTTCCTTGATGGATAATAATGCTGACCACCTACTTAATCTAGATTCGTATGTTTTCTGTTATATAGCTTTTTTCCTATGATCTATTCTACAAGCATTTAAGTATTAAATTTTTACATTAAAGTGTATAGTACTAGGCCTCAAAATAATTTTGGTATATAGTACAAGATAGCATCCCTTTTTCTTCCATGTGGATGTCTTCTTACAGTACAACTTGTTGCAAAACATTTTATTTCCCAATTGAATTCAATTGACAAAGTTATTGAAAATCAGATAATATATACAAATTTACTTCTGACATTCTATTTTATTCTTTTGCTCCAAGAGTTTACAATTATGCAAATTCCCAAAAGCCTTAATTATTGTAGCTTTATAAATATCTTAAAATTAAATAGTGCTAAGTCATCAAACTTTGCACTTCTTCTACAATACTTTTCTAGTCATTTACATTTCTGTGTAACCTTTATGGTCATTTTGTCAATTCTACACAAAAAAAGAATCCTGCAGAAATTGTTTTTGGGGGGATGGACATTATGAATCTACAGCTACATATAGGAAGAATATCTTAAAATATTAATTTTTCTATCCATGAAAATATATATCTTCATTTATTTGTCTCCTTAAATTCAATTTTAATTATTCCACTGGTTTTCAGTGATAACTATTTTATGGTTGATTTAATGATTATAATATTCATCATCAACTCACTTCAGTATATATTAAATCTTTACTCTATTTCACTTAGAATATTTAAACTTATAAGAGTATAGCATTATTCATTCCTCTCTAAATAATTGTGCTAGTGTTAATATCTCAATTTTACTTATGTTATTAATTTGAAAATATAGACTATTTTAGGTGGTTATTGCTTATTTACACTTGGTTTTCCTATTATTCACATCAAAGCAAAATTTTTTTTGTCTAGTACTAAATCATTCTTGAGCAAATAGCTAGGAAAAAAAAGCTAAGATTTATGGTAAGTGTATATTCAAATATTTAAGGAACTACCAATTATTATGCATAGTGTGACATTTTACATCCCCACCAGCATTGTAAAAGTGTTCTAGTTGCTCTATATCTTTGCTAACCCATGCTATAGTCAAGTTTTTAAATATAAGCTACTCATATTTTGACATAATGTTCCCTCTTTGTGGTTTTAATTCATGTTTCCGAAATAGCAAATGACATTAAATATCTTTTTATGAGGTTATTTGCCACTTGAATATTTTCACTGATTAAGTGACTGTTAAAATTGTTAGCCTATTTTTAATTAGGTTGTTTGTCTTCTTACAACTAAGTTGGAGTTCTTCATATATTCCAGATACTTGTCCTTTGTTAGATATAGTAAGTTTTGCAACTATTTCTCCTATTTTGAATTTTTTTTCTAAATTTCTTACATTTTTTAATTTTGAAAATGTCCAAATTGTTGATCTTTTCTTTTATATTTTGTGGGGTTTTTGTTTTGTTTTGTTTTGTTTTGTTGTATATATTAAAGTCTTTTTTTTTCTTTCCTTTTTTTTTTTTTTTTTTTTTTTAGAGAGAAAAGAAGGGAAAGGGGGAGAGAATAGAAACATTGATCAGCTGCTTCCTGCTTGCCCCCTACTGGGGATTGAGCCCGCAACCCACACATGTGCCCTCACTAGGAGTCCAACCGTGACCTCCTGGTGCCTGGCACCATCCACCCACATTGGCTCCATGGCCTTGGGGCAGCGCTCATAGAGCAAAAGCCCATGCAAGAGGTTGATCACCTAGTCCTGGATAAGCCCCAGTGATGTAATCGTGCCCTGGATAAGCCCCAGTGATGTAACCTTGGACACCTTCTCGATGTTGGGGAAAGCATGGAAGCAATAGGTCTTCCTGGTGTCTGCGAAGGCAATGCGCATGCCTGATATGAGTAGGGAATGCAGCACCACTGTGGCGCCACTCTGCACACTTGTAGCAGGGCACCAGGTCCAGGGTGGGCGCTGTGCTCATGCTCTGCCCCTCCAAGAAGATGCTATCTAGGCTGATGGCATACTGGGTGTGCAAGGCCTGTCAGGCATCATGATGTCTGCAAAGAGGTCCTTCTCAGAAGGTCTGGCCGGGCTAACGCCATAGCCCGCGTAGTCATATGGGAAGACACTACAGTTGATGCTTGTGCCCAGGACATGTAGAAGCTACCCAGGTCCATCGCGTTACCATGTGAGAAAAGGACTGTGTACCTGGCTCCTGGTACACGCAGCACATATACATGCAGGCAATTCAATCGCTAGGAGCTCTTGGTCAGGAAGACCGAAATAGTGTCCAGCTCATGCTGGCTGGACTGGAAATCAGAGCATTCCATCAGGGTGAGCTTCCAGTGGAGACCTGCAAGGTCCCCAAGGAGGCTGCCCCGGCCCCACTAAGCCTGGGCTCAAGCTCGAGCACCAGCGAGTAGGTAGGCTACAGCAGCAAGAAGGCGAGCTTGCAGTAATGTGGCCAGGGAAGGGCGGGCAATAGAAGAGGCATCAGAGCATCAGTCACTGACAGGCTTTCATGGTGGACACTGGACCCCAGGGTGGGCCTCGCTCAGTAGTCCAGGTCCCCCCATCCCCCAGCCAATGCCCCAGACAAGAGCCCAATTAGTAGGCAGCAGCCCAGCCCCTTCTCTGTCTGAGCCGAATCCTGGGGAACTTTGCAGGCTCAGGTATCCATGTCCTGCACAGGAAAGGCCGCTGTGGACCGTGCACTCCAGTCCCAGGGCCACACTACATGGCTTCTGGCTACCACCTGTGGGCTTGTTGGTCCCTTGGCGACGCTGCCCTGCCTCCTATTCCTGCACCACTGCTGACACCCAGGTATTTCTTCCTTAATCTGCTTTTTTTTTCTATATTTGGGATGTGATCTAAAACTGTGCTAGTACTGCATAAACTTTCCCAGAATTCTCTGTATAGATTTTTAAAAAATTTACTTTAAAAAGCTATGCATTTGAAATGTTTAAATGCATTAAGATGTATTGTAGTCTTATAATCATTTAATCATTTCAATAATGCTTTTTTGTATGTCTTTACATATACTTATAATGGGGAAGCTATTCATCTAATTTATGTGTATTTTACTCTGAATCTGACAAGTATTCCCATTCTGCTCATAAGTCAATCAGTACATAGTCCAAAAATGGTGCATGAGTTGTTGTAATAATCAACTAATTTATTCTTATGCAGTGATGATTGAAACAGAAGTTAAGGTCTTACATAGAATAAATTTTTGAGTCTGATATCTTGTATGTTGGGCTATACAATATTTATACAACTTGTAGAGTTTGGGGTTCCTCTTTTATACTATAAAAGAAAAAACAGAGCCAGTTACTTGCCTGAGTTCTAGTGTAACTAGAAATAAGATCAAGATTCTTTTCACAGATTTTTTACAGAGAAGGAGAGAGAGGGATAGAGAGTTAGAAACATTGATGAGAGAGAAACATCAATCAGCTGCCTCCTGCACACCTCTTAATAGGGATGTGCCCGCAACCAAGGTACATACTTTTGACCAGAATCGAACCTGGGACCTTTCAGTCCACAGGCTGACGCTCTATCCACTGAGCCAAACGAGTTAGGGCTAAGATCAAAATTCCTGTTTCCAAATTTGAAATGGTTTCCATCATATTGGGGAAAAAAGGGAATATAACTGTATTTCTATCTGTCCTTATCCCCAGAGAGTATATTTCACATTAAAAAATTATATGCGCTTTTCTTTTTTGGGATCTGTAGTTTTATCTTATAAATTCTGGTTTCTGTTAAGATCTCCATATATTGTTAATTTTCCTGGGAAACATTTTTCCCACTAATTCAGTAGCTCAGTCAGTTCACAGAGCAGAGGCTTAAAATATTACATATGTGATTTTTCTATTCCTCACCATTTGAAAATACAGGCTATCACACACAAAAAAAAAACAAATTCTAGCAATAGAAACATAGAATACAATTGCCGAAGTTATATTACATATCACCTAATCAAAGTTTCTCAAGTAACCAATAAATAAAGCCAAGTTAAATGTGTGGTAACTGTAATACGGACTAAAAGTCAGTCTTTCTTAAGTTCAGCCAGCGATTATTTCAGCTACTTTAGGCACTTTCTCCCTTCACATACTAACTTCCCATTGACATGTCTCAACTTGTGCTTTACTTCTCAAAATTTTGCTTCAAATACATCAGTTGGAATTTTTAGGACCACAACAGTAACTCCCTTTATAATGTATGTATTTCAGATAGCTATTGAACATAATCAAACAAGCAAGAAGCCTATCCAAAATGCAATAGAAATTTAATCTCCTTATAGCCTGCTTACCATTGATTTAACCTTCAAACGCTTTTTAAGTGATTGCACTAACAAGTTTGCCTCTATCAGGATGCAAAGTAAATGGTATATTAAATTCTATGACTAGAGAATCAATTATTACTGTATTACATTATTAAACCAAAAAATTACCTTCTGATAAGTAAACTTAATCTTACTTTTCCAATGTGTTTATGCTCACAAGAATAAGTATTGATATTTTCTTGAATATTAGAAAGCAAATGAGTATTCAGTTGCAACAGCAAGAAAATTACTGTCATTTTTCAAATTTAATATTCCATCATGAAAATTGTGCAACAAATTTTAAAAACCAGCTAATATAAATACAAGTACATTTTCTGATAGGCGCTATCAACCAGTGAACCAATTTATGTCAAATTATAATTGTCCCAAATAATAGGCTGTTTCCCCATCTGTTGATAGATAGATACTCAATCATCATTTGGGCCATTAGTCTACCAGGTAGTGTATAATACTGATGCAAGATAATTTTTCAAAGGACACATTCAAACTAGAATTTCCAAAGGGACCATTTGTTTTTCTTCCATGTTTTGGCATTCAATATAGTTAGGTTCTGTGCAAAACAGATTGTAGCTATTTTGCTTCTGTCCTTGCATGACATATGTCAATCTTACTATATGAGCAAATAACTTATTTTGAATATCTTACTTGATGATAGTGATAAATTATATTAGAAATTTCCAAAGGATAATTAAACATTATAATATCATTGTGATAGAAAAGATTTTGAAAGATCATTTATATTTATTCACTAGCCTTTGAACTAAACCCAACGACGTTAATCTGTCTCTAAATTTAAATTGCTGCTTAAGTTTTTACTTCTATTATTACTAATAGTGAAATTTTAGGTAATGCTAGCTAAAGAACCAAGGGATATACACATGAATTAAAAGCATGCATATTTGGGGGTTATAATGTTTAAGAAATCCTGAATATTAGAATTATTTCAAGAGGAAAACAAAAATTTCCTCTTCTAGGAGACTAAAAACATTAAATTTAGGAATTTCTAGCAATATAAATATTCTCCTCAATTTCTGGAAGAGACAGAAGGATAGAGTGATATGTGTCTCACTCAAACTCATAGTAAAAGAGCAATAGAAATATAGCTCTTGCGAACTAGTTTTGAGGTTAAAGATACTACATACATAAAGCATCTACCATTTGAACTGAATCTCACATACCATTCTTCTTTTCATTATACTATGCTGCTTCTCCAAAGAGACTGATTAAATCTTGTGACTGTGTGGGGCTACAGGTCTGATTGTTATGTTGACTGAAGTATCACATCAATTCCTTCAAATAAATGGATTTTTCTAATCAAATTTAACATTATTCAGATCTCAGTTTCGACCCTGATTCATTGAAAGACATGTTTTATACTCCAACAGTAGTCATTTTCCTCATTACCAGTCACATTTTACATACTCTATTATTTTCCAACAGTTGTAATTGCTCTGCCACTAAAAAGTAGGCAGGCGCCTTTTGTTTCACTTGTTCTTCCCATAGATCTAATATCTAATGTTATTCTTGGTACATAGTAGATGCTATATTTTTTAAAAAAAAACTATGCTTAATGAATGGATGAAATTAATTAACTTTTGGCAATGTTTTTGTGTAGGAATGGTTCTAAAGTGTTGGTGTGGCTAATATGTATCAAGCTTTATGGAAATGAATTAAACAAATTTCCTAATAAAGTGTTCTGCTCCTACTGCCACCTTAGGCCCATAGTTGGAAGCATAGATACAGTGGGTGAATAACATTGTCCTGCCAGTTGCACATATGTTTACTCAGTATTAAGGAATTCCAAATGTAAGATCTGATCAATTGTGAAATCTAAGTAAACAATTCTATTATAGTCTGATTATATTTTCTGGTAATTAATTTTTTGAATCTGCCATAACAGAAGGCTAGCTACACTTTCTTGTACGGTCACTAATTCCACTGTAATCATAGCTAGCTGTCTGGAGGA
>JAAGEH010000031.1:3413519-3425442 GCA_011751065.1 Lasiurus cinereus | reverse complement strand
TTAATCCTCATCATTTAAAATATAGCTTAAATGTTCCCTGAGGCTCAGCTGAACTACAGGAGATGATGGTTCTCAGGAAGGGTTCCACCACCCCATCCTCACTGCATGCCCCACTTCCATCGGTGGCCCAGGAGCGTCCTGGAGACATTCATGGGATGCCAGAACAGACGTGTGCCAGTGCTTCTGCCACCACCTGAAACACCGCCCGTCTTCAGAGCGGCTCAGAAATGCCTCTTGGGTGAGGCCATGGACACTCACTGCCAGCGCGACAGGAATGAGAAAGCTCGTGTCCAGGGTGACCTAGCAGGTGATAGCGAGAACTGTAAGCAGCATGTTCACTGTTCTTGTTGCTGTCGGACTGGAACCAGGAGATGGAAAGCTGAAAACATTAATACTGAAGCTCTGGACGTGCCGTTGCGAGGCCTCCTCCAGGGCTCCCATATATTTGTATTTTACTTATTATAACATAGATTTACAATGTATTCATTAAAAATAGTCGTTTTTTTACATTTTAGGTGACATAGAAATTTGTTAAGTATGTAGTTATTACTTTATGTACCTTTGTTTTCCTTTTAATTTTTACCCTCCCCTCCCATGTCATGTAATGTCTTTTTATTTTTCAATTAGATTGCATTCAATATTATTTTGTATTAGTTTCAGGTATACTGAAAATTAACATGTCCCCTCAATATTTCTGGTACCCACCAGGCCCTATATATATGGATCACTGTACAAATGACTGTACTCGATACGCTGTCATCTACTAATAGAGTTAGTGCGCACCCTTGTGGTGGTGCTCAGACATTGTAGGCAATAGTGCTTTAGGCGCTTACACTGTACGGTCACTAATTCCACTGTAATCATAGCTAGCTGTCTGGAGGAATTGGACAAAGTCTGTGGCAGATTCTGAATAAAAATTAATCCTCATCATTTAAAATATAGCTTAAATGTTCCCTGAGGCTCATTTTCTCTGCATTAAACACGCTTTTATATCATTCCTTTTGAATTTAGTCAACTAACTTGTTGAAAAAAATTCCAATGAATTGGAATTGCTCTGGCTAAAAATACTCAATTTATATATAAATTCAATTTAGTTTTCCCCTCATTCTAGATCCTTCTCATTAATCTGACTCCCACTGTTTAAAAGTTCAAACTGCACAACAGTTCAGAGCTGTATACTATTAGGTGTCAGTGTCTTTATTCTGATCATTGACACTTCAGGAAGCTATTCTCCATCACTGCTCAGCAAAATCACATGTGCTCATGTCTTCATCATCACCTATACCTTTTCATTTTATTTTTCTAGTTTCCTTGCATTATTATAGTGTTGCTGGTTTTTAAGAGCTTGTTTATGACTAACGATGTTAACCATTTCTCATGCATTTCAAATGAAATACAATGTTTTTGTTACTATTTTACTCTGGTATTTTACTTTTTGGTTGTATCAAACTTGTGTACTAAATATAATCATATTTGTTTAAAAAATAAAATATAGCTCAATTTATTTTAGACTAGAAGCCCAGTGCATGAAATCATGTGAGACCCAGACCTGGCGCACTGTGGGACCCAGAGTCAAGTCCCTCCTGGTGACCTGTCTTTGGTCATTACAGCATTACAACCATTGGGTTTTTATTATACAGATAGGGGCTACAGACTTTAATTAGGGTGTATCTCTGAAATTATAAGAGCTAAAAAAAAACTTTCTTCAAACCTTACACTGATAGGGTCAACAAGAAACAATTTAGGTTGGTCATACACAGAAGCCTACTATCATGTGAGATGAACTGTAAATATAATTTGGCCTTTTTTTCCCAAAAAAACTTGATTTTAGCTAATATCACTCTATCTTATAAAGGGGACTAAAACATAAATATTCATCAAGTTATGACACATACTGTTGTAAAACTTTGGTGGTAGAGCTTTTTACAGAGTTTAGGAAAAAAGCATTCAAAGAATAAGACTGAATTACTGTATATCCAGCCCTGTCCAAGAGAGTAAGTGGATCTATTCAGCAGATGTGATTTTTCTGTCCACACAATCACAGAAAATGTACCTTACAGTGGAAATAGAGAGAAAATGTGGGTTTTCCACTATTAGCAATAACTATTCATAGAAGATCCTTCAATACCTTGGTTCATTAAAAGGCCTCCTATTAACTTATGTGTTTAACACCAAAAGAAAAGTATAGCATGGACCAAGAAATTAATGTCTGCCTATTGTCTATTTTTTTTTACTTTAAAAAAAATTTAGTTTCCAATTACAATTTACATTCAATATTACTTTGTATTAGTTTTGAGTGTACAGCATCATGGTCATACAAGCATACACTTCACAAAGTGCTCTCCCCACTATTTCTATCACACTGTCATTTTTTAAAAATATACCTTTTGAGTGTATCAATCCATTTTAAGAAGTATATAAGATAAAAGAAAGATATTTTTAAAAATCTGTCTATCAGTCAACATATTAGTGGACAGTTTAGATAATAATGTACTTGGATAGTTTGGTCTCAGGTAGCTATAACTTTTATATTTTCCTTCACACTTCCCAAGTAATACTTTGAAAAGAACTTGAAAAACATATTTGCTATTGATTAAAAATCTTTTATAGAAATATCACTTTTTTAGTGTTCATTTATTCTTTTCCTTGCTCAAATCTCACTTTTCCTCATAGAAAAAAAATTATACAAACATTAAAATATAAATTGGACAAAAATCATAAAATAAGCTGTTTCCTTCCTGTCTGAGCTTTATTCCTATAGGCCATATGTATAGATTTTCATGTCTCTTTGTTTCCTAACAATGTAGGGATTTTTAATATCAACATTGAAAAGCTACTCCAAATATTTTATCTTCCAAAGACACATGCATAACATTTAAATAAGAGGTAATTGTGCAGTCCTTTCTATAGAAAAAAATTACCCCCAATTTGCACATTGTATATTTTGTGGTACTTGACTTGTATGAAGCTGGCTTCATAGATGGACAAAGGCTACCAGGTGGTCAAATCTGAGGAGCTCAGGATCTTGAGAGTGTGTACACACACACACACACACACACACACACACACACACATTTACTTAATATTATACATTAGCTATCTATTCCTTTGGATTTTAAACATATTTCTGTATAAATAAATAATATATTTGGATAGAGAACTTAAAACCCAAATACTTACCATTTCTATTTTTTTGTGAAGCTTAATGTAACCTTATATGTGAACATTTGTTTATTGAAATTTTGGTAGTATACTTTTAGACATTAAGTAGACTATTGGAGCAAGAAGATTTAGAGATCCCTAATTCAAATTCTTCATACTATAGAGGATGAACTCACAATAGGGAGTAACTTGAGTCCTAGGTCAGTATTTCTTTCCCTAATTCAAATTGAACTTATCATTGTGTTATAAAGTGTTGGTACAAAAGGTTTTTATGTGACAGAAAGTATAGATCACTTCCTCTTAATAACATAAGTCATACACTATAACATGGTCTTACAGACTTCTAAAGTATAGAGTAGGCAAAAGTACCTAGACAAGATAAACAGTTTACCACATAATTCAGAAAACGTAAATGTCTTACTTCTTAACACACATTGAAAATTCATTTACACTAAAAATTGTGTTCAAGTTAAAAGGTTAGGCATTATGCACAGATGGTAAGTGTTTCCGCAATATCTCATTCACCAATCCTATTTTTCCCGAGTTTTATTGAGGGATAATTGAATGATACAATTTTATATATTTAAAGTATACAATGTGTGATGATCTGATATGTATTAGTACATTGTAAAATTAGTACCACAATCAAGTGAATTAACACAACCATCACCTCACACCTATCACCCTACATTTTTTTGTGAGTGTGGTAAGAATGCTTAAGATCTCTCAGCCAATTTCATCTGTATAATACAGTATTCTTAACTACGAGAGGCCCATTGCATGAAATTTGTGCACTTAGGGATTTAGGGGGTGGGTCCCTCAGCCCAGCCTGTACCCTCTTGCAGTCCAGGAGCCCTTGGTGGATGTCAGCTGATGTGGGGAGTGGGCCTAAGCCACCAGCTAGACATCCTTAGCACTACCATGGAGGTAGGAGAGGCTCCTGCCACTGCCTCTCTGCTCACCACTCGTGAGCCTGGCTTCTGGCTGAGTGGCGCTCCCCCTGTGGGAGTGCAGTGACCACCAGGGGGCAGCTCCTGTGTTGAGTGGAATCAGGCCAACATCCCATGAGAGGTCTTGGATTGTGAGAGGTACAGGCTAGCCTAAGGGACTCTACTGATGCACAATTGGGATTGGTAAGAGGCATTGAAGGTGGGCCAGCCAGGGAAAGCTCCAGGATGTGTCCAGACTGTCTCACTCAGTCCTGATTGGCCCGAACCCAGCAGCAAGAAAACCTACTGGTTGGAGAGTCTGCCCCCTGATGGTCAGTGCAATGGTTGACCAGTCAACTGTCTGCTCATATGAAGTGTTAATGCACGTCATAGTGAGTGGTTGAGCAGCCTTAGCATATTATTCTTTAATTGGCTGAACAGATGACTGGACAACCAGGCACTTAACATATTAGGCTTTTATTATATAGGGTAGTAACCATGATTTACATACTAGTAGATACCCAGACCTTATTATTCATCTTATAAGTGAAAGTTTGTGCCCTCTGACAAACATCTGCTATTTTCCTCAACCCCCAGCCACTAGTAACCACCATTCTACTCTATTTTGATGAATTTGACCTAATTTTTTTAATTTTTCTATTCCACATATAAGTAAGACCATACAGTAGTTGTATTTCTCTGGCTTATTTCATTTAGCATAATGATTCATCTGTAAGCTTCCCTTCTCTTTATGGCTTAATAACATTCCATTGTATATTCTTTTTCGTCCACCTTGGGGGAGAAGTGACATGAACAAATTAAAACTGTTCTTTTTACCCTCTTCAATGTGTCCAATCTCAGTTTTTTTTTTTCCTCTAATAGTGTGCTGGAACCTGTCCACTAGGGTTTAGGGCTTTCACTAAGACATTCTCATTCATGGGTGATGGTCAAAATTGATGTGTGGGAGAATAACATTAGGAAAACCATTTTATTATCTTGCTGGTTTTACTCTGCCTCAATCTTTCCCATTATATCGAAATTTCACTATCAAAAAAATTATTTGTATTTCTATAATATCTCAGTTTAAAAAGTATTTACTTGTAAAAAAAAAAAAAAAGGAGGGGTGTTAATTTGTCAGATTGCTTCCTAGGGGCCCAACTAGGTGATGGCAGGTCCCATGGGAATGGATAACCAAAGAGGTAAAGAAATCACTGTGCAGAGCATGAGGCACTATTTATGAGGGAAATACCAGACATTGCATTAGAGCACTCCAGGTAGCATTTAGGCAGCTGTAAGGTTGCATAATTGTGGATGTGCATGTGATATGTGGTGGTGATGAAGATATACTGAAAACTCTTGACATTTTGCTGTGAGCCAGCTATGGTTTTTCAAAAGTTCTTGCAAGAAAGACAGAATTAATTCAAACAGATGATGACTGGCATTTATCGGGTGTTTTCTATGTGGAGGGCTTTGTGCTAGGCTCCATGTTGTACCAGCTCTATCATAGTATTTGCTACTTGCAGGTAAACAATGCATGATTCTTGAATTTTAAGGACAAATAGCTTTAAAACTTGTTACTTAAAGTGATTTTCTTTATACAATAGCTCTGATTTTTTAAGATAGCATCGCTCTCAGTTCAGATATGCACTGCAGTTTCTGTTTATAAAAGTTCCAAAGTCGGTTCAAACTTAGAAATAAAGTGAAAGACTTCTTAACTAGAACCAGTTCTCTTGGTTTATTTTACAGGCAACTGGTTGCAAATCATTAAGAAACTAATGGTGTAAAATGGGGAAATATTTCAACTCACTGAATGTTATATCATTGTCAGTGTAATACAGTACCCCGAGAACTTCAAGTCTAGTCTTGATACAAATTATGCTAATTTCAGTTATGTGCTGGACAACTCTTTGGACTGGCAGCTTCAAAAATTAAATTGACCTAAAGTGATTCCTAGCCAGTTTTGCTCAATGAATAGTGTCAGCCTGTGGACCAAAGGGTCCCAGGTTCAATTTCGGCCAAGGACACATGCCTCATTTGCAGGTTCCTTCCTCTCTCTTCCACTCTTTCTAAAAATCAATAGAAAAATATCCTTGGGTGAAGATTAAAAAACAAAACAAAGAACAGATAATTAATTGACCTAAAGTCAATAATATCTTACACTTTTTTTCCTTTCTTCTTTATAAATGTTTTATCTTTTCTTTCACCTGCCATATCTTCAGCTCAGATTTTGACTCTAATCTAGAACTTGACATTGTGTCACACTACATTAATGGACAAAGGATAGACTTGTTCTTATGAATGTTTTCTGTATTGAAATATTTCAACTGCCCATTGGGAGCCTAGAATGTAAAACCAATGCCTCCTTTCTCTTACGCCATCCTTTGGCTCCATGATATGAATGAAACCAAACCATCCCACGTGTTCAATAACATTTATTGAGAACTACAGAAATGTCATATCTTAGTATGAGTGATCTATACATACCAGTGTGGATATCTTTGTTTTGGAAATCCTATGTATTGAACTTGAGAGGAGTTCAGGGTCCCTCACTCAGGTAAGAACTATTATAAAATCAACACTTAGGGAGTATAGTGTGATGCTTAAGTGCCCAGGCTGTGGAGTCAGACTTTCTGGGTTCAAATATTTCCTCCACTTCTTACAGTTTGACCACAGGGTACATGTAATTTAATATCGCCATGTCTCAGTTTCCTTATTAGGAAGACTGAGATCATAATAGTACCTAGTGCATGTAGTTTTTATCAGGGTTTAATAACACATATAACATGCTTAGAACACATAAACATTACCAATGTTATTTATTATTACTATGATTGTTAGTTTTATTATATGTGAGGCCATTTACTAGAAGATGAAAGTACAGAGATGAAAATATTTTTAAATAGGGGAAATAGTTAGTCATATAATGTGATCACTGAGGTAACTAGCCAGCTCTCAGAGGAATCAGTGGAGGTTTCTTTGGAGATATTAATCTAAAAATAGACATGGAAGATTGGGAAACTAGTCATGTTGCTGGTTATAACAAAATTTTTATTGGGCCCTACTTAACCCTCTGTAGAATAAAATAATTAACAGTTATTTTTCATTTTGGATATAAATGCACAGCTGTGGCTTCATACTAAGAGGATGTTTATAATGAAGATGACAAATAAAGCCTTAAGACAGATGACTTAGCCATAGTGAAATGAGGTCCATCCCAAGTGACCCAGATAGATCAACTTTATAATTCAAGAAAATGATTCTTGAGTACTCTGGACTACAAAGATAACTTCAAGCCCCATAACATTATAAAATCCACATTTAGAGAGTAATAGTGCAATAGTAAGTTTCAAGGATGTGGAATTAAATATAAGTATATATATAGTTAGGTAAAAACACCTGTGATTAAATTATGATTCTGGTTTATTAATTTATTTATTAATAGTTTTTGTGGACCTGCTAGGTTATGACTATATTGGTGAATAAGACAAATACTGTACTGAGTTTATGAAGTTTACATTCTGGTAGGAGAAAGAGAAAATAAATAAATAATCAAATAATTGTATAATTAAAAACAATAAGTTCTGTGAAAAAATTTAAATACATATAAGCGATGGAGTATAGTGAAGTCCCTGTGATAGGTATGACATATCAAGAAAGGTTGTCTGAGGAGTTAGGATTTAAGGTGAGTTCTAAAGAATGATAATGACCCACTCATGCAAGAGAGAGGAGTATTCTAGATGGAAGAATGAGCATCTATGAAAGCCCTGAATTGAGGAAGAGCCTATTATGTTCAATGAACTGAAAGATGACCCATAGGATTGGAGAGAAGTGAGCAATGGAGAGAGTGGTTAACACTGAATTAGAGAAATAGTTGGGGGACATATTATTTAAAGCCTTTAGGCCATGAGTTTAATTTGCATTTTATCCTAACTGTGAAAAAAAGCCAGGAACGGATTTTAATAGTTTTATCTAATTACTAGAGGCCTGGTGCATGAAATTCGTGCACGGGGGGTGGGGGTGTCCATCAGCCCAGCCTGCTCCCGCTCCAATCTGGGACCCCTTGATGGATGTCCTACTGCCCTTTTAGTCCCGATCCTACCTTGATTGGGACTAAACAGGCAGTCGGACATCCCTCTCACAATCCAGGACTGCTGGCTCTCAAATGCTCACTTGCCTGCCTTCCTGATTGCCCCTAACCACTTCTACCTGAGAGCCTGATCACCTCCTACCCCCTCCCCTGCCAGCCTTATTGATGCCTAACTGCTCCCCTGCAGGTCTGGTCACCCCTAACTGCCCTCCCCTGCAAGCCTGGGTCTCCCCCAATTGCCCTTCCCTTCAGGCCCTGTCATCCCCAACTTCCCTCCTCTGTCGGCCTGGCCTCTCCTAACTGCCCTCTGCTGCAGGCTTGATCACCCCCAACTGCCCTCCCTTACAGGCCTGGTCCCTCCCAACTTTCCTCCCCTGTTGGCCATCTTGTGGTGGCCATCTTGTGTCCACATGGGGGCAGGATCTTGTGACCACATGAGGGCAGTCATCTTGTCTGTTGGAGTGATGGTCAATCTGCATGTTACTCTTCTATTAGATAGAATAGAGACCTGCTGCATGGGTGGGGGCCAGATGGTGTGCCCTGAAGGGTGTCCTGGATCAATGTGGCTGTTCCCTTGGAGTGTGAGATGGCCTGGACTAGGAGCCTGTGGTGATTTGCAGGCCGGCCATGCCCCACAGCAACCCAAGAGGAGGCATCTGGGATTTATTTATCTTCTACAATTGAAACTTTGTAGCCTGGAGTGGAGGCAAGCCTTCAGCTCGCTCAGCCATTGAAACTTTGTTGTCTTAAGTGGAAGCCTCCACCAGCCAGGCTTTGCAGAAAGGTTGGCTTCCTCCATCGCCAGAGACAACCTGCTCTTTCTGTGGCCATAGCCATCTAGGTTGGGTTAATTGCATACTTGCTCTGATTGGATGGTGGGCGTGGCTGGTGGGTGTGGCTGGAGGGTGTAGCAGAGGTATGGTCAATTTGCATATTACTCTTTTATGAGATAGGATTATAGTAAATATATATACATAATTAGATAAAACTTTATATATTATGATATATAAAACTATATTATATATAATCAATATGTGTTAATTATATATATGTAATTTTTTAATCCTCATCCAAGGATATTTTTCCATTGGTTTTTAGAGAGTGGAAGAGAAAGGGAAAGACAAAGAGAAATATCCATGTGAGAGAATCACAATGATTGGTTGCCTCTGAATGAGTCTCGACCAGACCAGGACTGAGCTGGGGAGGAGTCTGCAAACAAGATATGTGCCATTCACTGTGATTAAACCCAGGACTCTTTGGTCTGCAAGCTGATGCTCTTTATACACTGAGCCAAACTGGATATGGTTAATTGTATATGAAAGGAGCCAAAATAAGTACCAAGCCCATTTAGGAGGCTCTTGCAGTGCCCTCTGAGACACATGATGATAGTCTAAACTATGTTGGTGATAAGAGAAAGGAAGAAAAATGGACATGTTTGATACATATTTTGAAATTATAAATAGCAGTGCATACTGATGGATTATGCATGTAAATTAGTGGAGAAGAAAATATTAAGGATGAAACTAAAGGTTACTAGGTAGATTTTATTGCCATTTACTGAGATATGAAAGACTGAAACAGAAAAGGAGGGTCAAGATGCCCATGAGACATCCAAGTAGAGATGTCCGATAAGCAGAAGAAATGTAAGTATTGAAATTCCAGGCATATATGAGAAATGAATATATTAATTTGGGCTACAGATAGCATTTGTGCCCATAAGACTGAGAGCTCCCAGGAAAGAGTATAGATAGAAGAGAGATGGCAGAACTGAGTGCCATGATGTTCCAGCATTCAGTAGTCAGAAAGGAGAGGAGGAACCAACAAAGGGGACTGAAAGCAGACTATCTCCAGAATTTCCATAACCTGTTTCTGTGTTTGTTTTGTTTTGTTGTTGTTTTTGTGTTTTGTTTTTTGTTTTTAACTACTGCCATCATCTTAGTTCTGGCCATCATTACAGCTCTATTATATTAAAAGGATGAGATTTTATAAAATGTGACAATTATCTTGGATTTTTCTTTTCTTACATCTTACTTCTGTAGTTTATACACCCTTTGAAACCATCTGTGAGAAAGAAACTAAAAAATATTGAAATATTCTGCCTTATCTAAACCACTCCATACTTCTGTTACTATGTGAAGGAGTGTCTTCATAAAAGTCCTGACATTTTTAAGGGAAACAGTGCCTATTTGCTGACTCAAGGTATAATTATGAATGCAGGATACAAGATTAAACAATCCTGTTAAAGTGTATATGCTCCTTTTGCTGATGACAATACTGTGAGATTTTGAGAGAATATAGAGAATTCCCACATTTGGACACATTTTCCAGGCTGATAAAAGTACAAATTGAAGTAAAATGGAATAAAGTGATAAACTTTTCCATTATTTTAATTGTTACGCCTCTGAAAAAAATATCAGAAGTGTAGGGGTGAGTGCTTTTTGTTATTCTTGAGTTTAGTGTTCATAAAATGAATTAAGGTGACAGGAGATTAACATTCCAATCCAGTGGTCTGATCACCAGTAGTATATGAGTTTCTATTCACCTAAATACCTAACAATTTTACCACAGGTTTGTTTTACAGGTTGGGGATTATCTCTAAAATTAGTCCTTCACTTGAGATATGTTATTAAAAATTATCCTTATTTTTTAGCATGGGATTTCAAAGTAGGTTTGAAATAGGTGCTCTTTTAATGTCTGTTATACTATTTAATTTGTGTTGGAAGATTTTTTTTGTAACATATTTTGTTCAGAGGTACATTGCGATGCATTGCAAAGGGACATTTTACTAATTACCAAAATAAATACTTGGCACTAGCCAAGCAAGTAATGGGATGCCTCTCCTCCCCAGAACTCACAAACTCAGTTATCTACTTTAGAGAAAAATTGGATTACTGGTAAACAACATGGGAAGATATACAAACTTGAAAAGCTGAGGCTCTATTATGTCTCCTATTTGCATGCCTTGACCCAAAATTTCCTAAATTTTTTATTGTCATGTGCACAAATGCTTGGGACAGATTTTCTAAAACACCTAAAAAAAAATCTCTGCCAAATTTCAGTGGTGTCTATTACTCCTTGAAAATACAAATAAAAATAATTAGAAAAATATGTCTATATTTGTTTATACCTTCTATGTCTTAACTACAGTTAATGGTTACAATGATAAGAGTTGATATCAAGATTTGGTTTCCTTTTAGAGGAGGCATAAAACTCATGTTAGCCCAGCTAGAGTGATTTAGTGATTAAGCATTGACCTATGAACCAGGAGGTCACAGTTCGATTCCTGATCAGGGCACATGCTCAGGTTGCAGGTTCCATCTCCAGTGAGGCAGCTGATCAATGATTCTTTCTCATCATTGATATATATACACACACATACACACACACACACAAACACACACACACACACACACACACACATGTGTATACTAGTAGCCCTGAACACGAATCCATGCGCCAGTAGCTCTCTGCGGGGCCTGGAAGCTCTGTGCCTACTACCCAGAGGCCCATCCACAGCCAGGTGCAAAACACTTGCTTTGTCACCGCAGTGATGAAGCAAGCATTTAGCCAGGCCACTCATACTGCCAGCACTCAGCAGCTGTTCCACACACCCGGGACTCAGGGACTCCAGCAGGGCTGAGAGGACTGGGCACTGCCATCTTTCTGATGGAATGACAATTAATTTGCATATTACCCTTATATTATATAGGATATATATATATATATATATATATATATATATATA
>JAAGEH010000031.1:3401584-3413119 GCA_011751065.1 Lasiurus cinereus | reverse complement strand
ATATATATACTGAGTGGCCAGATTATTATGATCTCTGAATACATAATAATCTGGCCACTCAGTATATATATGGTAAATTAGATATCATAATAGCCTAATTTATGAGGCACTAGGCAATAAAAGGTCCCATTAGGTATCCTTAATGTACTAGTTGACTGCCCTTTGGAATAGAAAATGTAGCTCATTTCTTTCAGTGTTTACTAGTGTCTCATTGATAATGTTTTTGTCATTTCCACAATACCTAATGATTTTAGATGAAAGTATTTTGGTGTGCCTTTATATTTTGTGTCATATATACCCTCTGTTCATAGAGTAGACTGTGATATAGTCAGTATAAAGTTAATAAAGCACAAACTCCCATGAGCAAAATTAATTTTTCCTAAAACAGAATTTAATTAGTTTCTTGAGGCCCCATTCTCTCTGTGGTTGAATATTTCACATCATAGATTATTCAAAGTAAACTCAAATGAATACAAGCTTTACTCAGCCAAATTATGTTTCGTCCTTATACCTTGCATTCTTCCTAGGGTAAAATCAAAGCTCCAAGTGTTCATGTAATGCCATGGCATTGTTGGGAAGGAAGTGTCTGTTTCTTGATCCTTGGCAAATATTCCTTTTGACATCTGCTGTTATCCATATAGTATCCAGTTAGCTGTCTATACCAGATGCTATATCCTCCTAATTCTATAACCTTTAGGTCTGTCAACCCTTTCTCTACTACTGTGTTCTCTATTCATGTGAAATAGGAAAATTTTTAGTGTTCTCTCATTCCTCTCTTGAGCCACAGGGAATTATTAGAATTGTTTCAGGACCTCTGTTGTATACATAGCATATCGCCATTCCTCTGGTTCTGCTGCTGAACCATGATGACACCAGAGAACTTTTCAAGGTCTTTGACCTACTTGGGCTTCATCTGAAGTATAAAGCATCAGTCCTGTCTTCTCTAAGACCTATGAACCTATTAGCGGTTTCTATTCTCTCCAGACCATTCCAGGGACACATAGCTTGGGAAAAGGAGTTCTTAGAATGACATTTTATAGGAACTAAGTAGGTCTTCATTATCTTGATTCTCCATCATATATTTTCTGTCCTCTAATTCAGAAAGTCTTTTATTATCTTTGGTGGGGATAATTTGCTTGTTTATCATTATATGTTATTCTTAAATTTTTAAGGATTTCACTTTAATTCCAAGTGCCTGGGCTTTTGGAAGTAAAATATAGTTTTCTCTCTAAACAGTTAATCCTTCACTAGTTCCAAAATTGACTTAAAACCACTTTTTTCTCTGCTTTTCTTCCATAACTTTTATGTACCAAGGCAAGGAACATTAAGGTCTCATTGAAATGGAGGAAGCTTCAAGGTAAAAGGACATTCTAGCAAATTAAAAAACATATTGGTTAATACTTCTAAATGTAACAATAAAGGTTTTAAATAATGCTGCAGTCAGCATTTGGAAATATGTCCTTGGATTGGCAGTTGGAGAACAAAGGAACCAAAACAAATATTTCCTTTTAGTCTCAACAAGTGACAACTATGCATATTCTCTTAAATCAGTTACTTGGCAACAACATCACTCTTCTTTATGCATTTAAACGGAAAAGACCCACTCCAGAGAGTGAGGCCAAATGTGGTGAAAATCTGCCCCTCTGTGAAAGTCAACATGTTGTTCCTAGTTTAGGAGTGAGAAGAAAAATAGAATGGGTGGTTTCCATTCTAAACTTAGAAATGTAAACCCTTGAGCAAGGTTAGTCTTTTTCAAATCACCAGTAAGAACAACTGGATTTCTTTTCTGGTTCCAATTTGTTTATTGAAATACACAGGATATAGAAATTTCACCAAGATGTACAGTATTTTTCTAAAGTTTAGGGTTTGCTACCTTCCCTTATTTCTTCTCTTGATCTTAAAACATTTTTGTTACTTGAAATTGCCTCCACCTGTCATGTGTGCTAAGTTAAATAAAGCCTTGGTATGACAGTATACTAGGATGTCAACAACACCAATGGAATTATTTCTGGTAACAGGTACCACAACACTCTCCTCTCACACTTAATTGAATGCTTTCTCTCTATAGTAGTCATGTGGTCATGTTGTTTTATTATGGTGTATCTCAGCTCCCAGAAATCCCTGTCCTCTTATTCCAGGTCTCTCTGACTACTATTACTGCTGCCCTTTATGGTGACAGAAAAAAATATTCATCATTACCTACTTTTAAATACATATATTATTTTGTTTATTTTTATCTCTGAATCCACCACCGTCATAAAATCTCTTATACCATACAGAAGAGTTGCTCAGAACTCATTTCCCAGAATTCCCTTTCCACTTGTATCATGGCTGAAATGTGTCAATGAAAGATACACAAGGCTTGGAAAGGAGAGGTGGTTACTCCGGAAGCAGCTGCTGGCAGGTACGTGGATAGACATAAGGTCTGAGGAAATTTGCAAGAGAACTAATTAAGAATTACCTAGATCCATGCTACATATATAAAAATTGGTGAGAATCACCGAGACTGGTTTGGCTCAGTGGATAGAGCATCGGCCTGCAGACTGAAAGGTCCCAGGTTCGATTCCGGTCAAGGGCATGTACCTTGGTTGCGGGTGCATCCCCAGTAGGGGGCATGCAGGAGGCGGCTGATCGATGTCTCTCTCTCATCGATGTTTCTGACTTTCTATCTCTCTCCCTTCCTCTCTGTAAAAAATCAATAAAATATATTTAAAAAAATTGGTGAGAATCATGCAGACATTCCATGCATTCACAGAAGTTTCAATGAGTATTCTTGAGAACCACTCACTTCACTGCTACAGATTAAAATACATGTGAATCTTATAAAAGTTCTGAGGACTTCCTGTAGTTTGAGTATGAACTTAGGAGAACCTCCTGCTTCAGTACTGAAGGCTGGATTATCTGTCCTAACTTCCCTTGTCATGTTGTAAATCAGGGAGATAGAGACAAGATGCCTTAATGAGCCAATTAATTAGGGGTCTTTATTTGTGCGGACCCAGAGGGAAGTGTTTCCCAAATCCTTGAGTAAACACATACAGGAAGTTTCCTGTATTTATACTTTTTGAATTTCTTTGTCTGTAAATTTCACAAAAAGCTCTGTGTAAGTTATTGTTATAGTTTGTAACTTTGAATATGTAATGAACAATACTTGCCATAAGAATATGGGGATTATTATCGGTATCAGTATTAGCCTGTTACTTTAGATGGCTAGCTTGCAAGTTCAGACAGCTAAGTTTTTATCTTTTTTCCTACTAGAGGCCTGTGCATGAAATTTGTGCACAGCGGGGGGTATTCCTCAGCCCAGCCTGCAACCCCTCCAATCTGGGATCCCTTTCACAATTCAGGACTACTGGCTCCCAACCACTTGCCTGTATGCCTGCCTGATTTCCCCTAACTGTTTCTGCATGCCAGCCTGATCAACCCCTAAAGAATCTGCTGTCAGCTTGATTGATGCCTAACTGCTCCCCTGCCAGCCTAGTTGCCCCTAACTACCCTTCCCTGCAGGTCTGGTTGCCCCCAACAGCCTCCCCTGCTAGCCTAGTCACCCTTAACTGCCCTCCCTTGACAGCCTGATCACCCCTAACTTCCTTCCCTTGCCAGCCTGGTCTCCCCTAACTGCCCTCCCCTGCCAGCACAATTGCCCTTAACTGCCCTCCCCTGCAGGCCTGGTCACCCCCAACAGCTCTCCCCTGAAGACCTAATTGCCCCCAACTGCCTCCTCTGATGGCCTAGTCACCACCAACTGCCCTCCCTTGCCAGCCTGGATTGCCCCTAATTGCCCTCCCCTGCAGGCTTGATTGCCCACAACTACCTTCCTTTGTAGGCCTGGTACCCCCCCCCCAATTGCCCTCCCTTGCAGGCCTGGTCCCTTCCAACTGCACTCCTCTGCTGGCCTGATCACCTACAACTGCCATCTTGTGGTGGCCATCTTGGGTCCAGATGGGGGTGGCCATCTTGTGTGTTGGAGTGGTAGTCAATTTGCATATCACCTCTTCATTAGATGGGCTTTTTCAAAATAAAACAATTATTTTACAGAATAAGAGTCTATCTAAAAATAACAGAGTTGACCTGTAGAATAAGAGATTGAGTAAGAATAACAGAGTAGTTCAAACTGCAGTTTCAAACAGCAGTTTTCCGAAGGAGGAAATACTATGTTTCACCTTGACCTTTGCTCCCTCTGCTCTTCCTTCCAAAGTTGAATAACTTATAATTTCCCCAAATAAAACTTTCATACTTTAAATTTTTAGAGTGATTCTGAATTCCTGATCCTATCCCTAATTGATACACTAGGCTTCACCTCTCTCTTCTTTGTAAGTTAAGTGAAATCCTTAACAAGATGTCTAATTTCCAATCTTTTTATTTTGGGGACAAAGAGAACTCTCTACCCAAAGTGTTTACTCTGGTTTTAAATAATCTCAGTGAAGGATGTATCTGTTCTTTTGTAGTAACTTCATCATTTCACAAGATAAGAAGAGAACAAAGTATCACAACATTTGCTTTCTCTACACTGAGGTGGTTTAGCATACACAGGACCATGTTGTGAACCCATGGGAATGACGGGGGCAAGACACCTACTAAGAAGTGCTCCTGGTGGCTAACTGTGCTCAAATTAAAAAAAACAAAAAAACAAAAACCCACAACAACAGAGCCTAGCAGCCATTTTTGCACAAAGGCCTCTCATGCAAACTGCACCTTATGGAGAAGAATTAAATGAAATGCCTGCCTCTGTACTGAACCGTCTGCCTGCACTGTGTTTCTGCAATGTTAGCTTCCCTTATAAAAGAGTTCCTGGAATTTTATTTCAACCAATGGGAGTGCGGCTTTCTCCATCCAATGTGAGTTGTGCAGCTTTGACCAACCATAGCAACTCCATTCTGACCAATTAGGGCAGTGCCTTTTGGACCAATGAAGCTGTGAGGATTTGGAGTCCTCATTTGCATGAGGAAAAATCTATCAGGGACCAATGCAGAGACATCCATTCATACAAGCCAGTTCTGCTCTGGCTCTGGGACCACACTTTCCCTTTGCACTGAAGACTGAGTTTCCATAGCTGAGCTGAAAACACTGCAAATGTCTCACCAGAGCAGGGTGGAGCAGACCATTGCAGAGCAAAGCATATCAGCACAGAGAGGATCTTAGTAGAGCATGGAGGAGCCGATTAGAACTGTCTAGCTGGAAAGGGGCCTGATGCAGGGCCAGCTGTTCCCAGGGCTGCATCACAGTCATGCTGTTTTCACAGGTATGCTATATCACAATTGAGCTATTATTTTTCATTGAATAAAGTTCCTTTTCCTTTACAGCATCCCACATTGGGGATTCTTTTTGGTGTTAAATTGGCTCCAATAACTATTAGTTGACAATGTCATATTTCCCAATTCCTAGAACATTTATTACTAAACTCCTCCCCATGTCATTTTTATGGCTACTCAGTTGAAGAGTATGTTTAATGGTCTCCAGGTTATAAATTTGTCCTTGCTATTTTCAGAAATTAAGAATTCTAGAAAGGAAGTTGTGAGTTACTGATTTACTAGCAAAAATAAATTGCTGTCAATATTATACCTACATGTCTAGAAAATTTTTTATTCATAAAAGGCTAATTATGTATTTCTGTTCACCCATTCTCATCTCAGAGAGTGTATACTTGTTTATTTTAAAGGACTATTTTGAAGTCCTAAATTTTTTTAAGGTTCTCAATATGTAATTGATCAATCATAATTTCACTGAAATATTTTCTTGCATTTTAATACTCTTAGGTACTTATACTTCAAAAGATATGATCTTCATTTATTTATTTATTTTCTAATCCTCACCTGAAGATGTTTTTTCCACTGCTTTTTAGAGAGAGTGGAAGGGCATGACTAAGGGAAGGATGGAGTGAAGGGGGAGAGAAAGAGAGAGAGAGAAACATCTATATGAGAGAGACAAGTCAGTTGGTTGCCTTCTGCATGAGCCCAAACAGGGCTGGGGATAAACCTGAAACCCAGTCATATGCTTTTGACCAGGAATCGAACCCAAGACCTTTCAGTGTCTGGGACAAAGCTCTAACCACTGAGCTCCTAAGGCCAGGGCTCTTTATAATTTTTAATTGACTTTATTGTGATGACATTGGTTAATAATATGATATAGGTTTCAGTTATATAATTCTATTCTATAGTGCACCATCTATTGCATTGTGTGTTTATCACCCAAGTTAAGTCTCTTTCCATCACCATTTATCCTCCCTTTACCTTCTTCTAACTCTGCCAACTCCTCCTTCCCTCTGGCAATCACCATACTGTTGTCTATGTCCCTTTGCTTAATCCCTTAATCTCATCCATCCCCCAACTCTCTCCCCTCTGACAACTGTCAGTCTGTTCTCTGTGTTCATGAGTCAGTCTCCAGTTCATTTTTTAGTTTAAGAGATAGGATTGATCAAAATTCTACCTGAGATTTGTCTGAAATATTGGTCTGAAATAGAGATTCTCACTTATAGAAGTCCACTTCTAAAGATACTAGAGGCTCGGTGCATGACAATTTGTGCACTGGAGGGGGTCCCTCAGCCTGGCCTCCCACAGTCTGGGAGCCCTCAGGGGAAGAAGGCAACCTGGCCATCAGGGGAAGGCGACACCCCATCACACCTCTACTGCTGCCACTGCCCGCAGAGCAAGCCTCAGCCAGCCCTGGTTACCTGAGTCTTGGGCAGCCCTAGGCTTTCCTTCACCTTGGGCCAGCTCTGGGCAACAGTGGGGGCTAAGGGGACTGGGATACTCCAGAGGAAGGTGCACAGAGCAGCTGGACCCAACTGCGTGTGAGACCGGCTGTGCTGCACCTCCCTGGTGGGGCTGAGGGGATGTGGGTGCCATCATCTTTTTGAGGGTGTAACAGTAAATTAGCATATTCCCTCTTTATCAGATAGGATTACCAATCTCAAAGAGCTATCTTTAATATTTGGGAGGCTACATTTTATAAACATCATTAAGTGATTTGCTTGCAATCAGACAATGAGTCTGAAATGCCATTAGTCAAAGAAACTTGGTGTGTCAAACAAACAAACAAACAAACAAACAAAACAAAAAAACTATTGATAGGAAACAAAAAGGAAGATAGAGAACCTTGTGTGTTAATCCACCCATTGTACTCAATTAATGTCCTAAATGTCTATCCAAAGCACAGAAAAAGTAATATTTAACAGAGAAGAGAATAACGAGCATGATCTCAAGATTATGCATTCCCAAAACTAAGGTCAGTAATTTCAACTCACAATAAACATAATGACAAGATATACTACCTGAACAACAACAGCATATACAGATTTCTAATGTTGTCTTTTGAAAAATTACTAAATCATCTGGAGGGATTTACAATATGTTATTATGTAAACAACATATTCTTATACATGAACCAAGGCATTTCAGATGCATGTTCCTTTTTTGTCATATTGTGTATTCCCTGCCCTCTTTAATGGCTTCATCATTGTCCTAGTCACCTTTGGTAGACACCACAGGTCTCAAATAACTTTAGAGTAAGGAAGAATTGCTTTAAAAAATCACTAAATTTGCTGGGTTTTAAAAAGATTTTATTTTTAGAGCAGTTTTAGATGCACACAAAAATTGAGGGCAAGGTATATAATCTCCCTCATTATCAACATTCTCCCTCCCGCGCCCCCCTATTCCCCCACAATTGTGATACCTCTTTTACAATCCATGAATCCACATCAACACATAATCACACCAAAATCATAGTTTACATTGAGGCTCACTCTTGGTGTTGTGTATTTAATGGGTTTGTACAGATGCATAATGACATGTATCCATAATTATGGTACTGGAGTATTTTCACTGCCCTAAAAACCCTCTATACCCCACTTATTCGGCTTTCCTCTCCATCTCAATCCCAGGAAGCCATTCACTGATCTTTTAACTATTTCCAGAGATTTGCCTTATCCAGAACATTATATAGTTGGAATCACACATTATGTGGCCTTTTCAAATTGGCTTTATCACACAGTAAAGTGTATTTAAATTTCCTCAATTTCTTTTAAAAGCTTCATAGCTTGTTTCTTCTAGACTGAATAATATTCTATCATCTGGGTGTTCTACATTCATTTATATACTAAATGATACCTTGGTTGCTTTCAAATGTTGGCATGTATGTATATAGCTGTCATAAATCTGTGTGCAGGCTTTTGTGTAGACATTAGTTTTCAAATCCTTTGAGTAAACAATAAGGACTGTAATTGCTGGATGATGTGGTAAGAATATATTTACTAATAAACTGTCCACCTGTCTTCCAAAGTGGCTGTGCCATTTTGTATTCCCACCAAGAATGAATGAGAATTCGTTTTGTTTCACATCCTCGCCAGAATCTGGTGTTAGTGGACTCTGGTCATTTTAATAGCATGTAATGGTATCTCATTATTTTAATTTCAATTTTTCTGATGTCAAATGATATGGTGTATCTTTTCCAATGCTTATTTCACATCTGTATGTATTCTTTGGTCTGTTGTTATGTTAATGTGTTTGGCCCATTTTAAATTTATTTTTTTTCTTATTGAGTTTATGGGTTCTTTGTGTATTTTGGATAACAACCCATTATTAAATGTGTCTTTTATCAATATTTTCTCTCAGTCTATAGCCTCTGGTCTATATTGTCTCCTCGTTTTCTTGGCATTGTATTTTGCATGAAAAAAAAAAGCTTTTATTTTACTGCAGTTTAGCTTTTACTTTCATGGACTGTATCTTTAGTGTTGCATCTAAAATGTTATTGCCTTGGAGGGAAAAAAAATACAGACCATACTGGATGAAACCAAGATGGTGTCATAGGGAAATGACTAAACTGCTGCCTCACACAATAATTTCAAACCTTCAACTAAAAGAGAAGATGGACATCATCCAGAACCACCGGAAGGCTGGGTGAGTGGGAATTCTACAACTAGAAGTAAAGAGAAAAGTACACTGAGACTCAGAGGAGCTGCAGCAGCAGAGAGGACTGGCAACTGAGTGCATGGCTGGCTTTCTCAAATGAGAGGGAGAAAAAAAGCTCCTGACTGCACTGAACAGCAGTTCTGGGCGAGATTCTGGGGACCCAGACTCATATAGGGTGAAACCGGACTGTCAGGAAAGAGAAAAGCACACTGAGACTCAGAGGAACTGTGGAAGGCAGAGGTACTGAGGCTTGCACATGTGTGCATAGAGGGTGGGGAACTGAGTACACTGCTGGCTTTCTCAAGTGGGAGGGAGACAAAAGCTCCCAACTGCACTGAACCCCAGTTCTGGGCAAGGCTCTGGGAACCCAGACTAATTCAGGGAGAAACTGGACTGTTTAGCAGTGGGCAGAACTCAAGGGTGCCTTTCTCTCAGAGGTGCTTGCAGTGATTACCATGGGACACTGAGGCAGAGGGCTGATGGGAAACCAATGCTATCTGCTCTATCCTGAGATTCTGCCCAATCCAAGCTAAGCACAAAGGCTTTTGCAAGTCTTATCTCATAAGGTTGTCTCTAGTACAGAAGTTCTCCCAGCATAGACACAGCTGATCTTCACAGCCAGTTGGCCTTGAGGTCAATTTTTCCCAGTGATACCAACAATAATCAAGGCTTACCTACAACAAGACAGTGCACACAACTCACAAAGAGATGCATCAAGAGTGTTCACCTCAGGTAACTGGGGAGGCTGAGCCACTGGGCCTTTTAGGACACCTACCAAACAAAGCCACTCTATCAACTCAGGGAAGCAGCCAAAATAGGGAGACAAAGAAACAGATCATAAATGAAAGAAATGGAAAAAGCAAATGACTGGATATAGAGTTCAAAGCCATGGATATAAGGTTTTTAAAGAATTTTCTACAAAAGGCCAATAAATTTTGCGAGACCCTCGAGGATATGAAAAAGGACCAACTAGAAATTAAGCATACACTGACTGAAATTAAAATATATATATATTATACACAAATCTAAAAGCAGACGAGAGGATCTCAAGAATCAAGTCAAAGATTTGAAATACAAAAGAGCAAAAACCACTCAATCAGAAAAGCAACCCTAAAATTTGAAGATAGTATAAGGAGCCTCTGGGCAACTTCAAGTGTACCAACATCAGAATTATGGGCGTGCCAGAAGAAAAGAGAGAGCAAGATACTGAAAACCTACTTGAAGAAATAATTGAAAACTTCCTCCACCTGGTGAAATAGACTTACAAGTCCAGGAAGTGCAGAGAACTTCAAACAAAAAGAACCCAAAGAGGACCCCACCAAGACATATCATAAGTAAAATACCAAGAGCAAAAGGCAAAGAGAGAATATTAAAAGCAGCAAGAGAAAAACAGTGAATTACCTACAAGGGAGCACCCATATGACTGTCAGCTGATTTCTCAACAGAAACTATGCAGGCCAGATGAGAGTGGCAAGAAATATTCAAAGTGATGAATAACAAGAACCTACAACCAAGATTACTCTACCCAGCAAAGCTATCATTCAGAATTGAAGGGCAGATAAAGATCTTCACAGATAAGAAAAAACTAAAGGAGTTCATCAACACCAAATCAGTATTATATAAAATTCTGGAAGGAATCCTTTAAGAAGAGGAAGAAGAAGAAAAGGTAAAGATAAAAATCATGAACAATAAATACATATATATCAACAAGTGAATCTAAAAATCAAGTGAATAAAATATCTGATGAACAAAGTCACAGAATATACATTCTTCTGCAGTGCACATGTGTCATTTTCAAAGATAGATCATATGTTTGGTCATAAGAAAAGTCTCTTCAAATTCAAGAAGATAGAAATCATATCAAGCATTTTCTCAGACCACAGTGGCATAAAACTGGAAATCAACTATAATAAAAACAATAGAAAGAAATCAAACACATGGAGACTAAACAGCATACTATTAAACAATGACTGGGTAAACAGAGAGATCAAAGAAGAAATAAAAAACATCATGGCAACAAATGACAATGACAACACAACAATACAAAATTTATGGGACACAGTGAAAGCAGACTTGAGAGGGAAGTTCATAGCCCTACAAACCTACTGCAAAAAACAAGAAGCAATGGTAATAAATTACCTAAACCTACAACTCAAAGAGCTAGAACGAGAGCAACAAGAAAAGCCCAGTGTACTCAGAAGGAAGGAAATAGTGAAGATCAGGGCGGAGATAAACAACTTGGAGAACAAAGAAACAATTCAAAAGATCAACAAAACAAAGAGCTGGTTCTTTGAAAGGATAAACAAGATTGATGGACCCCTAGCCAGGCTCACCAAGAAGCAAAGAGAGAAGACCCAAATAAACAAAATCACAAATGAAAGAGGAGAAATAACAACAGACCCTGTGGAAATACAAAGGATTATTAAAAAATACTATGAACAACTCTATTCCAACAAATTGGACAACCTGCAAGAAATGGACATTTTCCTAGAAAACCACGGTTTTTAAAGAATTTTCTATAAAAGGTTGATAAATTTAGTGAGACCCTTGAGGATATGAAAAAGAACCAACTATAAATTAAACATACACTGACTGAAATTAAAATATATATATATATATATATATATATATA
>JAAGEH010000031.1:3377967-3401484 GCA_011751065.1 Lasiurus cinereus | reverse complement strand
TACAGAGACCTAACAGCAGACTAGAGGAAGGCAAGAATCAAGTCAAAGATTTGAAATACAAAGAAGCAAAAAAACAATCATCGGAAAAGCAATTAGAAAAAAGAATCCAAAAATTTGAAGATAGTGTAAAGAGCCTCTGGGGCAACTTCAAGCATACCAACATCAGAATTATGGGGGTGCCAGAAGAAAAAAGAGAGCAAAATACTGAAAACTTATTTAAAGAAATAATGACAGAAAAATCCCCCCTGCCTGGTGAAAGAAATAGACTTACAAGTCCAGGAAGTGCAGAGAATCCCAAACAAAAGGAATCCAAAGAAGACCACACCAAGACACATCATAATTAAAATGCCAAGAGCAAAAGACAAAGAGATAATATTAAAATCAGCAAGAGAAAAACAGTTAATTACCTACAAGGGAGCACCCATAGGACTCTCAGATGATTTCTTAACAGAAACTATGCAGGCCAGACGGCAGTGGCAAGAAATATTCAAAGTGATGAATAACAAGAACCTACAACCAAGATTACTCTAACTAGCAAAGCTATCATTCAGAATTGAAGGGCAGATAAAGAACTTCACAGATAAGAAAAAACTAAAGGAGTTTATCACCACCAAACCAGTATTATATGAAATGCTGGAAGGTATCCTTAAAGAAGAGGAAGAAGAAAAGGTAAAGATAAAAATTATGAAAAACTAATACATATCTATCAACATGTGAATCTAAAAATCAAGTGAATAAAAAAATCTGATGAACAGAATAAACTGGTGAAAGTAATAGAATCAGGGTCATAGAAAGGGAGTGGACAAACAATTCTCAAGGGGAAAGGAGTAAGGGGGTTGCGGGAAGAGACTGGACAAAAATGGTACACCTATGGCTGAGGACAGTGGGGGGGGATAAGGGCAGAGGGTGGGGTGTTAACTGGGTGGAGAGGAGCTTTGGGGGGAAAAGGAGGAACAATTGTAATTTGAACAATATATTTTATTAAATTTAAAAAACAAAAGGATTTCAAAACTTTAGTGTATATAAAATATAAAATAAGAGTATTTCATATAAGTAGACATAATATATAAATTTTGTATAAAATGAGGATATTTCATATAAGTAGATGTAATATACAAATTTTGTATTTATATAGAATATAAATTGTGTGTGTGTGTGTACGTGTGCGCACACGTGCAAGATTTACATCAGACTTCTTTAATGTCACCCTAATAATATTCTCAAAAATAATTTTTCTGGATAAATTAAGAAATCTGTGTTAATTAATCATTCAGAAAAATTTCAGCAAAGTCAGTTGACTGAACTAATAAATTGGTTGCTAAGGCAACCTTTTTTTCCTGATTGAAAAGAAATCATAGGGTTAAGAGCAGATTTTACAAAAATGAAATGGAGAGGGGAGAGGAGCAGCATGATCTTTTCTTTCATGTTGTTGTTCTTGTTGTTGTTGTTGTGTGTGTGTGTGTGTTATTTTTCAGTTTCTGAAATGAATAGGTAGATATAAAAGGCAGTTTGTGGTTTTCAATAAGATTAGCAAAGGAGTTCTTTCTTAGGAGAGGGATAGCTATTTTAGTAAGCTGAATTCTCATCTTAATAATCACAGGTGGAAGGAGAATAAACTACAATGATGTTTAGTATTGACTTGAGAGGTTGCTAAGGCTGTGAAAGGCAAAGAGCACAAAATTTGTATTGCCTGGAAACACTCCTGTTAAGAAAAAGTAATGTGAAAATGGTGGCGGAGTAGACAGATGCATCTGGAGCTTTGTCATTGGGCAGAGGGAGAGAGAGCGGCTGAGAGTCGCACTGGGAGTGTTTGTTGACAAGTTAAGAGTCAGTTATCCTCCAGCAGAAGGGGGGAACTGTTGGAAGGGGCTCTCTTGGCCAGGCAGCCCCACTGCCACGGGGATTTTGTCTGCAGGAGCCACCAGCGCGAACGCGGAGACCGCGCCATCTTGCAGAGGGAGGTGGATGTCTGCAGCAGTCTGAAGCCTGTGTCTGGGGCACCCATTCAGCAGCTGGGGACCTGGGAACCCAGAACTCCGCTCTCCAATCGGCACATACATGCGACGGAATAAGAGATCCACAAGGCACACCGAAAGGTCAGATTTCACCTGGGATAAGAGGGAGGTGGATGTCTGTGGAGGTCTGAAAGCTGCGGATGGCTGAGACACCCACCGAAGAGCCGTGGACCCAGAACCCTGGTCTCCAAATGGTGCAGACACGAAGGCTGCAGATTCAGAGATCCACATGGCACACGGAAAGTGCCTTGTGGGCTGTACCTGGACGTGTTGTAGTTTGTGCCTTTCAATCAACGTAGGAGAGAGAACTACATAACCAGGCACCTGGAGAAGAAAGACCATGGGCAGAAAAATAAAAAGCCCACATAAGACAGAAAGGCAGGTTTCACCAGAAAAGGAAGTAAACGAAATAGAAGCAGAAATAATCCTGCCAGAGAAAGCATTCAGAGAAATGATCATAAGGTGGATGAAAAGAATGGAAGACAAAATCAACAATCTGAGTAAGAGCCAAGAGGAAATGAAGAAGACCCAAGAGTAGATGAAGAAGCAGCAAGAAGAAATGCAGAAGAACCTAGAGGAGATGCAGAATAATCAAGAAGAAATGAAAAATGACATCACTACTATAAAGAACTCAATAGAAAGCATCAAAAGTAGACCAGCAGAAGCAGAGGACTGCACCAGTGAGCTAGGAGACACGGTAGGAAAAAATACTCAAGTACAGCAGCTTCGAGAAAAAAAAAAGTTAAAAAGCAAGACGAGAGCCTAAGGGAACATTGGGATAACATGAAACAAAACAACATCCGCATAATTGGGGTTCCAGAAAGAGTGGATACTGAACAAGAGAACCTGTTTGAAGAAATAATGACATAAAATTTCCCCAATATAGGAAAGAAAAACCCCACACAAATCCAAGAAGCTCACAGAGTCCCAAGCAAAATGAACCCCATAAAAACGACACCAAGGCAAATTATAATTAAATTGGCAAACACTGACAACAAAGTGAGAATCTCAAAAGCAACCAGAGAGAAACAGAAAGTTACCTACAAAGGAACCCCCATAAGACTAGCTATTGACTTCTCAACAGAAACTCATCAGGCCAGAAGGGAATGGAATGAAATATACAAAGTCATGCAAAGGAAGGTTCTGAATCCAAGAATACTGTACCCTGCAAGACTCTCAATCAAAATTGAAGGTGAAATCAGAAGCTTCACAGACAAAAAAGGACTAAGGGAATATATTTCCACCAAACCAGCAATGCAAGAAATATTAAAGGGTCTGCTGTAATAAAAAGAAAGAGGAAGCGAAGAAGGAACTCCAGGGTAAGGACTAAAAAGGGCAACAGATAAGTACCTATCAATAATAACTTTAAATGTAAACGAATTAAATGCTCCAATCAAAAGACATAGGATAACCGATTGGATAAGAAAACATGATCCATATATCTGCTGTCTACAAGAAACCCACCTCAGGAATAGAGATGCACACAGATTGAAGGTGAAGGGATGGAAGATGGTAGTTCAGGCAAATGGAAATGAAAAAAAAGCTGGGGTTGCAATACTTATATCTGACAAATTAGATCTCAAAGTGAAGGACATAACAAGACATAAAGAAGGCCCCTTTATAATACTAAAGGGAACAATCTAACAAGAAGAAATAACTCTGGTAAACATATATGCATTTAATATGGGGGCACCTAAATACGTAAAAAAAAACTCTTGGACTATATTAAGGGAGAGATTGACAGCAATACAATCATAGTAGGAGACTTTGATGCCCCACTGTCACCATTGGACAAATCCTCTAAACAAAAAATCAGCAAAGAAACATCAATCCTAAATGACTCACTAGACCAGATGGAATTAATTGACATCTTCAGAACATTTCACCCCAAAGCCACAGAATATACATTCTTCTGCAGTGCACATGTGTCATTTTCAAAGATAGATCATATGTTTGGTCATAAGAAAAGTCTCTTCAAATTCAGGAAGATAGAAATCATATCAAGCATCTTCTCAGACCACAGTGGCATAAAACTGGAAATCAACTATAATAAAAACAATAGAAAGAAATCAAACACATGGAGACTAAACAGCATGCTATTAAACAATGATTGGGTAACCAGAGAGATCAAGGAAGAAATAAAAAACATCATGACAACATATGACAATGACAACACAACAATAAAAAATTTATGGGACACAGTGAAAGCAGTCTTCAGAGGGAAGTTCATAGCCCTACAAGCCTACCGCAAAAAAAAAAAAAAAACGAAAAAAAACAACAACAGGAAACAATGGTAATAAATTACCTAACCTGACAACTCAAAGAGCTAGAATGAGAGCAACAAGAAAAGCCCAATGTATTCAGAAGGAAGAAAACAGTGAAGATCAGAGCAAAGATAAACAACTTGGAGACAAAAGAAACAATTCAAAAGATCAACAATACAAAGAGCTGGTTCTTTGGAAGGATAAACAAGATTAAAGGACTGTAGCCAGGCTCACCAAGAAGCAAAGAGAGAAAACCCAAATAAACAAAATCAGAAATGAAAGAGGAGAAAAAACAGACCCTGTGGAAACCCAAAGGATTGTTAGAAAATACTATGAACAACTCTATTCCAAAAAATTGGACAACCTGCAAAAATGGACATTTTCCTAGAAAAATATATCCTTCCAAAACTCAATGAGGAGGAAGCAAAATATCTCAATAGTCCAATAACTATGGAAGAAATTGAAGCAGTCATCAAAAGCTTCCAGCAAATAAAAGCCCGGGACCAGATGACTACAGAGGAGAGTTTTACCAAACATTCAAGGAAGAATTAAAACCTATCCTCCTCAGACTATTCAAAAACATTCAAGAAGAAGGAACACTTCCAAACACCTTCTATGAAGCCAGCATCACCCTAATACCAAAACTAGATAAAGACAACACAATGAAAGAGAATTATAGGCCAATATCTCTCAAGAACATAGATGCCAAAATCCTCAACAAAATTCTAGCAAACTGGATCCAGCAGTACATCAGAAAGATCATACACCATGACCAAGCAGGATTCATCCCAGGAATGCAGGGATGGTTCAATATCCGCAAATCAATAAATGTGATACATCACATAAACAAATTGAGAGATAAAAATCACATAATCATATCAATTGATGCAGAAAAAGCATTTGACAAAATTCAACACCCTTTCTTGATAAAAACTCTCAGCAAGGTGGGAATAGAAGGAGCATACCTCAACATCATAAAAGCCATATATGATAAACCCACAGCTAACATCATACTCAAGGGGCAAAAAATAAAACCATTTCCCCTAAGAACAGGATCAAGACAGGGATGCCCACTCTCACCTCTTCTGTTCAACATAGTACTGGAAGTATTAGCCATTGCAATTTGACAAGAAGAATAAGTAAAAGACATCCAAATTGGAAAAGAAGAAGTAAAGGTGTCCTTATTTGCAGATGACATGATATGGTACATAAAAAACCCAAAGGACTCCATTCCAAAACCTATTGATTTAATTAATGAATTAGGCAATGTAGCAGGATACAAAATTGATGCGAAGAAGTCTGTGGCATTTCTACACACTAATAGTGAAATTACAGAAAGAGAAACTAAAAAAGCAATCCCATTTACCATCGCACCAAAAAAATTAAGATACATAGGAATAAACCTAACTAAAGAGGTAAAAGACCTATATGCAAAAACTACAGGACACTGAAAAAAGAGATAGAGGAAGATGTTAACAGATGGAAGAGCATACCATGCTCATGGATTGGGAAATCAACATCATTAGAATGTCCACACTACCCAAAGCAATCTACAGATTCAATGCACTACCCATTAAAATGCCAACGACATATTTCATAGACCTGGAAAGAATTCTTCATAGATTCATCTGGAACAAAAAAAGATCACGAATAGTTGCAGCAATTCTGAGAAAGAAGAATAAAGTAGGTGGGATCTCAATACCAGATTTCAAGCTATATTACAAAGCAAGTGTTCTCAAAACAGCCTGGTACTGGCACAAGAACAGAAATATAGACCAATGGAACAAAATAGAAAACCCAGATATACACCCAAACCACTATGTTCAACTATTATTTGACAAAGGGGGCATGAACATTCAATGGAGCCAAGATAGCCTCTTCAATAAATGGTGTTGGGAAAATTGGACAGATAAATGCAAAAACATGAAACTGGACCACCAACTTACACCAAATACAAAAATAAACTCAAAATGGATACAGGACTTAAACATTAGAAGGGAAACCATAAAAATACTAGAGAAATCCCCAGGCAGCACAATCTCAGGTATATGCCGAAAGATCTTGTTCACTGATACTGCTCCAAAGGCAATTGAAGGAAATAAAAAATAAACAAATGGGACTACATCAAAATAAAAAGCTTTTGCACAGCAAAAGAAACCATCAACAAAACAACAAGAAAGATCACTGTATGGGAGAACATATTTGCAAATGTTATCACTGATAATGGTTTAATCTCCAAAATCTACAGCCAACTTATACAACTTAATAAAAGGAAGATAAATGATCCATTAATAAAATGGGCAATGGACCTAAATAGAACCTTTTTGAAAGATGACAGAAGGAAGGCCAAGAGACCCATGAAAACATGTTCAAAGTCACTAATTATCCGAGAGATGCAAATCAAAACGACAATGCAATACCATGTTACACTGGTCAGAATGGCAATCATCAACAAATCAACAAACGACAAGTGTTGGCGAGGATGCGGAGAAAAAGAAACCCTTGTGCACTGTTGGTGGCAATGCAGACTGGTGCAGCCACTGTGGAGAACAGTATGGAGTTTCCTAAAAAAACTAAAAATGTATCTCCCATTTGACCCTGTAATCCCACTTTTAGGAATTTATCCTAAGAAATTACAAACACCAATTAGAAAGGATTTATGCACCCCTATGTTCATAGCAGCACAATTTACTATAGCTACAATTTGGAAACAGCCTAGGTGCCCATCACCTGATGAGTGGATCAGAAAACTATGGTACATCTACACAATGGAATTCTATGCTGCCATAAAAAAGAAGGAATTCTTACCATTTGCAGCAACCTGGTTGGAACTGGAGAGCCTTATGCTTAGTGAAATAAGCCAGTCAATGAAGGAGAAGCATCACATGATCTCACTCATTTGTGGATAATAAAGAACATTATAAACTGATGAACAAAAGGATAGATACAGAGGCAGTAAATCTTTAAACAGACTGTAAAATTACAGCAGGAAGATTATAGTTAGGTGAGGTAGATAAGAGATCAATCAAAGGACTTGTATGCATGCATATAAGCATAACCAATGAACATAGACACTGGGGGGTTGGGGTATGCCTGGAAAGGAGGGGGTCAAAGGAGAGATATGTATAAAAAATTAATAAAAAATTTTAAAAAAAGAAAGAAAAAGTAATGTTATTTTTATTAGTTTGTTTTACTTTTGTTTTCTTGGTTTAATAGTGATTGACTAACAGTTGAATTGATAGATTTTCAAATGAATACCAATTTGTGCTTATTTATGCATGATTTTTATTATTTCTGGAATCATATATTATCAAAGAACTATGAAGGCAAAGCTACGTAATAGGCAGGTAAATTATATGATGCTGTTTTCATGAAGAAGCTATTCACTAGAGTGGAAAGAGCATTAGACTAAAAGAAGACCAGAATTTTGGTTCCAACTTCATCACTTAGCCCTTGGATGGTCACACAAGTTCTTTGAACGTTAGATTCTATATGTGTCATAGAAGAAACTTAAGACCAATATAGCTGCTTTTCCTACCTCACAATTGATTATGAAAATCCAATGAGTTAATTTATGTGTGTTAAGTATAAAAATAGTGTAAAAATATAAGCAGGACCACCTTTATTGGGCATCAGTCTGTGTAGCTATGCAAGGTCCTACACCACACTTGGTTTAATGGTATATTGTCACTGTGTTTAAATTAGTCATTTTGAACAAGGGTTGCTGGATTTTTATTTTATATATTGATCATCAGATATGTGAAATCAACTATCTGGAATTATTTTACTCTTTTAATGCATAATTGTAGCCTCACTCTAAATCATGTGGGGAGGATGCATTTACTATCCATTTAGATTTTGTGTGTGATATGTATGGCAAATAAGTGATAGGTGAAAATAAATATAATGTAGAATATTTAAATATTATATGTAATTTACTTTTTATGCTTAAGACCATTTTTTCTTATCTGAGTAATTAGCAATTTTAAATATAAATTAATTCATTTTATATACAACACAGTACACACCATTCATATAAAATTAGCCTCTCAAAGAAAAAGTTGAGTCCAAAATTAAAAGTAAGTATGGAAGTCAGTGTGCCTTGTATAAATCTAAGAGTAATCATTATAACATTATTAATAACTAGAGACCCGGTGCACAAATTTGTGTACCAACGGGGTCCCTTGGCCTGGCCTGTGGGATTAGCATCCCCTGAGGGGTCCTGGATTGCAAGAGAGTGCAGGCCAGGCTGAGGGGCCCCATGGGTGCAAGATCAGGGCCGGGAAAGGATGTGGGAGGTTGGCTAGCTGGGAAGGGACCACAGGAGTACTTCAGGGCTTGTCTGGCCCATCTCAATCAGTTGGATCCTCGCAGCAAGCTAACCTACAGGTCGGAGTGTCTGCTCCCTAGTGGTCAGTGCATATCATAGCAACTGGTCAACTGGTTGACTGTCTTACCCCTGGTGACCAGTGCATGTCATAGCGAGCAATTGAGCAGCCTTAGTATATCATTAGCATATTATGCTTTAATTGGTTAAACAGATGATCAGACAACTGGAAACTTAACATATTAGACTTTTATTATACAGGATACTGTGTTTTATATTTAAAAGTTGCTAAGACAAATGAAAAAAAAATTCAATCACTGTTTACATTACAAAAATATTATTTTTCATTAGTGTCAAGTATGCAGCACAGTTGTTAGACAGTCATATACTTTACAGTGTGATCCACCTGATGTTTCTAGTACCCAATTGGCACCATACATAGTTACTGCAATATTATTGACTATATTCCCTATGCTGTACTTTACATCCCCATACCTATTCTGAACAAACCAATCTGTACTGCTAACAGTGTAGATCTCAAAAGTTCTAATCACACATGCAAAATTTTAACTGTGTGGTGATGGATTAATTAACTAGACTTACTGTGGTGATCGTTTTGCAATAAAAATGCTGAATCATTCTGTAGTATTCCTTAAACTAATGTAAAGTTATATGTCAATTATATCACAATAAAATAAATAATATTCTTCAGGGTATCCTATATAATAAAACCCTAATATGCAAATTGACCAAATGGTAGAACAACTGGTTGCTATGATGCACATGAACCACCAGGGGGAAGACTCTCACAGCTGGAAAGCACAGTGGTGGCAGGAGCTTCTCCTGCCTCCTCTGCAGGTGGACAGTAAGGAGTGAGGAGTCCCAGACTATGAGAAGGATTTCTGACTGCCAGCTTAGGCCTACTCCCAGTGGTAGTCCGACATCCCTCAAGGGGTCCAGGACTATGAGAGGGTGCAGGCTGGGCTGAGGGACACCTCCCAGTGCATGAAATTTTGTGCACCAGGCATCTATTCTACACGTATAAAAGGCTAAGTGACCATCCAACTGGTGGTTATGATGCACAATGACCACCAGGGGGTGACGTTCAATACAGGAGCTGACAATCTCTGGTGACATAGCAGCAGCGGTTGATGCACTCCAGAACCAGAGAAGAGAGAGCCCGATTCAGGGGTATATCACCTGAGAACCACTCTCACAATCTGGGACCCTTTGGGAAATGTTGGAGAGCTGGTTTCAGCCTGATCCCTGCAGGCCAGGTCAAGGGACCCCACCTGCCAGAGGGATCCTGTTCACTCTGCAGATGCCCTTGGAGCCACAGATGCCCTTTGAGCCATAGCACTGCCCCAGGTGTGGCCAGCTGGAGAGAGACTGCCAGAGGTTGGCTTCAGGGCTTGTCTAGCCTGTCTTGTCTAGTCCTGCCCTATTGGCTGCCTTCTAAATAATTTCCTTTCAATGTGCACAAATCTGTGCACTGGAGCACTAGTGTTTAAGCTATAATAGCCCTAGTTGGTTTGGCTTACTGGATGGAGCACTGGCCTTCAGAATGAACGGTCCTGGGTTCAGTTCTGGTCAGGGGCACATGCCAGGTTGTGGGCTTGGTCCCCAGTAGGGGTCATGCAGGAGGCAACAATTGATAATTCTCTCTCATCATTGATATTTCTCTCTCTCTCCTTCTCCCTTTCTCTCTGAATTCTATAAAAATATTTTAAAGAATAAGCTATAAACAATAGTGATATAATTCAGTTATGAATAATGGTCAGACCTCTCACCAGACAAATATCAGAAGAATAAAGTTGATCCTTGATGGCCCTAGTTCTGTCTGGGTCTTCTTCTGCCTTTTGACCTTTTAGCCCTGGCTTCAGATGTAAATACTCCATCTGGGGTTGGTCACCCTAAGCAGCAATGCCATTTTTATTTTGTTTTCTTTCTTCTCATCACTTTTTGGATTCAGATTAATTATCTATTACCTGTGGCAGAATCATGCCATTTTTAGGATCTAAATAAACAGCTAAATCAAATTTGCCTACTGTTATTTTCTAGGATCATTAAGTTAATGTGTTACTCCTCTAAGAATACCTCATGGTCATTAACATTTGAAATCATTTCTTTCAGAACAAAACATCTCTTATTGATTGGAGAACATTGTATCCCTAAAGCTGATTATGTTTTAACTCAGAAACAAGTAACTTAATAACTGAATCTCCCCCAAATACTTCTTATATACCAGCATGTAAGGATTTCTTTCTGTTTTTATTTAGTTTCTAACTAAACTCCATTTTACAGTTTTTGAAACTTAGCATGATTATAACTCAAAGATGTTAGTAAAATTTCAAATTTCATAATAGCTGTTCAAGAGTTTAAAACAGAAGTTGCAAAATTGGATAACTAGCATTTTTGCTTCCCATGAATCACTTTGGAATTGTTCCAATTGGTATTTATGACTACTTCAAAATTTGTACCTAACTTTTTGCATCTTAGACTTGTAGAATACTAAAAATCCTGAGAGAATCTTTCTTCTGAGATTCATTTTCTTTCTCAGTTACTAATCTTCCATGTCATGCTATTCCATTTTAGAGGATATCCTTTTGATCAGACTGTGAGACAAATAATGTACTTCTAACACCCTACCCAGGATCTAGTTCCACAGTGGCATACTACTTAGGACTGCCTCCTCCCATCAGACAAATTTAAGGCTCTAGTGTAAAACTTTGCTTTCCCTTTGTGTTGCCAAAAGTGTAACTTCTGGTTAGCATTTTATTTACAGTAGTGTTCCTCAAAATATAGTCTGCAGACTGCTACCTGATAAGGACTAGGTGAAATAAGTGCAGAGATTGAGAGTAAATATTTAGAAAATTTTCTAGCAATATGTGGGGTCAGGAGAAACTACCTTTATCACAACTAGCTTAAAAATATTGTTTAGAACCCTGCTCTGACAAACTTTAACATTTATTCTAGATTTTTATAATATGTGCTGCGGTGACTATATTTCTCCTTTGAGGCTGAACATAAGAATGTTCTGGAGGTCATAAGGAATAATGCTAAAAATAAGAGTGTTGCTACTATCCTGTTGTTCCTACTAGTGAGATTATAATTCAGAATATGGTATATAAGGGAGAGTTGACTTTTTAAAGTAAAGGTAAAATATAGCATATTTCATCAGTAACTCAGTTGAAAAGTTTCTAGAATAAATAATACATTAGGAAGCCTTAGATGTCCTTTTTATATTATTATAAACTTTATAGTATATTTTATAATATATATGATATACACTGAGTGGCCAGATTATTATGATCTTTGAAGCATAATAATCTGGCCACTCAGTGTGTGTGTATGTGTGTGTATAATATGTATATTAAAGCCCTGGTGTATGAATTTGTGCATGGGTGGGGTCCAGCCAGCCTGGGGCCAAGGGGAGGGGGGCATACGCGGTTGGCTGGTCTGCTTGCTGGTCGAACTACTGGTTGAGAGGACAATTTGCATATTAGGCTTTTATTCTATAGGATATATACTGTGTGGCCAGATTATTATGCGTTCAGATATCATAATAATCTGGCCACTCAGTGTATATGCATACACACACACACACACACACACACACACACACACACACACACATCGTCTGTGCAATATTTGCAAAATTTAATTATACTTATATTCTTCCCAAATTAAAAATTATGAGCCCAGTTTTACTTTGTGATGGAAGACTGAAACATGTTCTCTTATCAGAGCTAAGAGCTCATCTGACTGAAATAAATTGGTTTCCTGGAAAAAGGAATACCATCTCAGAAGTAATTATATTTTCTTTTCTTTACCTTAAGGTGAGATTTGGCCCACCAGTTTCTCATGCTGGTGCTGAGAATAGATTTCTCCTTAACTAGATCTACCTCCTTATTTTTGGCAAAACCATATAGAATGCATATCCAGTAACACTTCTTTTAGTCTCAAGCAAAGCCAAGGACTTGAACATTTCTCACTCTGTCTCTGTAGAATGGAAGTTACTCTCTTGATTAAACAGGACTTTCATCCTGAGGTGAAGTAGAGAGACTAGGTAGCTAGAGCTAAAGTTTGTTTAAATTAATGAAACTTTATATTGGCTGTGTCTTTGCTAAAATAGTAGCGAAGTGAATGAAAGAGTACCTTGTTACACTTTTAACTTACACTGTAATGATTTTAACTGGGTTTCTTTCAATTTGGAGAGCACAAACTAAATATTTCTTCTAGTGTTTTAAGCTCCTAGAAGGTTGGAATTCTTTTTGCTTTGTTTGGTTTTATTTCTCCATGCCACACAAAAGTGCAGATACAGTTTTGAAAATATACATAATGGTTCCCAAGAGCTGGCACATTCCTTAAGAAAACACACATATTATCTTTCTACATATCCAATTCAGCTACTCTCTTTCAAAATTATTCCTAGAAATGCTGTCTTTATAAAGGAACAAAGTCACTACAGCAACTAAACCATCTGAGCCGTTATGAACATTTTAGGGCTGTGGTTAGGGGGAATATTTCTAAATATGAAAATAGCAACATGACAATCAATTAGGTCCTAAATTAACTAAATCATGCTTGAGTTGAATTCAGAGAGAGAGAGAGAGAGAGAGAGAGAGAGAGAGAGAGAGAGAGAGAGAGAGAGAATCACCTAAACCACAAGCAGGGCCCTTTGCCCAAACTAGAAGTTTGAAAGAATTTAAAAGTACCCATTCTTATTCTGTTTTAAAGATTTAGAAGGCATTTAAAATCCTTCCATTTTTTCCAGGCCTTCTATGCCTTATCAAGTGGATGGTCACAAGAACCTTAACTAGGAATAAAATGCCCTTTCTAACAGTTACATCTATCCTGGGTCAAAAATTTTACCTTAAAGACCATTTTTTCCATTATTTAACTCAGCTATTCAATAGCAAAACAACTTTTTTAAACAAGGAAATGAGGATTCTATAGTAAAGTACCTACCTAAACCATGTGTCTTTCTTATTGGCAATTCCATAGAAGAATGAGGGAGACAGGAATTTCTAGATGTGTAAAGTTTTAAGAACATAGCAGCTTTTCAGGATGTATGCCTAGCGGCTAGCTGAGCCTTACAGAAATGACCAAACAGAGACTGCCTTTCAGTAATCTGGCTGCCTTATTTTTCTGAGCATTCCCTTTAGCTTCCTTCTTATTGCTGTTTGCTTTGATCCATTGATCTGCCTTAATACCTTGTTTTTATGTGATCTTTCTCCAGTGGCTACTTGTTCAGATTTTCTTACATCTTTTTTTTTTTTTTGTCTTCTGGCTTTTAATCATAATCTATGGCTAGACTGTTCTTTTTATTTTTTCCTTTTCTCCTATACTTTGTTTTGACATTTCTGGTACTGACTCATAAGAATTTTCTCTTATTCACTGTTGCCCTTTGTCTTGAAGTATATGCAAAGAACAGGGTATAATGGCACACACAATACTATACGTATGTACTCTGTTCTCTAGTCTCAACATGGAGAACTGTTTGTTTCTGTTAATGATTATCATTTGCAGTTGGCTTTCTGTTGTTTTAGATGTTTTTGGTTTGTGTCACATTGTTATCTCGGCATCCAATAAAGGTGTTGTTTTTCTTGTGTTTTTTACAGCATCAAAGTTTTAAAGCTATAAATTACTAGATTACTTTCACAGACTATACCTTGTGTAGATATATAGAGCCAGTTTTATCTTACAGTTGTTACTTTTTCTTTTAGGAAACACATTTACTTCTCTTTGTTATGCATTTATGAGGTCACAGAGAAGATAGGTTAGGCAAGACCTCAATTATGTGCAATAAACTCAACTACAAAGCCTAGCCTATTTCCATTCTGATACCGTTTGCAGTAGAGGTGTTAACTGGATCTAGAGCATTTATTATCCTTACCACTATATTTAAGGTGTTATTTCTTTATATGGATGACTTTTCTTCTAATGCAGCATCTAAGCTCCATAATATTTTATTTTAGCCCTGACATCTAGTATAATTTTTTGTACATCATAGTTGCTCAGTTTATTGACTGATTATATACAATGAACCAGGGAAATTAAAAAAAAGGTTTTGGTATGTTCCTTTCAGAAATTATTCTGAGGACTTCTAAGAAGATTCATCTATCAAAAAAACACTTTAGAGAAGTTAATAATCAATATAACCATCTAGCTGGCTTTTCTTCTTTTAGGCAGAACTATAAAATCAGATGATTCAGCAAATAATAAGTCATGATAAAAATCCTTTTTTCCAGGTATAAAACCTTCAGCCTTTCTGAATAGTTTGACAACTTCATGATATATTTATCCTAATACATGTGATTGCATATTAATTAATTCACCTATACTGGACTCTTACACCTTAGCGACCAGTATAAATTCCAAGTGTCATTGTACATGTATGCTTTCACGTAATGTGCTTTTTCTTTCATGTCAAAATTATTAGTGAAAAATCTGTTTTGTTGGTTTAATACAAGCACCATCTAATACATAAACTATGGAATAACTAAGAAGAGCCACTGACTTGTTTAAAACATGCCCATATTTCTGCTGTTTCTCTTTATTTCATGGCAAACATTAATTATCTCATATCTTTAACAGACATGTGTTTGGTATATAGTTTATCAAAAAATTGCCATGTGAAGAACATTATGCCTTTTAAGTGGTACCTCATGTTTCCATATACAGTGGTACCTCGAGATACGAGTTTAATTCCTTCTGTAACCTTGAGGCATAGGAAACTATGAGACGCTCGAGTCGCGGTAAACTGGTGGGTCGTGTGCAGCTGGCCGATCAGCGCAATTACTCCTATCTCAAATGTTGCTCATATTTCAAAGCAAAAATCGCTCGCTTGATGGCTCGTATCTCAAAAATCTCGTATGATAGGGCACTCGTATCTCGAGGTACCACTGTATAGTAATAAAGAACAGTAAGTATTCTAGGTATATTTTTAATTGTGATGCCAACCTGAGGAGAGTTCCTAGAGAAAATGAACCAGCTTTACAAATGTACAAGAGCAATTTGCATACTGTGTTATCTTAGGAGCACTGATTACAGAACTCTATCAAAAGAATATATAGGGCCGAGACCGATTTGGCTCAGTGGATGGAGCGTAGGCCTGCGAACTGCAAGGTCCCGGGTTTGATTCCGGTCGGGGGCATGTGCCTTGCTTGCGGGCACATCTCCAGTGTGGGGTGTGCGGGAGGCAGCTGATCGATGTCTCTCTCTCATCAATGTTTCTGACTTTCTATCCCTCTCCCTTCCTCTCTGAAAAAAAAATATAAAAAAATATATATATATATATATATATATATATATATATATATATATATATAGGATTTGGTGCCAAATAGACCAACATCTGCAACCTGCTATTTGGATTTATTAGTTGTATGGTTTCAAGCACATCCCTTCTTCTCTCTGAGCCTTAGTCTCTTTATCTCTGAAATGGAAGAGAATAATATACTGATGTTTGAGAATTAACTGAGATAATAGCAAATATGTGAAATTTATTAGTTCCATTTCCCCTTCCTGATGTTATACCACAATATTTAAAATTCCCTAAATAGTCACCTCATTGGTGATTAAAAATGCCATAGACAGAGCTCTCAAAAACACAATATTATTAAAAATGACAACAAACTAAACAAGTATGTTTAACATTTTAGATATTATTTCATGAGGCCCTGAAGGAATGAATCAGTTTGAACAGAGCAATTGCTTCCAGAGGTGGACAGAAAGAAGCAGGACATTGAAATTATGGGATATAGGCAGTATAGACAGGACAGTGAGTATCCAAAGATAAGGAAAGAGAGGTCAGGAAAAGCATAGAAATATATGTAGAAGGCTCACCATGAAAGAATGGTTACACAGCAGATAAACTCAGCTGTTTCTATATTTTGCTAAGATTAGGTAATGATTGCAATATGGAAAGATATCCAAATAACTGATTTAGGTAGCTGAAAATAACAATAATAGCAATAATGATACACACTATAGTTCAGGCACATAACTGTGACTTTCATACTTGTTAAGTCAATTACTACTCACAATAACTCTCAGAGGTAGGGTATGTTATCATCTTCATTTTACAAATGAGGAAACACAATATGGGGCTATTTAATATTTGACTGAACACACAAATAGGAAGTGGAGATTTTAGATTTAATCTAAACAGTCTGATTCCAGTGTTCATGTATTTAAACTTGTAATAATAGTCAGCCTTGTTTTTATACCTCAAACATGAATTAACATATTGAATTGTCTATTCTTAAGGAAACAATAATATAGACTGAGAAGCAAGAGACTTGGGTTCTAGTGTGAGTTATATTCACTGTGAGAACATTGGACAAGTAATTTTCTACCTGTTGGACCTTGTCTTCCTGATCTATCAACTACTGGGTTTTAGCTAAATAATTTCAATCCTATTTCTATGAAACATTATGAGATTATAAGAATCCATTGTTTTTAAGGTTATTCAGAATGTTCTTATGTATTTATTCAGAAAATGCATCATGTTATATGAATAGCAATCATTGTAATCCTCTCTATCAGCTATAGAATTTCAGTGGAAGGTAAAAATGTATTTGTGCTTTGGAATATATATATATATATTGGTAGGAGCATGCTGCTGATCTTGATTATCAAAAAACCACATTGAAGTTCTTTTTAAGAATACTCTTAACTTTTGAATCATGTTCTCTCCTTTGCAATGAGGAAAAGTATCATGGTCTTATTTATTTATTTCTAAGTGATTTATTAACCAATAATGGGTAGTGCAAAGTAAGATACTCTCCACCCCACAAAGAAACTATGAATAGTCTGTCACGTTTTGTTTTTCTAATTTATAATTATTGTTGAAACTATTACTGATTTCCCCTTTGTTTTTCTGTGGTTTTTTTTTTCCCATTGAATCCCTTATCCCAGCACCCACCCCTCCCAAGACATCACCACACTATTGTCTGTGCCTATGGGCTATGCATATATGCATACAATTGTCTGTCATATTTTTAATTAAATATTTTTTTCTAACAGCAGCTTTACACTTTTTTATTATTGACATTATTACAGATTTCCTCTATTCCCACCCCCCCACCCCCAACTTAACTCTCCTTCACTCAGACCCTTCTCTCCCTCTCTCTGGACCTAACCACATTTTTGTCTGTGTCCATGAGCTATGCATATATGTTCTTTGGCTATTCTCTTCATCTTTTTTCATTCCGTCTGTCCCACACACCTCTCTTCTGACATTGGTCAGTCTGTACCATGTATCCATGACTCTGGTTCTATTTTCTCTACCAGTTTATTTTGTTCATTAGATTCCACATATAAGTGAGATCACATGGCTTTGTCTTTATTTGAATGGCTTAAATAAATGCTATTTCACTTAGCATTATAATCTCCAGGTCCATTCAAGCTGTCACAAAAGGTAAGATTTCATTCTTTTTATGGCCAAGTATTATTCCACTGTGTAAGTAGACCACAGCTTTTTTTATCCACTTATCTACCAATGGCCACTTTGACTGTTTCCAGACGTTGGCTATTATAAATAATTAGACGCCCAGGGCACAAAATTCATGCACTCAGGGGTGGGGGGTGAGGTCCCTCAGCCCGGATTGTGAGAGGGCGCAGGTCAAGCTGCAGGACCCCATGTGTGCAGGGTCAGAGCCAGGGTGGGACATGGGAGGTTGGCCAGCCAGGGAGGAACTGTAGGAAGGCTCCAGGGCATGTCTGGCCCATCTCACTCAGTCCTGATCCATCAGACCCTAGCAGCAAGCTAACCTACCAGTTGGGGCATCTGCCTCCTGGTGGTCAGTGCACATCATAGCAAGTGGTTGAGCATATCATTATCATATAATGCTTTGATTGGTTGAATGGCCGACAGGATGACCAGATACTTAGCATATTAGGCTTTTATTATATAGAATGCTGCAATGAACATAGGGGTGCATATATTCTTAATGATTGATGTTCTGGGAGTCTTAGGATATATTTGTAGAAGTGGTATCACTTGGTCAAATGGCAGTTCCATTTTTAATTTTTTAAGGGAATTCCATACTGCTTTCCACAATGGCTGCACCAGTCTACATTTCCACCAGCAATGCACTAAGGTTCCCTTTTCTCCACATCTCCACCACTTGTTTGTTGATTTACTGATGGTAACCATTCTGGCAGCTGTGAGTTGATATCTCATTGTGATTTTAATTTGGGTCTTTTTGATGATTAGTGATGCCCACAGGTTGAGAACCGCTACTGTAGAGCCTAAGACTGTGGGAAAACACAGATATTTACATTACGATTCATAACAGTATCAAAATTACAGTTATGAAGTAGCAACGAAAATAATTTTATGCTTGGGGGTCACCACAACATGAGGAACTGTATTAAAGGGTCATGGTATTAGAAAGGTTGAGAACCACTGATTTAGGTCCTTTTCCCATTTTTTAATTGGACTGTTTATCTTTCTGATGTTGAGTCATATAAGATCTATATATATTTTAGAAATTAAACCCTTATCATATGTACCATTGTCAAATATATTCTCCCATGCAGTGGGCTTCCTTTTCATTTTGTTGATGGTTTCTTTGCTATGTGGAAGCTTTCTAGTTTGGTGTAGTCCCATTTTTTTATTTTTTCCTTTGTTTGCCTCATACTAGGAAATATATCAGCAAAATATTGCTACAAGAGATGTCTGATATTTTACTGTCTATATCTTCTAGGATTTTTATGGTTTCACAACTTACATGTAAGTCTTTTATACATTTTGAATTTATTCTTGTATATGTTGTAAGTTGGTGGCCTAGTTTAATTTTTTTGCATGTGTCTGTCCAATTTTCCCAACACCATTTCTTGAAGAGACTGTCTTTACTCCATTGTGTATACTATTGCCTCCTTTGTCAAATATTAATTGACCATAGAGGCATGGGTTGGTTTCTGGGTTCTCTGTTCTGTTCTATTGATCTATATGCCTATTCTTATGCCAGTACCAGGCTGTTTTAATTACAATGGTCTTGAAGTATAGTTTTATATCTGATATTGTGATCCCTCCAACTTTGTTATTCTTTCTCAAGATTGCTGAGGCTTTTTGGGGTCATTTAGATTCCATATACATTTTTTGAATATTTTTTCTAGATATATGAAATATGCCATTGGTATTTTAATAGGGATTGTATTGAATCTATAGATTGTTTTCACTAGTGTGTACATTTTAATGATGTTAATTCTACCACACTATGAACATTGTATATGTTTACATTTTTTTGTATCTTACTCAGTTTTTTTCTTCAATATCTTATAGTATTCAGGGTACAGGTCTTTTACTTCTTTGGTTAAATTTATTTCTAGGTACCTTATTTTTTGTTGTTGCAATAGGAAATGGGATGGTTTTCTTAGTTTCTCTTTCTGATAGTTCATTATTGATGAAGCCTTTAGGGTTTTTTATATACAATACCATGTCATTTATGAATCATGAAACTTTTACTTCTTCCTTTCCAATTTGGATGCCTTTTATTTCTTCTTCTTGTCTGATCATTGGGGTTAGGACTCCCAGTACTATCTCTCTATGTAAAAGGCTAATATGCTAAGTATCTGACCATTCAACTGGTAGCTGTGAGGTACACTGACCACCAGGGGACAAGTGCTCACTGCACAGGCATGGAAACATGGAACAGAGTGATGAATCTCAGAGGGAAGGACGAGGGGGAGAGGGCAGGAAGAGATTAACCAAAGATCTTATATGCATACTAGAGGCTTAGTACAATCCATGCACTGGTGGGGTCCCTCTGCCTAGCCTGTAGGCATCAGGCTGAATCTGTGCACCAGGCCTCCAACATCCCTTGAGAGGGTGTAGGCTAATTCAAGGGACTCCAGGGCCTCTAGTATTGAATAAAAGTGGTGAAAACAGACATTCCGGTCTTGTTCCTGATCTTAAGGGAAATGCTTTTAGATTGTGCCCATTGAGTATGATGCTGGCTGTAGGTTTTTTCATGTATGGACTTTATTATGTTGAGATATAGTCCCTTTATTTCTACTGTGGCAAGTGTGTTTATCATAAATATGTGGTGGATTTTATTGAATCTTTTTTCTGTATTTATTTATATGATCATGTGATTTTTAACTTTTATTTTGTTTATGTGATATATCACATTTATTTATTTGTGAATATTGTACCAGCTTTACAATCCCAAAATAAATCCCACTTGATCATGGTACATGATGTTTTTAATGTACTGCTGGATTTAATGTGCTAATATTTTGTTGGGGATTTTAGCATCTATATTCATCAGTGATATTGACCTATAGTTTTCTTTCTTTGTTGTGTCTTTATCTGGTTTTCGAATTAGGATAATGTTGGCCTCATAAAAGAGCTTGGAAGTCTTTCCTCCTCTTAAATTTTTGAAATAGTTTGAGGAGGATAGGTATTAGTTCTTATATGAATGTTTGGTAAAATTAGCCTCTGAAGCCATGTGGTCCAGTGCTTTTAGTTTGCTAGGAGGTTTTTTTTTTTTTTGTTTGTTTAATTGCTGTTTCAAATTCATTCGTTTTTATTGATCTAGTCAGTTTTTCTGATTCTTCCTGATTGAATTTTGGAAGACTGTGTTTCTAGGAATTTGTCCATTTCCTCCAGGTTGTCCCATTTGTTGGCATAGCAGCAGCTTAACTTAAATGATATTTTTGGCATCATAAATTTCATGAGATGACAGTAACTTCAGTTTCATTTTCATTCCCTTGCCTGGTTTGTTAATGCTTAGACTGAAAAAGGTATGGCTGTGTTCTATTTATATTGATATAGGATTAGGTACATTAGACCGAACCACTGAACTAATACAGCAGCATTTTCATTTGACAGAGTCATATAACTCTCCATGTTTATCAGTTACAGTATACAGCTTTAACCTTATGGTTTTAAAGATCAATTCTCAAAACATGGCTGCTAAGTTTTCTCAAGTTCACCTTCTAGAATTTTAACTAAAGGCTAAACAATAAAATTGGTGTTAATGTTCATTTCTAAGATACAGACCAGATCAACTGCTCTCTCCTCTGGACCCATAACACTTTGTTTGTTTCTATATTATAGCACTTATTTTATGTTGATCTGTATTCAAGTTAGCTGTGTTCATGTTTATCTCTTCTCTGATAACCTAAGTTCCTTGTGAATAGCAATTAAACCCTTTAGTGAATATCTTCATAATACCTAGCATAGCACAGAACACAAAATAGGTTTCCTACTGTACGATTACTGAATAAAGTTGTCATACATACACACACACACATATATCTCACATTTTCTTTTTCCATATATATATATATATATATATATATACACACACACACATATATATATGTATATATATATATGCACACACACACATACATTTCTTCATGTTTCAGTTTTCATAGGTTGTATGTTTCTAAAACTTTATTTATTGATTCTTGATATTCTACTTTGTGGATATATAATTGTTGATAGTCATTTCCTTCTTGATGTAATGTCAATTTTATTTACTTTTTATATCAATTTAGAAGAAAAATATATCTTTAGTCATATCTCTTGATTCTCAGTATTTCTGTGGTATTAATTATAAAGTTTCCTCTTTCATTTATAGTTTATGTAATGAGTCCTCTTTTTTGTTGTTAATCTAGCTAAAGTTTGTCAGTATTGTTTAGGAGATATCTGTAATAGTGTCAACAATAGAAAAGGACAACTATTAGTTTTCTTTATCTTTTCTATTGTCTTCTAGTCTCCGCTGTATTTATTGTTTTCTCCAATATTTATTATTTCCTTACTCTGGTAACCTACAGTTAGGATGTTTATTTGTGATCTTTCTTTTTTCTTAATGTAGTCATTTATCACTGTAACATTCTCTTTTAATATTGCTTTTGTTGCATCCCATAGGTTTGAGTACATGTGTTTGCATTTTCATTTATTTCAAGATACTTTCTGATTTTGATTATTATTTATTCTTTAATACACTGGTTGTTCATTAGTGTGATATTTAATTTCCACATATTTGTGAATTTTCTTCCTGTTATTAACATGTAAATTTATGACATTGAAGTTAGAAAAGATACTTTATATTATTTCAATCTTATTACATTTGTTAAGACTTGCTTTCTGACCTACAATATGATCTATTCTGTAAAGTTCCAGACTTGAGAATAATGTGCACTTTTTTTGGATGGACTATTCTGTGTATATATTAGAGTCATTTGATCTATAGTGTTATTTAAGTCCCATTTCCTCATTGACTTTGTGTTTGGATACTCTATCTAGCCTTCAAAGTGAGATATTAAAGTGCTCTACTATTATTATATTGCTGTCTCTTTCTAACTTCAAGTCTATTAGTATTTATTTTATATATTTAGGTTCTCCAATGTTGGGTGCATATTTATTTGAAATTTCTATGTCCTCTTGTTGACTGGATCCCTTTATCATTATATAGTGACCTTTGTTTCCTCTAACAGGTTTGGACTAAAAATTTATTTTGTCTGATATTAGTGTACTTTCCTGCTCTCTTTAGTTACCATTTGCATGGAATATTTTTGCCATCCCTTTGCTTTGATCCTATGTGTGTCTGTAAAGCTGAAGTGAGTCTTTCACAGGTGATGTATTTTTGAAAATTCATTTAGCCACTGTAGGTTTTTGATTGGAAAATTTAATACATTTCAATTTAAAGTAATTGATAGGTAAGGATGTACTGTTGCCATTGAAAAAAATTGATTTCTGACCTTTTTCTCTTCCCTCCCTCCCTCCCTACCTCCCTCCCTTTCTCTTTATCCCTCCCTCCCCTCCTCTTTCTCCCTCCCTCTCCTCCTCTTTCTCCCTCCCTCCCTCCCTTCCTTCCTCTTCGTTCCTTCCTTCCTTTCTTCCTTCCTTCCTTCCTTCCTTCCTTCCTTCCTTCCTTCCTTCCTT
>JAAGEH010000031.1:3317069-3375243 GCA_011751065.1 Lasiurus cinereus | reverse complement strand
TTCCTTCCTTCCTTCCTTCCTTCCTTCCTTCCTTCCTTCCTTCCTTCTTTCCTTCCTTTCCTCTTCCCTTGGGTTTGTTGATTTTTTAGTATGCTTTAATTCTTTTCTCTTTATATTCTGTGTTTCTTCTAGAATTTTTATTCTTTGTCATTACCATAGACTTACACATAACATCTTATAGATACAACGCTATTTTAAGCTGATAGCATTTAACTTCAATCACGTATAAAACTCTACACTTTTACTTCTTCCTTATACATCATATGCTTGATATCCCACTTTACATCTTTGTTTATTGTGCACCATTAATGATTTATTGTAGCCATAGCTATTTTTAAAACTTGTTGGGTTTTTTTACTTCTTTTTACTTGAGTTAAAACTAATGTATGCATCAACATTATGGTATTAGAGTATTCTGAATTTTATTGTGTATTTATCTTAATCAGTGAATTAAAACATGCTAACATAGGTTTTCATGTTGTTACTATTGTCCTTTTGAGTCAAATTAGTTTATTTAAAAGTAAGTTACTTTGAAATTAAAAGTTTTTTCTATAGAAACAATGTTATAAATGAAGACCAGTTCCAGAATCAGCCCACAAAATCTCTTTAACCCATAATGAAACTGGCCTATATTATTCTTTTAAACCTAATCACCTTTTAAACAAAGTATTTATGCATCAGAAAAGTAAATTTAGAATTCTAACTTATTACACTCAGGGAACACCTCTTTTTTCCACCTCTACTTTAATTAATACAGAAATCCATGGGAACTTGCTCCTGAATTTTAGACATAAAAGCAGCAAATCAAATTTCCCAATGTGGCCTCATCTTCATCATTATGATGAGGAAAGGAATAGTAGTTCTGTAGTGGGAGTTTTGGCAGCATAGTAAAAGTTCTATTGGCACTCAGCAGGTGTTGCTCAGTGATTGACCATTGACCTGTGAACCAGGAGGTCATGGTTTGATTCCTGGTTACAGCATATTGCCCAGGTTGCAGTCTTGATCCCCAGTGTGGGGCATGCAGGAGGAAGTCAATCAATGATTTTCTCTCATCATTGATGTTTCTATCTATCCCTCTCCCTTCCTTTCTGAAATAAATTAAAAATATATTTTTAAGAAAAGTTGTATTGGCAGGGATCCTTACAATGGCAGTAGTGGTGTATTGATGACACCACTGGTGACAGAGAAAAGATAATAAGGTGCTCAATCATTATGGGGACTCTTCCTCTAGGTTTGACTAATTCATTAAGAACACATGGGAGGAATTTGAACATGGTGGCCAACAGTACAGCAGGGAAGGAGAGAGTGTGGCAAAGTAAAAGAGTGAGAAGGGCGTATGTGGGTGACTGAGAGATGAATATATCAGGAGTCCCATGGACTGGAAGATCAGGCTCTCCTATACAGGGAGCCACTGCTACAACTTTAAGCATCCCCAGGCCAGCTTGGCTTTGGCACAAAACCCACACTATCTTGTAGAAGTTAGCAATGGAAGCCAGGAGTGCTGCCACACCAACATCCAGACCAGCCTTGGAACTAACCCTAGACCTTCACAGGGAGATGCTTGCCAACCATAACCAGTGTGGAACCACCACCATGTTTCAGAAATGAACAGTGTGACACTACCACTCATGTATCAGTTAGTTCACACCAGACAGACCTCCTGAGCTATGCCTCCTAGCCAGAGCCCAAACCCAGCACCTCAGGATCCACTGCTTCAGGTTCCTATGCTGTGAGTGCAAGCCAGAGGTATTCCACACCCTGTTCCATCCTTTGTCCTAGTACAGAGCCTCACCCAGTGTGTGCTACATTACCGCCCAGACAGATCCCTTGTCCAGAGCACTGCACCCCTGGTACAGACAGAGCCTTTGGCCTGTGAGCTCTCTGCACACAGCACAGAGAGAGCCTCTAGCCAGTGTGTGCTATGCCACCAGCACATACAGAGTTGTCACCCAGCATGTGCCCTACAGCTGACCCTGGTCAGAGCTGCTAGTGTGACCTGGTGTACTCAGCCACAGCTCAGAGGACCATGCTGCAAGTGCACTGTCAGAAGGACCTACTGCACCATCCTGCCTTGGGTGTTGGGGCCACACAATGAGTTGCATGCCAGAGACCTCTGGACCCTCACAGGAAGTTACACGCTAGAGGAATTGTGAACATGCCCCTGAGAACCCCAGAAAACAGACAACTGAAGGACAAGAACAGTGGGAGAAGGGGGAGGGGGTACAACTAAAAGCAGAGGAAATAAAGGTTTGAAACTCAAGGCAGACTCTGCTTGTGGGCCAGGGAGTTCTGGAACATTGGACTACTAGGGTCTTTAAACCTTGGGCCCAAGCAGGGAGCCCAGGACTAGAAAGAGATAGCAAAAATGGGAGACAAAAGAACAACCCCCAAAAGGAAGAAAGGGAGGAATTACCAGAAAAGTCACTAAATGAAATGGAGGCAAGCAGTATGGTAGAAAATAATTTAAAGTAAGGATCATACATTTCCTAAACTGGCTGGATGAAAAATTCAATAACATGTAAGAATTAAGAGGAAATGAAAAATCATATAGCTACACCACACACACACACACACACACACACACACACACAATAAAAGGTTTCAACAGTAGACTACAAGCAGAAGACTGAATCAGCAAGCTAGTATACAGGATAGAAAATTACACCCAATTTAAATAGCAACTGGAGAAAAAAATAGAAAGCAAGAGGAGATCTTAAGGGATTTTTGAGAAAAAATTAAACGAAGCAACATCCATATAATAGGGGTACCAGAAAGACAAGAAGAGGAGCAAGAATTAGAAAATCTATTTGAAGAAATAATGACAGAATACTTCCATGATTTGGGGAAGAAAAAAGTCACACAAGCAGAGAGTGTCTAAAACAAGATGAACCCCGAAAGACCCAAACCAAGACATGTCAGAATAACAATGTTAAAGGTTAATGACAAAGAGAGAATCTTAAAGGCTGGAAGAGAGAGAAATAGAGTTACCTACAAGGGATCTCCCGTTAGATTATAAAATGATTTCTCAACAGAAACACATGAGGCCATAAGAGAATGGAATTAAGTCTACAGAGTGATACAAAGCAAGGGACTGAAAGAAATAGAAAGGGAAGAAAGAACAGAGTCATAAAGAATAAAAATGCATACAAACAAGTATTTATCAATAACCATAAATGTAAATGGATTAAATGTTCCAATCAATAGACATTGGGTGGCTGAATGAATAAGAAAACATTACCCATATATATGCTGTCTACAAGAGATCCACCTCAGAACCAGGGACTCATCATACAAACTGAAAATGAAGGGATGGAAAAATAGTTTTTAGGAAAACAGAAATGATAAAAAAAGCTGGGGTAGAAATACTTATATATGACAAAATAGATCTCAAAGAGAAGGACAAAACAAGAGATAATGGAGGCTACTTCATAATACTAAAGCAATCAATACAAAAGGAGGATATAACAACTCTGGAAAACGTATGTGCACACAATGCAGGAGGACCCCAATACTAAAAATAAAAAACCTTCTGGAAGATATCAAGGGAGAGATCAAAAGCAATATATTCATAGTAGGGGACTTTAATACCCCATTAACATCACTAAAAAATATTCTGGACAAAAAAAAATCAACAAAGAAACAGAAATCCAAAATGACCCACTAGATCAGACTTAATTGACATTGTCAGAATATTTCACCCCAAAGCTATGGAATATACATGGGATATTTTCAAAGAGAGACCACAATTTAGGACACAAGCTAAATCTCTACAAATTCAAGAAGATTGAAATCATATCAAACATCTTCTCAGATCACAATGGCATAAAATTAGAAATCAATTATAATATAAACAAAAATCAAACACTTGGAGGCTAAATAGAATGTTATTAAACAATGAATTGGTTATCAAAGAGATCAAAGAAGAAATTTAAAAACAATCCTGAAAATACAGACAGTGAGAACACAACAATCTAAAAATCTGTAGGACACAGTGAAAGCAGATTTGAGAGCAAGTTCAAAGCATTACAAGTCTACCTCAAATAAAAAAATAAAAATAAAAACTGGTAATAAATGATCAAATGATAAGACTTAAAGAGTTAGGCAGGGGTAAAAATGGTGGCAGAATAGATGGACGTGTCTGGAACCTTATCACTGGGCAGATGAAGAGAGCAGCTGAGAATCGCACTGGGAGTGTTTGTTGGCAAGTTAATAGTTAGTTATCCTCCAGGAGAAGGTGGGGCACTGCTGGAGAGGGCTCCCCTGACCAGACAGCCCCACTGCCACCATGTTTTTGTCTGCCGGAGCCAACAGCGCGAATGCAGAGACCACACCATCTTGCAGGGGGAACTGTATGTCTACGGCGGTCTGAAAGCTACAGCTGCAGCACCCATCAAACAGACAGGGGACACAGAATACTGCTCTCCAATCGGTGCAGAAACTTGGACTCACAGGAGCTCCACATGCCACACGGAAAGGTCAGATTTCGCCTGGGATAAGGTGAGGTCTCCTGTCCCACAGACCAGAGACCTGAACACTGTGGAAACTGGACTGGGGGAAAGCTGCTCCAAAGAGGGGTCCATGGATGTGGGGCAGGGTGTGATCCCTAAATGTGGAAGGGAACCCTCGGAACTATTAATAGATGGGAGCTCTAGAGAGCAACCTATTTTGATCTGAGGCAGAAGGACAGCATGGGAGTTGTTTCAGTGTCCTGGCTGCTCGAACAAGAGTGGGGAAGGGAGAGAGCACAGATAGTACTCTCCTCCTCAGACCCTGGCATCTGATTGCTAAGCCCAATCCATAGGATCACACAATTGGAGACATCCTGAGAGACTGCAGGGGAAGGGTGTTTGTCTGGAACCTGGGGATTGGAGCACAGAATAACCATCAGATAATCAGCTCTGGGGCAACCCATCCCCACAAACCGGTTTGAGAACCACAGAGTAGCAGGATCTAAGCACAGCCTAGAGAGATCCTGTGCTAAGCCTCAGAGGTGAATTTCCAAACACTGCCACCAAGTGGATGACACACAAATTGACTCTTGCATAATCATAACAGAATAAAGAGATTAAGACACATCTCAGCAGTGGAATACAGGGAACTGCAATACCCTCCTGACTGGGAAACAGGAGTGCCAAACAGAACAATAGTGGAAGTGAATGACCTCTACTGCTTCCCATTCTATTTTTTTAATTTTTATCTTTATTTTTTATTTTTTTACATATTATAATTAAAAAACTATTTTTTTTTATTTTATCCCCAATTGACTTTACCTTTTTAATTATTACACTTTTATTTTCAACTAGTATTATTACTGCTACTATTTTACATTTTTGGGAAAAAAAACAAGTATCAATTTTTTGCTCTTAATTTTACTTTGGGATTAGAGTTCTACATTCTATTTTCATCTTTCCTTTAGAATAATTTTACTCTATCTCAACTCTACCTTTATGTCAACACTCTCTTCCTAACTTTCCCCATTTTGTTGTCTTGTTTCTTTTTCCCTTTTACAACTTTAGATTCACCCTATTCTTTCTCTTTACCTGGTTAAAATTACACTCCACTTATATATCTAATTTAAAATCCCCTACTCCAAGTCCATACAAACCTCTCTCTTCTTGTCTTCACTATCCAAACAATTGTTTTTCTCTATGTTCTTTTCTTGTTATTTGCCTGAACGATGATTATATTGATTTTTTATACTTTTTTTGTGAGATTGTTTTGCTTATTATACCTGTTTTATTTTGCTTTTTGTTTGTTTTGTTTTGGTTTGTTTTTTATCTCTCTTCTCCCTCGCCTCCCTTGATATTAGTTGTTATTTGTAGTTTTTATTAATCCCCACGTACTTGTTGCTGCCATTTCTTGGAATTAGTAGCTGTTCTATTGGAGTTTCCTCCTCCCATCTATAACCTGTTCCTCTTTTCTCTCTTTTTCTCTTTCTTTTCTCTCTGACTTTTTTCTCTTTCGCTTCTTTTTTATTTTTTTAATTATTTTATATTTTATTTTATTTTATTTTTCTCTCCCTTGACCCAATTTCATTTTGGCACTTCTTTCTTTCCTTTATTCCTCATTTTTCTCTTCTTCATTCTCTACTTAGCCTTAATTTGTCTTTATTCGTGGTCACCATATTTGTGGTTATTAACATTGTGAGTACATTTCTGTTCTGACCCTTGTGTGCTGTACCTAGTCATGTTATAGTTTGTGCCTTTAAATCAATTTAGGAGAGAGAACTACATAAGCAGACACCCGGAAAAGAAAGACCATGGGCAGATGAAGAAACAGCCCACATATGACAGAATAGAATGTATAACGAGAAAAGGAAGTAAACAAAATAATAGAAGAAATAAACCTGCCAGAGAAAGAGTTCAGAGAAATGGTCATAAGGTGGCTGAAAAGAATGGAAGACAAAATCGACAATGTGAGTAAGAGCCAAGAGGAAATGAAGAAGCAAGAAGAAATGCAGAATAATCAAGAAGAAATGAAAAATGACATCACTACTTTAAAGAATTCAATAGAAAGCATCAAAAGTAGACTAGAAGAAGCAGAGGACCACATCAGTGAGCTAGAAGACACGGTAGGAAAAAATACCCAAGTACCGCAACTTCTAGGAAAAAGAAAAAAGCAAAAGGAGAGCCTAAGGGAACTTTGGGATAACACGAAACAAAACAACTTCCACATAATTGGGGTTCCAGAAACAGTGGAAACTGTGCAAAGAATAGAAAACCTGTTTGAAGAAATAATGACAGAAAACTTCCCCAATATAGGAAAGAAAAAACCTACACAAATCCAAGAAGCTCACAGAGTCCCAAGCAAAATGAACCCCAAAAAAACGACACCAAGGCACATTATAATTAAATTTGCAAACACCACCAACAAAGTAAGAATCTTAAAAGCGGCCAGAGAGAAACAGAAAGCTACCAGCAAAGGACCCCCCATAGGAATAGCTATTGATTTCTCAACAGAAACTCATCAGGCCAGAAGGGAATGGAATGAAATATACAAAGTCATGCAAAGGAAGGGTTGGAATCCAAGAATACTGTACCCTGCAAGGCTGTCAATCAAAATTGAAGGTGAAATCAGAAACTTCCCAGACAAAAAAGGACTGAGGGAATATATTACCACCAAACCAGCAATGCAAGAAATGTTAAAGGGTCTGCTGTAAAAAAAAAAAAAAGAAAGAAATAGGAAGTAAAGAAGGAACTCGGAGGTAAAGACTAAAAATGGCAACAGATAAGTACTTACCAATAATAACTTTAAATGTAAACGGATTAAATGCTCCAATCAAAAGACATAGGATAACTGATTGGATAAGAAAACATGATCCATATATCTGCTGTGTACAAGAAACCCACCTCAGAAAAAGAAATGCACACATTGAGGGTTAAGGGATGGAAGATGGTATTTCAGGCAAATGGAAATGAAAAAAAAAGCTGTGGTTGCAATACTTATATCTGACAAATTAGATCTCAAAGTGAAGGACAAAATAAGACATAAAGAAGGCCATTTCCTAATACTAAATGGAACAATCAAATAACTCTGATAAACATATATGCACCCAATACAGGAGCACCCAAATACATAAAAAAAAACTCCTGGAGGATATTAAGGGAGAGATTGAGAGCAATACAATCATAGTAAGAGACTTTAATTCCCCACTGTCACCATTGGAGAAATCCTCTAAACAAAAAATCAGCAAAGAAACATCAATTCTAAATGACTCACTGGACCACATGAAATTAATTGACATCTTCAGAACATTTCACCCCAAAGACACAGAATATACATTCTTCTCCAGTGCACATGGGTCATTTTCAAAGATAGACCATATTTTAGGTCAGCAGTTCTCAACCTGTGGGTCGTGACCCCAGCAGAGGTCGAATGACCAAAACACAGGGGTCGCCTAAAGCCATGGGAAAATACATATTTCCGATGGCTTTATCAGCTGAGAAGTCACGCTACCGTCTGCAGCAGTCCTATTCAGCTGGAATGCATGCCTTTATGGATGTGCGTTCCAAACTTAATGCCTGCACGCATGTGCAGATGTGATTGCATCATCCGTCTGGGGCCTAAGGGGCAGGGAAAGTGGGGGGAACGCTCCACAGTTCATAGTAGTGCATTACGTGTCTGGCGCTTGTTGATGTCATCAGTGGGCAGACGCAGCAAGTGCTAGAGGACAGAAGCCCAGAAGGCTGAGAGGCAAGAGGCGGAGAGGCTAGAGAGCCTGCGAGACAGCCTTCTGGTATAAAAAAGGTTAATAATGTAAAAACAGTATACACACCATATACACAATACTGTGTAAGTGTAAGGTGCTTTGTATATAATCATTACACAGTACACAAAGCAGCTTACACTTACACAAAGCACTGTACATTTACACAGTGTGAACTACATCAGTCTTATGCTATCACAGACCACTATAAGATGTAGTTCACACTGTTCCTCCATGTATAATTATCTCCCATATCTCCCACTATTTTCCCATATTCTGAATGAGGAAACTGCTGAAATCAGCGGTTTCTGGCATTTAATCTGCCTCCTATTGATTTCATTGTGAGTGTGGCGGATTTTGTGGAAGAGAGCTCCCAAGAATCTCGAGTTACTACACAATCCACCGCAGCCTCCTATTAATTTCAATAAGAGGCGGAGAAATGACAGTTTCCCACACATTTCTTCCTCTCCAATTTAAGTCAATGGGAGCCTGCGGCGGATTCCTCTCAAATATAGAGCACGTTGCTTAATTTTTCCACACTAGGCTTTTCCTAACGTGGAAAAATGTAAGCAACATGCTCTATATTTAAGCGGAATCTGCTGCGGCCTCCCATTGACTTGAATAAGAGTTAGAGACATGCGCCAGAACTGCATTTCTGCTGTACAGGGGATCTTTCCTCTGGGGAATTCACAGGTCTCCCATTGAAGTAAATGAGATGTGGATTCCACCACAGAAACTGCCACTTCATAGTGTGAAAGAGCCCTGAAAGATGCCATGCTGTGCAGAAACTGCAGTGTATCCTATGATGTAGTTCACACTGCTCTATATAGAAAACTTGCCACTAATCTGGAAAAAAACAGATCCATTAGTTAAGCATGTGAATATGACCCCCTGGTCATACTAACAGGTGTGTAATAGAAAACAACACACGGAATAATAAATAATAGGAAACTTTAACAAACTCTTTAGACGTGACCATCTTTTATTTATTTTTTTTAGCAAACAGTCTCATGACAATGGATTGTGTAGACAAGAATATTAGGAAAAGAAAATACACTGAGGATTTCTTGCAGTATGGTTTTACCTCACTAATTACAGCAGGAATTGAGAAACCACAATGTGTTATTTGTTGTGAAGTTCTCTCAGCTGAATCTATGAAGCTGAACAAACTAAAACGCCATTTTGATAGCAAGCATCTAAGCTTTGCTGGCAAGGATATCGACTATTTTAGAAGCAAAGCTGATAGACTCAAGAAATCTAGATTTGACACTGGTGGCCAGTACCACAAACACAATGTAGCAGCTGTTGAAGAGTCATATTTGGTGGCACTCAGAATCTCCAGAGCTATGAAACCTCACACCATTGCTGAGGACTTACTGTTGCCAGCTACAAAAGACATAGTTCAAGTGATATTTGGAAATGAAAATGTTCAGAAATTGAATGCAATTTCCTTATCTAATGACACTGTCCACAGAAGAATAGAGGACATGTCTGCCGATATTCTTGATCAGGTGGTCCAGGAAATTAAATCTGCACAACTACCAATATTCAGTATCCAGCTTGATGAATCTACAGACGTGGCAAACTGTGCACAGTTATTGGTTTACGTGAGGTATATTAATGATGGCGACTCTAAAGATGAGTTTCTTTTTTGCAAACTGCGTGAAACAACAACAACTGCACATGATGTTTTTGACACAGTTGGTTCTTTTCTAAAAGTGCATAACATCTCCTGGGGAAAAGGTTTGCGGTGTTTGCACAGATGGTGCTCCTACTATGCTAGGATGTTGCTCAGGATTTCAACGTTTGGTACAAAATGAATCGCCAAAAGTAATCGGAACACACTGTATGATACATCGCCAAATATTAGCGACTAAGATACTGCCGCAAGATTTACAAGAAGTAATGAAAAGCATCATAACATGTGTCAATTTTGTTAAGTTGAGCGCCTTAAACAGTCGGCTGTTTTGGCAACTGTGCAATGAGCTAGATGCGCCAAACAATGCTCTGTTACTTCACACTGAAGTCAGATGGTTGTTAAGAGGAAATGTTTTTGAGCTTCGTGATGAACAGAAAACATTTTTTTAATCAGAAAACAAGATCGCAATTCGAAGCACTTTTTAGCGATAAAACCGAGCTGCAGAAAATAGCTTTCTTGGTGGACATCTTTGTCATCTTGAATGACTTAAATTTATCACTGCAAGTACCAAATGCAACGTGCCTCAATTTGTCTGAAAAAATTAGATCATTCCGAATGAAACGTCAGCTTTGGAAAAATAAATTGGATTAAAATAAAATTTACATGTTTCCTACATTATCTGCCTTCTTTGAGGAACATGACATTGAGCCAGACAAAAAAATTATGATGATAACTTCTGTGAAAGAACATTTGCACATGCTTGCAGACAAAATCTCATCATACTTTCCTAATCTACCTGACACCCCATTTGCACTTGCCAGAAGTCCAGTCACAGTGAAAGTTGAAGTTATCCCGGAGAAAGCGCAATAGATTTCATTGACCTAATTAACAATGATGTAGGGAGAACAGATTTCTCTTGGATGTCACTGACAAAATTCTGGATTAAGTGTTTACAGTTATATCCTATTCTGTTTGAGACTGTGCTGAAGCCTTCTTCTTCCTTTTCCAACAATATATCGTAGCGAAACAGGGTTTTCCAGCTTGCTGGTAATCAAGTCTAAATACTGAAGTAGATTTGTGGAAAATGATCTTCGCTATGCCTTTGCAAAGACTGCCCAAAGAATTTCTGAACTGGTAAGCAAGAAGCAACCACAACCATCTCACTGAATTTGGCAGCATACTGTTGCAAAATATCACACTGTTGTTTACTGTTATATTACTGTTGTTATATTTAAACCCATGCTATGCCATGGTGAAATGTTATTTATTGGAATTAGTAATAAATATTTCTCAACATATTAAATATTTTTTGTGGTTAATCACTATGTTTAAATTATTTTTGATTTGTAGCAATGAGAATACATAATGCATACAAGGTATTTAGATTCCAAATCATAACTGTATCAAAATTACAGTTTTGAAGTAGCCACCAAAATTATTTTTTGGTTTGGGGTCACCACAACAGGAGGAACTGTATTGCCAGGTCATGGCATTAGAAAGGTTGAGAACCACTGTGTTAGGTCATAGAAAAAGTCTCTTCAAATTCAAGATGATAGAAATCATATCAAGCATTTTCTCAGATCACAGTGGCATAAAACTAGATATCAACTACAATAAAAAAATTAAAAGAGCCGAGACCGGTTTGGCTCAGTGGATAGAGCGTCAGCCTGCAGACTGAAAGGTCCCAGGTTTGATTCCGGTCTGGGGCATGTACCTTGCTAGCGGGCACATCTCCACTGTGGGGTGTGCAGGAGGTGGCTGATCGATGTCTCTCATCGATGTTCTGACTTTCTATCTCTCTCGCTTCCTCTCTGTAAAACAATCAATAAAATATATTAAAAAAATTAAAAAATAAAATAAAAAGAAATCAAACATATGAAGACTAAACAGCATGCTATTAAACAATGAATGAGTAACGAGAGAGATCAAGGAAGAAATAAAAGACTTCATGGCAACAAATGACAATGACAACACAACAATACAAAATTTATGGGACACAGTGAAAGCCGTCTTGAGAGGGAAGTTCATAACAATACAAGCCTACTGCAAATAACAGTAAATAATGGTAATAAATTTCCTAACCCTAAAACTCAAAGAGCTAGAAAGAGAGCAACGAAAAAAGCCCAATGTATGCAGAAGAAAGGAAATACTAAAGATCAGAGCAGAAATAAAGAACATGGAGAACAAAGAAACAATTCAAAAGATCAACAAAATGAAGAGTTGGTTATTTGAAAGTGTAAACAAGATTGATGGACCTCTAGCCAGGCTCACCAAGAAGAAAAGGGGGAAGACCCAAATAAACAAAATCAGAAATGAAAGAGGAGAAATAACAACAGACTCCGCCAAAATACAAAGGATTGTTAAAAAATACTGTGAACAACTCTATTCCAACAAATTGGACAAACTACAAGAAATGGACATATTCTCAGAAATATATAACCTTCCAAAACTCAATCAGGAAGAATCTAAACATCTCAATAGGCCAATAACTATGGAAGAAATTGAAGCAGTCAACAAAAAGCTTCCAGCAAACAAAAGCCTGGGACCAGATGGCTACACAGGAGAGTTTTACCAAACATTAAAGGAAGAATTAAAACCTATCCTCCTCAGACTATTCAAAAACATTCAAGAAGAAGGAACACTTCCAAACACCTACTATGAAGCCGGCATCACCATAATACCAAAACCAGATAAAGACAACACAAGGAAAGATAATTATTGGCCAATATCTGTCATGAACATAGATGCCAAAATCCTCAACAAAATTCTAACAAATCGGATCCAGCAGTACATCAGAAGGATCATACACCATGATCAAGTAGGATTCATCCCAAGAATGCAAGGATGGCACAATATCTGCAAATCAATAAATGTGATACATCACATAAACAAATTGAGAGATAAAAATCACATAGTCATATCAATTGATGCAGAAAAAAACATTTGACAAAATCCAACACCCGTTATTGATAAAAACTCTCAGCAAGGTGGGAATCGAAGGAGCATACCTCAACCTCATAAAAGGCGTATATGATAAACCCACAACTAACATCATACTCAATGGGCAAAAACTAAAACCATTTCGCCTAAGAACAGGAACAAGTCAGGGATGCCCACTCTCACCTCTGCTGTTTGAAATAGTACTGGAACTATTAGCCATTGCAATTAGAGAAGAAGAAGAAATAAAAGGCATCCAAATTGCAAAAAAGAAGTAAAGCTGTCCTTATTTGCAGATAACATGATACTATACATACAAAACTTGAAGGACTCCATCCGAAAACTCATAGACTTAATAAATGAATTTAGCAACGTAACATGATACAAAATTAATGCCAAGAAATCTGTGGCATTTATATACACTAATAGTGAAATTACAGAAAGAGAGACTAAAAATGCAATTCCATTTACCATTGCACAAAAAAATTAAGCTACCTGGGAATAAACCTAACTAAGGAGGTAAAAGACCTATATGCAGAAAACTAGAGGACATTAAAAAAAAGAGATAGAGGAAGACATAAACAGATGGAAGAGCATACCATGCTCATGGATTGGGAGAATCCACATCATTAAAATGTACATACTACCCAAAGCAATCTATAGATTGAATGCACTACCCATTAAAATACCAATGACTTATTTCACAGACCTAGAAAGAACTCTTCAAAGATTCATGTGGAACAAAAAAAGACCTCAAATAGCCACAGCAATTTTGAGAAAGAAGAATAAAGTAGGTGGGATCTCAATACCAGATTTCAAGCTATATTACAAAGCAACTGTTCTCATAACAGTCTGGTGCTGGCACAAGAACAGACATATAGACCAATGGAATAGAATAGAGAATCCAGATATCCACCCAAACCACTATGCTCAATTAATATTTGCCAAAGGAGGCATCAACATACAATGAAGCCAAGACAGCCTCTTCAATAAATGGTGTTAGGAAAATTAGACAGATACATGCAAAAAAGTGAAACTGGACCACCATCCTACACCAAATACAAAAAAAAAATAAACTCAAAATGCATACAGGACTTAAAAAAATTAGACGGGAAACCATAAAAATACTAGGGGAATCTACAGGCAGCTCAGTCTCAGACATATGCTGAAAGAACTTCTTCACTGATACTGCTCCAAGGGCAATGGAAGCTAAAGAGGAAATTAACAAATGGGACTACATAAAAAAAAAAAAAAGCTTTTGCATAGCCAATGATACCATCAACAAAGCAACAAGAAAGCCCACTGTATGGGAGAACATATTTGCAAATGTTAGCACTGATAATGGTTTAATCTCCAACATGTACAGCAAACTTATACAACTTAATAAAAGGAAGGTAAATGATCCAATAAAAAAATGGGCAACGGACCTAAATAGAACCATTTCGAAAGATGACAGACAGAAGGCCATGGGACACATGAAAACATGTTCAAAGTCACTAATTATCTGAGAGATGTAAATCAAAATGACAATGCAATACCATCTCACACCTGTCAGAATGGCAATCACCAACAAATCAACAAAGGAGAAGTGTTGGTGAGGATGCGGAGAAAAAGGAACCCTTGTGTACCCTTGGTGGGAATGCAGACTGGTGCAGCCACTGTGGGGAACAGTACGGAGTTTCCTCAAAAACGTGAGAATGGATCTCCCATTTGACCCAGCAATCTCACTCTTAGAAATATATCCTACGAAAGTAGAACCACCAATCAGAAAAGATTTATGCACCCCTATGTTCATAGCAGCACAATTTACAATAGCCTAGGTGCCCGTCAGCAGATGAGTGGATCAGAAAACTATGGTACATCTACACAATGGAATTCTATGCTGCCATAAAGAAGAAGGAATTCTTACCATTTGCAACAACCTGGATGATACTGGAGAGCCTCAGGCTAAGTGAAATAAACCAGTCAATGAAGGAGAAACACCACATGACATCAGTCATTTGTGAATAATAAGGAACATTATAAACTGATGAACAAAAATATAGATACAGAGAAAGTAGAGCATCAAACAGACTGTCAAATTATAGCAGGAAGGTTAAGGAGAGGTGGGAAGATAAGTGATCAACCAAAGGACTTGTATGCATGCATATAAGTATAATCAATGAAGACAAGACACTGGGCTGTTGGATTATTCCTGGAAGGGGGGGCAATGGGAAGATATGTTTACATGTAACACAATAAAAATAAATAAAAGAAAGAGTTAGAAAGAGAGCAACAGGAAAAGGCCAGAGTAAGCAGAAGCTAAGAGATAATAAGGATCAGAGCAGAAATACATGACATGAAAAGACAATACTAAACATGATTGGAACGAAGATCTTACTCTGGGCTTTTCAAAACATTACAAGTTTACATATATATATGTAACCAGGATGTAACACCATTATCCCTGAAGCTTGATAAGACCCGAAGCCAGTGAATGACTGCTTCAGATGCAGACTTGGTGCCCCAGCACTGACTGCTGAGGGGGCTGCAAATCAGGGCAAGAGAGTTACCTGAAGAGAGAAGCAAGAAATGGTATGTGGTCTGTGGGAGTTTTTGACCAGTACTTGCCTCTCTCTTTCTCTCCAAGTCTAGCCAGCAGCCGTGCCTCCATTTATCTCCAGGATTCCACCAGGGATGCTGATCAGCCCTACCTTTCTGATCAGACCCTGTTGATAGGCCCAGAGACGCTGACTGGCATAGAAACTGACCAATCAGAACCAAATTTAAGAGGAGGGCAGTTGTGGGGGAGATCAAGCCTGTAGGGGAGGGCAGTAAGGGTGATCAGGCAGGCAGGCAGAGGCAGTTAGGGGAGATCAGACAGGTGAGTGTTTAGGAACCAGCAGACCCAGATTGCTAGAAGGATTAGGCTTAAACCAGCAGTTTGATATCCCCCAAGAGGTCCCTGATTGGAGAGGGTGCAGGCTAGGCTGAGGGAACCACCCTCCATGTGCCAATTTCGTGCACTGGGCCACTAATATATATCCTATGTAATAAAAGAGTAACATGCAAATTGACCATCACTCCAACACAAGATTAGCTTTGCCAATGTGGTCAAAGATGGCTGCACCCATGTGGATACAAGATGGCCACCACAAGATGGCCAGCAGGGCAGGGCAGTTGGGAGGGATCAGGCCTGCAAGAGTGCAGTTTGGGGTGATCAAGCCTGAAGGGGAGGGCAGTTAGGGGTGACCAGGCTTGCAGAGGAGGGAAGTTGGGGGAGATTGGGCATGCAGGGGAGAGCTTTTAGGGGGGACCAGTCCTGCAGGGGCGGGTAGTTGGGGGGAACCCAGGCCTGCAGAGGAAGGCAGGCAGTTAGGGGTGACCAGGGTGGCAGGAAAGTTGTTAGGGGATGATCAAGCTGGCAGGCAGAAGTGGTTGGGGTAATCAGGAAGGCAAGCAGGTGAGCAGTTGCAAGCCAGCAGTCCTAGATTGTGAGAGGGATCCCAGATTAGAGAGGGTACAGACTGGGCTGAGGGACACCCCACTCCCATGCATGAATTTCGTGCACCGGGCCTCTAGTGTGTGTGTGTGTGTGTGTGTGTGTGTGTGTGTGTGTGTATAAAACCTTGAGCTGGTTCTGTGAAAGGGTAAATAAGATTGATGAACCTTTAGACAAGCTCACCAAGAAGCAAAGTGAGAGGACCCAAATAAAAATAAAATAATGAAAGAGGTAAAGTAACAACTGACCTCAAATAATTATAAAGGATTGTAAAACTATATGATGAACAACTCTATTGCAACAAATTGGACAAACTAGAAGAAATGGACATATTCCTAGAAAAATACAATCTTCCAAAACTCAATCAGGTAATAACAAAAAATCTGAATAAGCCGATAACTATGGAGGAAATTGGAAGTCGTCATCAAGAAACTTCCAGTAAACAATAGCCCTGGGCCAGATGGCTTCACAGGGGAGTTTTACCAAATATTTAAAGAATAACTAAAAGTTTTCCTCAGACTACTTCAAAAAAATCCAAGAGGAAGAAACATTCCAAAACTCTTTCTATGAAGCCAGCATTACTCTAATTCCTAAACCAGATAAAGACACCATAAAGAAAGAGAATTACAGGCCAATGTCCATGATGAACATACAGAAATCTTTAACATGATTCTACCAAATTAGATGCAGCATTACATTAGAAACATCATACACCATGACCAAATGGGATTTATTCTGGGTAGTCAAGGCTGTCCTGGATTGTGAGAGGGATGTCCAACTGCCCATTTAGGCCCAATCCAGGAATTGGAGAGCGGAGAGGCTGCAGGCTGGTCTGAAAGACACCGCCCCCATGCTTGAATTTTGTGCACAGGGCCTCTAGTAGATATTTAAATTCTTATACTATACATTGTCATATTGTATATTTTTAGTGAAAGAGAATGATGTTTTATAGCCTGTCTCTTCTGATACTGGAAAGAGTTGGAAGTCATATTTAAATAAGTAAACATAATAATTTGACAAAATACTTAGAAGCCATATCATATGAAGAACCAACTGCAAAACCTTGGTTAAATCACTGCATCCTTCCTTCTTCCATCCATTCATCATGCACTGTTTACAAATTGTGTTGGGAACTGTGTTAGTTTCTGGAAGTTCACTGTCAGGTGGGGAAAGCAGGTCAGTTAAACAATATTTACAATATAGATAATAGTATTTTAAGTCCCAATATAATTGCTAAAAGCCATTTGCAAAAAAAAAAAATGTTTCCTCCAAATGTATTATCTAAATTGTGAACTTACCATAAGGACCTCACAGTCACTCCAACAGAAATGGCAACCTTGCACAGAAGTCCTATCCAGAGAATGTTGAATATACTACAAAAGTATCTTAACTATTCTGATAGCATTGTGTCTTTTGTTCTAATTTTTTAATGAGTTTTGCATTATCATTATCATTCCCTCATCCTTTCTTAGAGGATTTAACCCTCTGTCAGTCTCAGTGTTTGCCTGTCCATTGTTCATGACACATGTTCTTTGCAATTTAGAAGGCTATGTGATTAGTGTTCAGTGTTGTTCAGTATCATGGGATATTGCCAAAACAGATCCACAAATAAATTTACCCATTATTAAATTATTATATATTTGATAATTTAACTATTGCATATTATGTAGACATCATTGGTGGATGGTAATTTAGACATTTAAAAATGTTTGGTACTATTTGTGGAAACTAGAATTTTGAAGTAGAGCTGGGGATGCATTATTAGCTTTTCTATCTAAAAAAAGAAATACAGACTTTTAATGTTTGTAAACTTAAATTCCAAAATATTTCAATAAAATTAAAGTCATATATTGAGATAGGCCTGGATTTGAGCTGTAGAAATCTAAGAGAATATTTCTGAAAGTACCTTCTCTGACAACAACAATGGCCACAACCCTTTTGGTGAATATCGTTGTGTTTATGGCATTGATCATGGGAATAATTAAGGGTATACACTTACCTCCAAACTCATTGTTATATACATTAAATATTCAAGTTTTGTACACATCATTTATACCTTAATAAATTGTTTTCTTTTTAGATGATGGCCACAAACCAATTTCATTTTAGCTATTTTCATATATAATGAAAACTTACTATATATTCAAACATTACACTTACTGAATATAGTCTTTATAATCACAGAAAGTAGCATAAAGAAAAATCATTAAACATTTAATCTTGGCATTAAAGTGACTATGTAAGTTTGGAAAAATCACTTTATCTTTTTTGTGCCTCTGTAAAATTAGCATTATTACTTGGTCTATCACAAGGAGATGAATCTCAAATAAGTTAACATATGGTGATTTGCCATGAAGAGATCCATTACAATATAAATGAAAGGCATTAGTGCTACCTTGTGGTAAGAGGTAGTGGCAACTATCACCTTGAGCACGACCTAGAAATATAGAACAGGACGCACTGGAGCAAATGCATGTTAATTGGTAATTTTCCAGAGCCTAACTGCACTCACTTTGACTATGACACTTTCTCTGTAAGATTTATTTTGCTCTGAAATTCTCTATTAGGTTTTTCCTTCAGTAAACCTATCTTTCTTCGTTCTTTTTATATATATATATAATACTAGTGGCCCAGTGCATGAAATTTGTGCACTGGGGGGGGGGGTGTCCCTCAGCCCAACCTGCACCCTCTCCAATCTGGGACCCCTCGGGGGATGTCCGACTCATAATCCAGGACTGCTGGCTCCCAACCACTTGCCTGCCTGTCTGCCTGATTGCCTCTAACTGCTTCTGCCTGCCAGTCTGATCAATGCCTAACCACTTGCCTGCCTGTCTGCCCAACCGAACCACTCCCCTGACAGCCTAATCAATGCCTAACTGCTCTCCTCTGCTGGCCTGGTCATCCCTAACTGCCCTCCCCTGCTGCCTGATCGCCCACAATTGTCCTCCCTTGCCATCATCTTGTGACCACATGGGAGTGGCCATCTTGTGTGAGGATATGATGGTCAATTTGCATATTACCTCTTTATTATATAAGATGTGTGAGGGCAATGAATTGTGGAGAAACAATTTTATCAACTGAAAGCAAAGGGTCCTATGTGCCTGTAAGAATTTGAAACATTTTTAATAATCAGTTTACATTTAGGCTGTGCCTATACTGGCAAATAAGTAAATTAAGACATGTGGGTATTAGTTTCTGATTGTGAAAATAATGTGTGTTGCATAAAGTTAGGTAAAGAGACTTACTTGAAACCTCCTGTTAGTGGGAGACTGCAAGAGTCATTGCTTCCTCGTTACTGTTCCCAGTCATTACCTTTTAAAATTTGATCTTTACTCTATTTTTCTTTCTACCTCAAAAGCAAGGTTTGAAGGAGTGATGAACAGTAAAGTTTTATATCAGATGTGAATGATTTTGTACTTTAGGACACAATATGTGTGGAGAAAAAAGCAATAATTTTAGCATAGTAATACCTGAAAAATACCTGCCTCTTCCTAGTTATATGAACTTGGGCAAGTCAAGTAATAATCACTGGTGAAGAGGAGATATTGACCATCTCTGTTCTCATATAGTTACTATGAGAATACAATTAAAATACTGAATGTATATAAACTTTGTTAAAAGTATTACATAAATGTAGGAACTTAAAATTTTGATATTATAAATAAAAATGTTTTTTCAATAGGAGTGATCGTATTGTTTTTGTCCAATTCTGAAAAGGCAAAGAGATAAAAGAATTTAATTAACACGCTGTCCCTATTTCAGTGTGTAGACAGCTAATGAAAGGGCAGAGCAGGACTGACTTAATTTCATACCATGTCCTCCATCTTGTGTAACTGTGTCACTGACCTGAGCCCTCTTCCAAGAAAGGCTGCAGAATATGTCAGTTACCCAGCTCACCCTTAAATCAGCCAATGGGGATGTTATGCCCAGAGTTTGGGGTCCCAAATAATCCACCACTAAGGAGCCTTTTCAGATGCAAAAGCAAAGTCTTTATTCAAACCCGGGTTTGGCTCTCAACCTCTTTCTGGCACAGCAGTGAGGCGAGAGAGAGAGCTGGGCAGGAACAATGAGTTTTATGGGGTAGAATAATTGGGAGGGTTTAGGAAAGTGACAAGGGTCACAGAGATTGGTCACCTGAATTAGGATCTTTCTGTGGTTTAGCCTTCTTAGGACCCTCGCTGTGTTCCTGGAGCTTCATTGGTCCATTTGGGTGATGGTCGGGGAAGCTAGGACATTGCTGGCACACCTGTGGCCCCTCCCAGAAAAGGGAGGGTGTCCCAGCCCTATAGGACAAGATGGAGGGGAGTTCATTTCCTTTCATTTCCCCCTTGTCTTGCGACACATGTCTCAATCCTGAGACGGGATGCATTTCTGCCTCTTCTTCTGTTTCTAGAGGCTGGTACTGGACTTGTAACCATTAGTTGGACTACTCCTATGTGTTCCTTGACAAAATGGACCATTTTGTTAATAATACAAGGACCGAAAGTTAACAGCATTAAGGGGATTATAAGAGGTCCAATGAGGGTGGAAATAAGAGTAGTTAACCATGGGGACCAATTAAACAGTGATTCATACCAAGACTGAGACTGCTGCCTTCTAGCTTACGCTTCTGCTATCCCTCTCTTACGAGGGCCATTGATTCCTTGACAACTCTCAGGCAGTGAAGTCTGACTCTGGGTCAGGTTCCCAGTGGTGGGTGGACCCAGGTTGAGACGCAGTCTACTTTGAGGGTGGTGAAGGTCGTCAGCAGTACCACGTAGGGACCCTTCCAACGTGGCTCAAGGGTCTCTCGGTGATGTCTCTTGACATAGACCCAGTCCCTGGGCTTATGCTGACGGGGAGTCGGGGCTGGGCCGGTTTCATAGATGGTGAGGAGGTGCGGCCATATGTCCTCATGCGCCCTCTGGAGCCTTCTCAAGGAAAGAAACAGTTCTTGACTTTGAAATTCTGCAAGAAATTTGGCTTTAAGATTAGAGATAACAGGGGGTGGCCAGCCGAACATGATTTCATAAGGAATAAAACCCAGGGTGTAAGGGGGAGTTCCTAATCTGATTAAGGGCATATGGAAGGAGAGCCACCCAGTCCCTGCAATCTCCATGGTCAATTTGGTAAGGGTCTCTTTTAGAGTTCTATTTATTCTTTCTACATGCCCTGAACTTTGGGGCCTATAAACACAATGTAATTTCCAATTTGCCCCAATGGCCTTGGCCACTTCCTGTGTAACCTTTGAGACAAAGGCTGATCCATTGTCTGACCCTATCACAGTGGGAAAACTGTACCTGGGCAAGATGTCTTCCAGCAGCCTCTTAGCTACCATCTGAAGCTGTTTCATGCTTAGTTGGGTATGCTCCTACCCATCCAGAGAAGGTATCTACAAATACTAAAAGATATTTATAGCCATACTTTCCTGGTTTAATTTCAGTAAAGTCGACCTCCCATTGTGCTCCAGGCTTGGTTCCTCTGAGCCAGGTTCCTTTTTCACTTGGCCTGGTTCTCGCGTTTGTGAGTTGACAGGTCTTACAGATGGATACAACCTGTTCTATTTTGATGTCCTGTTGGTGGGTCTTAATTCTGCCGTGTCGGATTAATTCCTTTAATTTGCGTGCCCCCAGGTGAGTGGACCAGTGCATGCATTCTAACACTGTAACCCAAGCCAGTCCAGTAGTATGAGCTCCTTGTTTGGTGTGTACCACCATCCTTTAATTTCCTGGATGTGGGGAAGCCTCCTGATCCGCTGCAGCTCTTCCTGAGAATACCCAGGCTGATCTGGCAAGACTGGGTCCCCGGGGTGCTATGGTAGGGACCAAAGTGAAGGCCGCTTGCTTTGGCTGCCTGATCAGCCTTTGGGTTACTTCTTGCCACTGGGTTATCTGCCTTCTGGTGCCCTTGGCAGTGGATAATGGCTAGCTTAGTGGGGAGCCACAAGGCAGCAAGCAGGTCAGGAATTTCCTGTTTATTCTTCATTGTCCGTCCCTTTGCTGTCAATAGCCCTCTCTCCTGATAGATCACCCCGTGAACATGAGCTGTAGCAAATGCATAATGGCTCTCTGTATAGACATTAAACCGTTTCCCAGCCCCCAGTGTCAGTGCCTTGGTGAGTGCAATGACTTCTGCTCGCTGAGCTGATGTCGCAGGGGGCAGAGCCTCCGCCCATACAATGTCTGTGTCGGTGACCACTGCTACACCCGCATACCTGCACCCATCTAGCATGAAGCTGCTTCCATCCGTGAACCAGGTGGCCTCTGCATCAGGGAGGGGCTGGTCAGTCAAGTCTTTCCGGAGTCCATGCACCCGCTCCGGGATTCCCGCACAGTCATGTAGTGGGGCATCTAGGTCAGGGTCAGGCAGCAGGGTAGCGGGGTTGAGGGCCACACTTGGATGGAACCACACTCTAGGAGGGTTGAACAGCAAGCTTTGATAGTGAGTCATACATGCATTGCTAGGCTATTTTAGGACCCCCTCAATGGCATTCGGGGTTGTAATCCAGATCTCCTGTCCTAGGGTCGGTTTGTCAAAATCCAGAGGCAGCAATAGCCAGCCGACCCTAGAAACTCCCTTACTTCTCTTCAGGGGGTGGAGGCAGGGATCTTCAGGGCAGATTCTTTTCTAGCATCTGATAACCGTCACTGTCCACCCTCCAGGATGTATCCCAGGTAACTCACCCACTCTTGGCATATTTGAGCTTTCTTTGCGGAGGCGCGATACCCTAAGGTCCCCAGGGTGGCCAGCAGGTCTCTAGTCCCCTGCTCGCAGTCTTCAGCGGTATCGGCAGCAATCAAGATGTCATCTATGTACTGAAGGTGGGTGAGAGTGGAATGCTCTCTCCTGTACTCACCGAGATCTTCGTGCAGTGCCTCGTGGAAGAAGGTACACAAATTCTTGAACTCTTGGGGCAGTTGCATCCAGGTTAGTTGTCCACTGTATTTCTCCTCTGGGTCGTGCCATTCAAAAGCAAACAGGGGTTGGCTTTGAGATGCTAGCGGCAGGCTGAAGAAGGCATCCTTCAAGTCTAATACAGTATACCAGACTCTAGAGGGTGTCAAGGAACTTAGGAGAGTGTATGGGTTAGGAACAGTTGGATGTATATCCATGGCTCTCTTATTTACTTCCCGGAGGTCCTGCAGTAGTCAATAGTCATTGGTGTGAGGCTTTCTGACTGGGAGAAGAGGGGCTGTTCCAGGAAGATTGACAGGGGACTAGTACCCCTAGACTTCGCAGTCTCCTGATGTGAGGCTGGATTCCCTTCCGGGCCTCCTGGGACATAGGATACTGCTTGACTCTTATTGGACCTTCTCCAGGCTTTAGCTCCACCAGGATTGGGGCCCTGTGAGCAGTCAGTCCAACTCCCCCCGTTTCTGCCCAAGCAGTGGGGAATTCCTGTAGCCATCTGTCCACAGTGCTTTCTACTGGGAGCGCCCCGGGGTGGAGACGATATTCATCCTCCAGTCTCAGGGTCAAAACTTGGATGGGATGTCCTCTACCATCAGTGACCTGGGGCCCCCCTTGTCTGAAAGTTATTTGGGCTCCAATCTTGGTTAGCAAGTCCCATCCTAGTAGGGGGTAGGGGCATTCTGGTATTACCATAAATGAATGGGATACCCGGCCCATTCCTAGATCCACTGTTCTTCGGGTAGTCCATGAATACTGACCCATGCCAGTTGCCCCTTGCACCAGGATTTCTTGTTGGCTAGCTCCCCCTGCGGTGTGTGGAGGACTGAATGTTGTGCTCCAGTGTCAACAAGAAAGTCAACAGGGGTCCCCTCCACTCTAAGAGTTACCCTGGGCTTGCGGAGGGAGTCCGAACTCCGACACCTCTAATAGCTCAGTTCTTCCAGCTCTAACACTCACTCGGTCAGTCTTGCCTTCCTTCCCACTGGCCTTCTTTGGATATTCTCGGGCCCAATACCCTTATCTCCTTGCAATAAATACACTGATTCCACTGCAGCTTCTTTTTTCCGCCCCTGATGGCCCCCCTTACCTTCTTCTTGGTCATCTGCAAGCTGGCGAAGGTGGCAGTTCCGCTCCTCAGGGGATTCTGTGGTAGTGGCTAGCAGAATCTTGGCCAGATTTTGGGTCTGCTTGTCACTGGCCGCTGCCATGGCGTGAGCTTGCCTATCTTGAGGGGACTCCCGGTTATTGTACACTTTCTTGGCCACTTCCAGCAAGTTCCAAAGACTCTTTTCTCCAAATCTATATATTTTCTGCAGTTTCTTTCTGATGTCTGCAGCTGACTGATTTATAAAACTCATGACTACAGCTGCCTTATTCTCAGGGGCTTCTGGGTCCATGGGGGTGTAAGTGTGATATGCCTCCATGATCTGTTCCATCCCTTTCCTGCTGTATGTTCCCTACCTTGGTCAAATTGGTAGGCTTTCTAGCAGCCATGCGGAGACCCCCCATTAGCGTCTGGCGGTAGACTCCGGAGCCTCTCCTTACCTTCTGTCGTGTTGAAGTTCCATTCAGATCTAGTCAGGGGAAAGGAGGTGTCTATCTGAGCCTGGTTGGTGCTAGGGTTCCCGTCCACGCCTGGGACTAGATTCCAGGCCTCATTGAGGATCCTCTACCTCTCCTCGGTGGTGAATAGGACCTGCAAAAGCTGCTGACAGGTAGGCTGATGGGTGAAAAGAACAGAATCTAACAAATCAATAAGCCCTCCGGCTTCTCAGAAAACTTAGGATTCTGAGCTTTCCAATTATAGAGATCACTAGTGGTGAAAGGCCAGTAGTGATGGGGCTGATTCCCCTCCCCCCTGTACTCTGACCAACCACCAGTGATGGTAGGGTATGGGCCTGACACTTCAGCGCCAGCCATTTTCAGGACTCGCAAGCAGTATACCAGGCTTTCTCCATGGCACTCTTATTAGCTTCAAGTGTTCAGGGTTCAGAGAGGGATCTTTAAAACATGATACTGCAGTCCCTCTATAGGAACTTTGACATAACTACCCTGTTTAGGGAGGCAAAATGCAAATTATTTACTCTTCCTGGCTTACTGGCCTGTATTATTTGATTTTCTTACAACATTTCTCCTCTTTCTTATTACATACACAATCCTTTGTTACATTTTCACTTCCAAATTAGCCTTTAAACCTTTTTTCTATGTCCTTTAAAAATGCATAACCATGTCTCAGACCTTAAACCTTAATCCTTTATGATTCCTAAGAAGTAATCGGCCAGAATTTCTGAGCTTAAAGTTCCTTTTCTGGATATTCCACCACTGCTCAAGAAGTATCCAGTAACCCCACCCTGCCAGATTGGGCAATGAAATTTCCTTTATGTGTAATAAAAGGGTTAAAAAGAAGAAAATGGAGCAGAAGAAGATCCATTGTGTTTTGTTCTGCAAAGAGGATGTAGCCAGCAAAATCAATCCAACATCCTCCCTCCTGTTCCCCAATCCAGTTGCTTGTATCCCTTTCCTATTGTGAGTCTGAGGAAGACGATTTCTACAGCGGGAAGAAACAGAAAAGTGGGAGTTTCAAAGAAAACTATAGACGACCGCTATAGTAGTGCTCCCTTTTGAAGCCTGAGGTCCAACCTGTGAAGAAAAATGACTCTTAGCCAGCCTGGAAAGATAAGGGTGTGTAGGGAGATTTCTTGTGAATTGGAAACCTGGATGGCCACCTAAAAGAAAAGATCTTTAATCCAGTTACAGATGCTAAAATAAAATAGCACATTAATAACTCCAGCCTTAGTTCAGCCTTAGATGGCTCACGTTGGACTATGATGTCATAGGCAGGGACAGGGCCTGTAGTCTCTCTGCCCTGCAGAGCCATAAGCCCTGTCCCTGGAAGTCTCCAACCACCAAAAGAGATAAGACAGCCATAAATAAAAATTCTTTGTTCTTTGAAATGTCACAAATTCATGCCTAGGACTTTAACATTTAATATAGCAAATTCACAAATCAGAACAAAATGAAACCATTACTTATACAAAATTAGAGAGGAATTTTTATTAGCTAAATGGGCTGACTCCCTCTCTGACAGAGAGCAAAAACTCAGAAAAAGAATTCCAGCAGCTGCTAAAGACTTTTGCACTGTCACAGCAGGTCCATCCCAAATCAAGTGAAATAGAAAGAGATAATTATCAACCAATGTCCACAGAATAAAACAGAGAAACACAGACCCAAACAAAGGGCCCCAAGAAAGTCTTCCAACTCCGCAGAAACAAAACTGATTAAACAGATAAAAACACCCAAAAGCAGCCTTCTGATTCCACGGAAACAAAACTGATCAAACAGATAAGAACATCCAAAGCAGCCTTCCGATCCCGCGGAAACAAAACTGATCACTGGATGATGGCCTTGCACCAACCCATAGGAGCGACCCACTTCGTCCCAGAGGTTTGAGGGGATTCCACGTCCCTCCCGTGAGGGGATTCCACATCTCTCATGAGGAAGCAGAGCATCCTCTGGCCCCCCCCCCCGACTGGAGATCCACTAGTGCGTCCACCTAGACCGTTTCGGGCTCTACAGACTTCAGAAGCGAGCTCGCACACAGAACAGAAACAGACAGACACTTACCATGGTCAGATGTACTCTCTGGATTGGGGTCCCTCATGGGTATTGGGAATCCCGGACGAGCTCCCAAATGTTATGCCCAGAGTTCAGGGTCCCCAATAATCCATCACAAAGGAGCCTTTTCTGATGCAAAAACAAAGAGTCTTTATTCAAACCCGGGTTTGGCTCTCAACCTCTTTCTGGCGCAGCAGTGAGGCAAGAGAGCGAGCCGGGCGGGAACAATGAGTTTTATGGGGTAGGATAATTGGGAGGGCTTAGGAAAGTGACAAGGGTTACAGAGATTGGTCACCTGAATTAGGGTCTTTCTGTGGTTTAGCCTTCTTAGGACCCTTGCTGTGTTCCTGGAGCTTCATTGGTCCACTTGGGTGGTAGTCAGGGAAGCTAGGACATTGCTGGCACACCTGTGGCCCCTCCCAGAAAAGGGAGGGGGTCCAAGCCCTATAGGACAAGATGGAGGGGAGTTCATTTCCTTTCAGGGATGCAAGAGAAACTCTAAAAGTATGCTGACCACATCCTGTCTTTGCATCACTAGCCCCCATCCCTCACCCAACCAATTGGGATTGGCCAACTCAGAGGTCTGAGGAGGCCCCACCTCCCCCTATAAAACCTTTATTCCCTAAAGACTTGCTCTCTTCCTGCATCCGCCACTGCGAAGGTGGAGGCGGAGAGAGCCAAACCTGGGGCTTGAATAAAGGCTCTTTGTTTTTGCATGGGACTCCGCTCCCTAGTGGTCTTTGGGGATCTTGAAATCTGGGCATCACATTTGGGGGCTCCCCCAGGACTCCCAAGACCTAAGAGGAACCCCAACTCAGAGAGCCTGATTAACCACTGTAGGTGTCTGTGTGTTTTGTCCTGTAAGGAGGGACATGGAATCCCCTCTGATATTCTGGCTGAGCCCAAAACATTCTAAGTGGACGCACAGAAAGTCCATGGGCCGGAGGAATTGGAAGACGTTCCAATCCTCCTATAAGGAGGGATGTGGAATTCCCTCAGGAATCTGAGACGAGGTGGGTCACTCCCGCTAGTGGTGAGAGGCTGTCATTTAGCTTTTGGTTTTGCTTCCACGGAATTGGAAGACTGCTTTTTGGGGGGGCCCTTTGTCTGTCTGTGTCTGTGTTTTTCTGTTTTATTCTGTGGACATTGTTTGAGAATTCTGTTCTGGGGCATGAGTGCCAGGGGTGCCCCCAGGTCCTTTTGGGGAGTTGGGCATTGTTTCGTTTATCTGCTCATTAACTGGTCTGTGTGAGGCAGAAGCTACTTTGTGCCTTTTGGCTGTACACAGGAGAGTATTTGTTATCTCTTTCTATTGTTTGTTTTGGGATGGACCTGCTGTGACAGAGTGCAAAAGTCTTTAGAAGCTGCTGGAATTATTTTTCTGAGTTTTTGCTCTCTGTCAGAGAGGGTGAAGGGACAATTCTCCTCAGCCTCCTCCATCTTAGGTGACTAGCCCTTAGCAGGACAAAGAGACTTGCCAGCCCCACACCCCACCATTAGGTAATCCAGCAAGAATGTGCCGGGAGATAACCGGATAAGGCAAGACCACCACCTTCGGCCGTTAGGCCGCTTCCTAACCCCACATCCCGTGCCTGCATAAGCAGACCCTGGCCCCTACCTGGCCTATCAGGGTGGGCCAACTCAGTATTTCAAACTACCCTCCACCCACCCTGACCCCTAGTCTATAAAAAGAACATGTAACAAAGGAACGGGGCTCACAACCATTGCTCCGTGCTTGGAGCACGTTGCGGGCCCCAGCATGCTGGTCTGAATAAACCCCTTTGTTCTTGCATGGGATCGTCTCTTGGTGCTCTGTAAGCGCGGTCTGCGTTCCGGGCTTAACAAGGGATATGGCCCATTTAGCTAATAAAAATTCCTCTCTAATTTTGTATAAGTAGGGGTTTCAGTTTGTTCTGATTTGTGAATTTGCTATATTAAATTTTAAAGTCCTAGGCATAACTTTGTAACATTTCAAGGAACAAAGAACTTTTATTCATGGCTTTCTTATCTCTTTTGGTAGTTGGAGACTTCCAGAGACAGGGCTTACAGCTCTGCAGGGCGGAGAGATTACAGGCCCTGTCCCTGTCTGTGACATCATAGTCCAACGTGAGCCATCTAAGGCTGAACTAAGGCCGGAGTTCTTATTAATGTGTTATTTTATTTTAGCATCTGTAACTGGATTAAAGATCTTTTCTTTCAGGTGGCCATCCAGGCTTTCAGTTTGCAAGAAATCTCCCTACACACCCTTATCTTTCCAGGCTGACTAAGAGTCATTTTTCTCCACAGGTTGGACCTCAGGCTTCGAAAGGGAGCACTACTGCAGCGGTAGTCTGTAGTTTTTTTTCTGAAACTCCCACTGTTTCTATTTCTTCCTTCTATAGAAATTGTCTTCCTCTGACTCACAATAGGAAAGGGAGACAAGCAACTGGACTGGGGAACCGGAGGGAGGATGTTGGCAGTTAATCATGAAGCAGGGAGAGATAGGTTTTTGTTGATTTTTACTGGCTGCAGAGGGGTCTGGTCCAGGTATCTCATCAGAACCTCACTAGATTCAAGGTCGCAAGTTTTCTGCAAGCATAATTAATCTAGCTGCCCTGGTGATTTAAAACTGGTGGCTAGGCAGACTCAGCCCCCGAGAGCCAAGTGAAACAAGGTGGGCTGGGTGCCTGAGCTGCCTGCAGTGACTGCTGCTGGCCTTCTGGCAGCCCCAGGAACAGAGCAGCAAGCTCAGGATCTGTAAAAGCAGCAGATAGAGCTAGTGAAAGCTCTCTGTTTGCAAATGTACTGAAAGGGTTCAGTACCTGTTGCTGCTGGAAGAGCAGGGGCTGAGATCCCTTTCCAGTGCACTCCCTTAGGAGAGGCCTAGTCGCTGCTCTGCCACAAAGGGGACTGGTGGGAAGACAAGGGACCTAATATCCAAGCCACTGCCACAGAAGCGCTTTGAAATATGCAAAGCTGTTTCTAATTGCAACTCTGGCTATTTTGGACGGGCAGCTTAAAGTCAAAAAGCAAAGGAAAGGCACTCTCCCTGGACCAGGGAGCCTTCAAGACTTTGAGATTCTCCAAGAGAGGAGTCTGACTGAGTGATGACAGAGACTCTGTGGGTTAGAAGGATCTAAGGCCACATGTTAAACTTATAAATTATGACTTTCTAGGAAAATTTCCAAGCCCAGTTATGTAGGGGTTAAACTGCCTATTACAGCAAAACAACTTTCTCCCACACCAGAATAAATTTTAAGAAATTAGACAGGCTGTGTGTGTGGCTAGAAAGACGAACTGGCCACCATGTACAGCCCTGACAGTGGCCTGCAGAAAACTGTATAATAGACTTAGATAATGCCTAGTCTTCATGGACATGACTCCAGAAAGACAGACAATTTTGCTTTAGTTAGAAGGTCAAGAATAGACCTTAGTCACTCCCTAAGATATTTGTATAGCCCTATAATGTGTCATATATGGTAGCAGAAGATTTGGCTACCTAAGGTGGACACAGTGCCAATATTATACTTCATTGTGTTAATAATATTGCATTAACCTTACAGATTTGAATGCAGTTGCCAAAAAGGCAAGTGCCCAAATGTGCAGGAAAAATACCCATCTAGTTTTGGTCTCTATTGAAAGACAGTTGGCAGCCTGTATACTGTCTTGCAGGCCTGTGTGGCCTTACCTATGTCAGGCGTGGCACAAACCTCAACTTTAGGAAACTGAGGAAGGCCTGTTTGGAACAGAGGGAAGTGGTGAGTACTAGCCCTTTGTTATAGGAATTATAGACACTGTGATTCCTGTTACATATGAGACCCTGAAAAGCAATAAGGTTCCCTTAGTCCTTTCTCAGAAGGCAGGTAACCCCTTCCAGAGGCCATATGAAATTTTAAGGACAAGTCAATTAGAGGGAACCCTACTACTAGCACAGCTATAATTGTCTATTTGAATATAGACACATTTTGAATTTCCCCTAGTCAATTAAATACAATTATATTACCCTAAAGAATCTATAGAAAGTACTGACAAGGAAAATTAGAAGATCTTAAAGCAGGTCAGTATATTTTTCTCCTTATACAATTCCTCTGAAATTTGGCAATGCTTAATAAATCATGGCAATACATTTCTTTGCATAAATTCAATAAGATTAGTTTCCAATAGTGGTTTTATTGACCAGAAACTTTGACTGGAGTATCATGTTTTAAAGAGCCCTGTTTGAACTCTGTAGACTTGAAGCCAATAAGAGTGCCAAGGAAAAGTCTGGTATCCTGCTTGGGAGCCTTGAAAATGGCTGGGGCTAGAGCATCAGGCCCAAGCCCTATCATCACTGGTGGTTGGTCAGAGTAGAAGGGGAGCAATAAGGATGCCTCTATGTCCCTGCAGAACCCCCAAGCACTCTGGGCTGCAATGAGTAGAAGGGCTACTGAAATGGGCCTTAAAACCTAGAGTGTGGGTCCAGGTGAAGTCACTGCAAGTGTGGGATTCACCTAACTCAGCAGATACTGCAGGCAAGGCCGGACAGCAGCTGGATGGTTTGGCTTCCTAGCCCTATGGGGCACACTAAGATTCAATCATGAAATTCTGGCAAAGGTAGTTGGTTACCATTCTTGTTGTGTTTATGCAAATAATCAGGCCAAGTTAAATACAACAGGTAAATTTGTCTTGATTTGGCTCTTTTAATGAACATAGAGATAATTTTAAGGAGAAAAATTCTATTTCAACAGAGATTATTAAAACTAAAATGTTTTCTTTCCCTTCCACCAGACTATTTGTTATAGTTTGTCTCTGCCAGGTCACAAGCCCACCTCCTTCTGTGCCCAGGCCTCATCGTCCCTCTGACATACAGCAAGGACCTCTTGGCTCTTAGGAATGTTCCATCCCTTCTCAGCAGGAAACAGCTACAGAAGAAATTCAACGTCCATTTTCCCTAAAAGAATTTAGAGCCAGGATTCTTGAGATAATATATTAGGCAGTTAGACAGACATAAGCAGAGCAAGGATGATGGGCCAACTAGTGCTACCAGATGTAACTAAGTATTTCCATCTCTATGTATGTGAGACAAGGGGCATAGCCAAAGAGGTAACTAAGTATTTCCATCTCTATGTATGTGAGACAAGGGGCATAGCCAAAGTCTCAGCCCTTAGAGAAGGCCAGTCACCTAGTTGTCCAAAAGACTTGAAGCCTTTGCATTTGGATGACATACTTGCCTCCAGGTAGTAGCAGCCACAGCTATACTTATCAGAAAAGCAAATAGGTTAAATCTAAGGCAGTAAGTAATCCTAACTGCCCCACATGAGGACATGAGGTTGAGGCTTTACTCTGGAACACAGTGGAGCATTGGATGTCAAACACTCGAATCACCAGTTTCAGGCTCTCTGGAAGACAAAGAAAAATCAGTAACAATTTATACTGATAGCAGGTGCGCATTTACAATGGGTCGTATACATAGTGCTATTTACAAGGTAAGTGGTCTCCACAGAAGCAAGAGGGAACCGGGCCACAGGTGAAGCTGCCCGGGAGGCTGCCCTAAAACCAGTGGGGCATCTACAGCCATAACCAGTCTTTATTCAAGTTCTTACAGATTTCACAGTCTACCCAGGAAGCAATCCAGAAGCACATCCAAGATGATCAGCCTGTACCAACTTCTGATCTGATTCATCCCTTCCACCCTGGTGACTCCGTTTGGGTAAAGAAATTTGCCACCTAAGGACTGACTCCTACCTGGAAAGGACCACTTCCGCGACAGTCAAGGTCAACAGAATCCCCATGTGGCTTCATCACACCAGGCTTAAGCAGCTCAAGAAAAATAGAGAGTCCAAGACTTTGGACTCTAAAGCAGTGGTTCTCAACCTGTGGGTCGCGATCCCTTTGGGGGTCAAACAACACTTTCACAGGGGTCGCCTAAGACCATTGGAAAACACAGATACGATTCATAACAGTTGCAAAATTACAGTTATGAAGTAGCAACAAAAATAATTTTATGGTTCGGGGTCACCACAACATGAGGAACTGTATTAAAGGGTTGCGGCATTAGAAAGGTTGAGAACCACTGCTCTAAAGATTACTCCTGGTCCGCATTCTGGGCCCTTATATTATAAGTAGGCCCACTAACTTTATTAGACAAAAAATTATAGCCCTCATGGGTAAATATATCTTGACAATAATGAAGAGTCAATGATTTGACTCGTACATAAAACCAGTGGGGAATGAAAGGGCAGAGCAGGACTGACTCCATTTCATACCATGTCCTCCATCTTGTGTAACTGTGTCTCTGACCTGACCCCTCTTCCGAGAAAGGCTGCAGAATGTGTCAGTTACCCAGCTCACCCTTAAATCAGCCAATGGGGATGCAAGGGGCACTCCAAAAGTATGCTGACTGTATCCTGTCTTTGTGTAACCAGACCCTAACCACTCTGCCTTTGCTTCACTAGCCCCCAGCCCTCACCCAACCAATCAGGATCGGCCAACTCAGCGGTCCGGGGCTTGAATAAAGGCTCTTTGCTTTTGCATCAGACTCGGATCCCTCATGGTCTTTGGGGATCTTGAAGTCTGGGCATAACACTAACACATAAAATAACCCTGTTTGGGACTAGCAGATGAGCTCAGATACAACTGTGATTGTGACTTATCCAGAAGAATATGCAGGTTTGGGGTTTTGTTATTTTTTACTTCAAGGCCAATTAAAGTCCTAGACATTTGTACATTAGCTAATTATTCTTACCCTGTAAGGATGTGCAGATAATGGTTTTCCTCTGAGTTGGAAGTTAAACATTTAAAATCCATAGGATATATTTCTAGAAGTGGGATCATTGGATCAAATGGCAGTTCCATATTTCATTTTTTAAGGAAACGCCACATTGTTCTCCACAGTGGCTGCACCAGTCTGCATTCTCACCAGCAGTATACTAAGGTTCCTTTTTATCCACATCCTCACCAGCACCTGTTGTTTGTTGATTTATTGATGGTAGCCATAATAGCAGATGTGAGGTAATACCTCATTTTCATTTTAAAGTGCATCTCTCTGATGATTAGTGACTTTGAGCATTTTTTTCATATGTCTATTGGTCATCTGAATGTGCACTTTGGAGAAGTGTCTATATAGGCCCTCTGCCCATGTTTTAATTAGATTTTGTCTTCCTTTTGTTAAGTTATATGAATTCCTTATATATTTTGGACATTAACCCTTATCGATGTATCATTGGCAAATTATGTGCTCCATACAATGGGCTCCCTTTTCACTTTGTTGATAGTTTCTTTTGCTGAACAGAATCTTTTTATTTTAGTATGTAGTCTCATTTGTTTATTTTATCCCTTTTCTTCCTTGCTCTAGGAGATATATTGGCAAACATTTTGCTATGAGAGATGTCTGAGATTTTGTTGCCTATGTTTTCTTATAGGATTTTTATGGTTTCATGACTTATATTTAAGACTTTTATCCATTTTGAGTTTATTGCTGTGTATGGTGTAAGTTGGTGATCTAGTTTCACAGTTTCTTAGGAACATCAATAAGAAAGTATGTATGCACCCCTATGTTCATAGCAGCAAAATTTACAATAGATAAGATCTGGAAACATCCCAAATGCCTATAAGTAGATGAGTGGATTAAAAAAAAAAAGCTGAGGTACATTTACACCATGGAATACTATGTAGCAGTAAAAAGTAAGGATCTCTTACCCTTTGAGACAGCATGGAAGGGGACCTAGAAAATATTATGCTGAGTGAAATAAGCCAGTTAGAGAAAGGCAAATATCACATAATCTCACTTATATGTGGAATCTAAAGAACCAAATGAACTGATGAACAAAATGCATCCAAAGACATAGAAACATGGAAAAGATTGATGAATCTAAGAGGGAAGGTGGGAGTGGGGAAGTGGGGGAGAGGAGATTAACCAAAGAACTATGTATATATACATAGCCCATGGACACAGACAATAGTGTAGTGAAGGCCTAGGGCAGGGGCCAGGGTCAGGGTAGAAGGGGTTAATGGGGAAAATAAGGAGACAACTCTAATACTTTCAACAATAAAGATACATTAAAAATAAATAAAAATAGAAGCACTTCTAAATCATTGTGGCAGCTGTTGTCCGTATGTGTGTGTGTAGGGGGAAGGTGGTGCATTTCAAGGAAATTATATCAATCCAACCAAAGTAAAGTATCTGAAAAAGAAAAGAGAAGAAACTAAAAAATGTAATAAATACTAAAAAATAATGGATAAGAAATATTTCATCTGTTAACTTGGATATTGATGTGCAAAACTGCCATAACAACAACAAAACTCTCCTCAGATTGTATAAAAGGTATTTTCTGCCAGAAACTCATAAAATAAAGTGACAAAAAGGCTTGAAAATAAAGAAATAGGGCCTTATCCAGTTTGGCTCAGTGGAACGTCAACCTGTGGATTGAAGAGTCCCAGGTTCGATTCTAGTCAAGGGCATGTACCTCAGTAGCAGGCTCCATCCCTGGCCCTGTTCAGAGGCACCTGAGGGAAAAAAAAAAACAATCAACATGTCTCTCTCATATCTGTTTCTCTCTCTGTCTCTCCCCCTCTCTTCCACTCTCTCTAAAAATCAACGGAAAAATACCTCAAATGAGGATTAACAACACCAAAAAAGAAACAGGGAAATAAATACTATCCAAAGATCATCAATAAAATAATAGGATTGGCAGAATTTATATCAGAATGGAATTTAAAATCAAATCTAGCAAATAAGATGAAGAGTAGAATGATTATAGAATAATTAAGATAACTATGTAGTTTTCATTCCAATTGAATGCTTTAGGGAGGCATTATTAATAATGCTTGCACAAGAGTAATAAAGAATATATGACTGTCGTATACACTGAGTGGCCAGAGTATTATGACCACCCCATCAATACTTCGTTGGGACACTTTTTCCTTCAATACTATGGCGATTCTTCTTGGCATTGACTCCACAAGATGTTGAAAGGTGATGCGAGGGATCTGACACCATGCCTGATGAATAGCACTGTCCAGTTCTGTGAGATTTGATGGTTGTAGAACCAGCTGCCTGATGGCTGGTCCCACAAATGTTCAATTGGACTAAAATCTGGTGATTGTGAGGGACACTTAAGCAAGGTAAAGTCTCCCTCATGTTCTTGAAACCACTTCCTGCACAATACGAGCACTGTGGCATGGCATATTGTCTTGTTGGAAGAAACCATCTCCATTGGGATATACCATCAACATGGTAAGATGAACTTGATCAGTATCGATACTTAGGTATGTTGTGCTATTCAGACGTTGTTCCACATGAATTAAAGGGCCCAAATTATGCCAAAAAAACATGCCCCAAAACATAACACTGCCCCCACCAGCTTGAAGGGTTGTACTCATGCATGTGGGGTTCATGCTTTCATGCTGTTTCTGCAAAATTCTCACTCTGCCATCTGCATGATGCAACTGGAAACGTGGTTCATCAAACCACATGACTTTTTTCCAGTGCTCCACTGTCCAATCCTTGTGATCCTGTGCAAATTGGAGACTTTTTATCTTGGTACCTACAGACAGCAAAGGTGTTCAAACAGGCCTTCAGCTTCCATATCCCATACAATACAGTGTATGGCTAATTTGCCTACAAACATGAGATGGTCATAATAATCTGGCCACTCAGTGTATATTCTAACATTAAAAAATAACAATAAAATACAAAATAGCAGAAAATAATATTATGCAATGAGAAACTGGCAAATCCACAAATAGAGTAGGATATATTAAGATGTATCTTTCAATATTTGATATATTAAGTAAATTAAAAATAAGGAAAATAACATAATTTGCATAATAACCTCAATAAACTGGATTTAAAACTGAAACCTACAGATAGAGGATAGAAATAGAGATGATACATGGAAAGAAATAATAGATCACTCATTTGGCCATAAAAACGTTAATAATAATGAATAAAATAATAATAATAAATTATTTTACACAACTATTCCATAGAGTGATACTGTATTAGATTTCTTTTTCTAAAAATATATCTTTTATTGAAATTTTTTACAGAGAGGAGGAGAGAGGGATAGAGAGTTAGAAACATTGAAGAGAGAGAAACATTGATCAGCTGCCTCCTTGCACACCCCCCACTGGGTATGTGCCTACAACCAAGGTACATGCCCTTAACTGGAATCAAACCAGGGATCCTTCAAACCACAGGCTGATGTCCATCCACTGAGCCAAACCAGTTCGGGCTAGGTCCTTCTCTTCAGCACATTTCAGTAAATTAAGAAGTCAATAATAAGAAGACACACCCTCAAACCTAAACACTTACAAACATTTAGTTTTCCCTCAGTGGTGTGACTCAGTTTGCTGAAGTGTCCTCCCATACAGCAGAAGGTGACGGGATCAGTTCCTGGTCAGGGTATACACCCAGGGAAGCAACCTATCAATATTTCTCACATCAATGTTCCTCTCTCTCCTTCTCCTTCTCTGTCCCCTGCCACCTTTCTCTCTCTAAAATCAATTTTAAAAAGTTCTTAGGAAACATTTAGTCAAATAAGATCAGAATTAAGGTAACAATAAAACATAAATGAAAAACAAAATTATTAAAATAGGCATATCATATGTCAAGTTGAGGCATAGTCAGCAGAAGTCAGAGAAATGTCTTATATTTTTAATTATTTAAAACTAAGATTGAATATGATGAACTAAATATTGAACTTCCAAAACTATTAAAAGAAAAATAAAATGAACCAAAAAAAAGTAGGATGAAGATATTAATAAAGATATAAAGCAAATATAAAACAAAATTCAATGGTAACAGACATGGGTAAATAATGCCAAACTATGCCTATCTAAAGATTGCATATGGTGGCCTAAGGCAATAGTCACTTAATAAAACTGTTTTTAACTTCAGTATAACCAAAATTTTATAAAATATTTTGAAGATGATGGTTTTTATAAATACTTTATGTCAGAGTACATTTACTGTTTCACTTAAAACATAATTTCTTTCATTTCTATCACAAGTCCATCTGATACCCTGACCCAAGGTGCCCCTTTCCTCTATAGGTAGTGTGAAACTAGAACATAATTTTCATTTCAGAAACAAAAATCCAATTTTCAACATAGCGGCACGGCAAATAGCCAGCAGCCTATCACTCTAGTAGCTTATGTTCTATGGAATAAGTTTGTTTTAGCTGCAGTTAAACTTTGGCATACTTCATCCTTCTTTCTCACCTCTGCTAAGAAAAAAAGAATAGATGAAATGAATTAGCTGAAACCTCCAAGACCATTTCAAAAGTCATTTGTCGAAGGGGAAAAAAAAAAATGGCGGTGGAGTAGACAGACGCGTCTGGAGCTTTGTCGCTGGGCAGAGGGAGAGAGAGCAGCTGAGAGTTGCACTGGGAGTGTTTGTTGGCAAGTTAAGAGTCAGCTATCCTCCAGGAGAAGGTGGGGGACTGCTGGACTGGGCTCTCCTGGCCAGGCAGCCCCACTGCCATGGGGTTTTTGTCTGTGGGAGCCACAAGGGCAAAAGCAGAGACCAAGCCATCTTGCAGAGGGAGGTGGATGTCTGCCTCGATCTGAAAGCTACAGCTGAAGCACTCACCGAACAGCCAGCTGGGGACCCAGAACACCGCTTCCAATCAGCGCAGACACTCAGAGGATTCAGAGGAGATCCACACAGCACCTGGAAAGGTCAGATTTCGCCTGAGATAAGGTGAGGTCTCCTGTCCAACAGAACAGAGAAGCACACACTGTGGGAACTGGGCTGTGGGAAAGCTGCCTCTGGAAAGGTCCGCGGAGGTGGGGTAGGGCATGATCCCTAAGTGTGGAGGCAAACTCTCTGAGCTGTTGACAGAGGGGAGCTCTGCAAAATGACTCATTTTGATATGAGGTAAAGGGACAGCCTGGGAGTTATTACAGTGTCCTGGCTGCAAAATCCCCACAAAACGGTTTTGAGAACCACAGATAAGCAGGATCTGAGCATAGCCTAGAGAGGTCCTGTGCTTTGTCTCAGAGGTCTATTATGAAACACTGCCACCCAATGGATGACGCACAAATTGACTCTCCCATAACCATGGAAGAATAAAGAGATTAAACCACAACTCAGCAGTGGAACACAGGGCACTGCAATACCCTCCCGACTGGGAAGCAGAAGTGCCAAGCAGAACAATAGCGGAAGTGAATGACCATTCTATTTTTTTTTCTTTTTTTTTTTAATTTCTTATTTTATATTATATTTGTTCATTTATGCGTATATTAATTAAAAACTATTTTTTTCTTTCCTCCTCAATTGATTTTAGCTTTTTAATTATTACATTTTTTTTCCAACTAGTATTATTACTACTACTATTTTACCTTTTTGGAAAAAAACAAGTGTCATTTTGTTTTCCCTTTATTTTACTTTAGGATTAGAGTTCTGCATTCTATTTTCATCTTTCCTTTAGCATAATTTTACTATATCTCAACTCTACCTTATGCAAACACTTTCCACCTAACTTTCCCCATTTTGTTGTCTTGTTTTCTCTTTCCCTTTTCCAACTTTAGATTCTCCCTATTCTTTCTCTTTACCTGGTTAAAATTTCACCACACTTATATATCTAATTTCAAATCCCCTACTCCAAGTCCACACAAAGCTCTCTCTTCTTGGCCTCACTATCCAAAAAGTTGTTTTTTTCTATGTCCTTTTGTTGCTGTTTGCCTGAAAAGTGATTATATCAATTTTTTGTCCTTTTTGGTGAGATTGTTTTAGCTTATTCTACTTGTTTTATTTTTCTGTTTGTTTGCTTTGTTTTGGTTTGTTTTTTACCTCTCTTTTCCCTCACCTCCCTCCAAACCAGTTGTTCTTTGTAGTTCGTATTAATCTTCAGGTACCCGGAGAATAAAGACCATGGGCAGAAAACGAAACAGCCCACATAAGACAGAAAGGCTGGTTTCAACAGAAAAAAAAATAAAAGAAATAAAAGCAGAAATAAGCCTGCCAAACAGTTCAGAGAAATGATCACAAGGTGGATATAAAAAATGGAAGACAAAATCGACAATGTGTGTAAGAGCCAAGAGGAAATGAAGAAGACACAAGAGGAAATGAAGAAGAAGCAAGAAGAAATGCAGAAGAACGTAGAAGAAATACAGAATAATTAAGAAGAAATGAAAAATTACATCACTGCTATAAAGAACTCAATAGAAAGCATCAAAAGTAGACTAGCAGAAGCAGAGGACCGCATCAGTGAGCTAGAAGACATGGTAAGAAAAAATACCCAAGTACAGCAGCTTCTAGAAAAAAAAAGTTAAAAAGCAAGAGGAGAGTCTAAGGGAACTCTGGGATAACATGAAACAAAAAAACATCCGCATAATTGGAATCCCAGAAGGAGTGGAAAATGAGCAAGGATTAGAGAACCTGTTTGAATAAATAATGACAGAAAATTTCCCCAAAATAGGAAAGAAAAAACCCACACAAATACAATAAGCTCACAGAGTCCCAAGTAAAATGATCCCCAACAAACCAACACCAAGGCACATTATAATTAAATTGGCAAAAACCGACGACAAAGTAAGAATCTTAAAAGCAGCCAGAGAGAAACAGAAAGTTACCTACAAAGGAACCCCCATAAGACCAGCTACTGATTTCTCAACAGAAACTCATTAGGTCAGAAGGGAATGGAATGAAATATACAAAGTCATGCAAAGGAAGGGTCGGAATCCAAGAATAATGTACCCTGCAAGGCTGTCAATCAAAATTGAAGGTGAAATCAGAAGCTTCACAGACAAAAAAGGACTAAGGGAATATATTACCACCAAACTAGCAATGCAAGAAATCTTAAAGGGTCTGCTGTAATAAAAAGAAAGAGGAAGCGAAGAAGGAACTCCAGGGTAAGGACTAAGAATGGCAATAGATAAGTACTTATCAATAATAACTTTAAATATAAACGGTTTAAATGTTCCAATCAAAAGACATAGGGTAAACAATTGGATAAGAAAACATGATCCATATATCTGCTGTCTGCAAGAAACCCACCACAGGAAAAGAGATGCACACAGATTGAGGGTGAAGGAATGGAAGATGGTATTTCAAGCAAATGGAAATGAAAAAAAGCTGGGGTTGCAATACTTATATCTGACAAATTAGATCTCAAAGTGAAGGACATAACCAGAGATAAAGAAGGCCACTTCATAATATTAAAGGGAATAATCCAACAAGAAGAAATAACTCTGGCAAACATAAATGCACCCAAAATAGGAGCACATAAATACATAAAATAAAAAAAACTCCTGGATGGTATTAAGGGAGAGATTGACAGCAATACAATCATAGTAGGACAAATTAATACTCCACGGTCACCATTGGACAAATCCTCTAAACAAAAAATCAGCAAAGGAACATCAATCCTAAATGACTCCCTAGACCAGATGGAATTAAATGACATCTTCAGAACATTTCACCCCAAAGCCACAGATTATACATTCTTCTCTAGTGTACATGGGTCATTTTCAAAGATAGATTATATGTTAGGTCATCAGTCTCTTCAAATTCAAGAAGATAGAAATCATATCAAGCATTTTCTCAGACCACAGTGGCACAAAACTGGAAATCAACTACAATGAAAACAATAGAAAGAAATCAAACACATGTAGACTAAACAGCATGCTATTAAACAACGACTGGGTAACCAAACAAATCAAGGAAGAAATAAAAAAGAAATCATGACAACAAATAACAATGACAACACAACAATACAAAATTTATGGGACACAGTGAAAGCAGTCTTGAGAGGGAAGTTCATAGCCCTACAAGCCTACTGCAAAAAACAGGAAACAATGGTAATAAATTACCTAACCCTACAACTCAAAGAGCTAGAAAGACAGCAACAAGAAAAGCCCAGTGTAAGCAGAAGGAAGGAAATAGTTAACATCAGAGGGGAGATAAACAACATGGAGACCAAAGAAACAATTCAAAAGATCAACAAAACCAAAGTTGGTTCTTTGAAAGGATAAACAAGTTTGATGGATCTGTAGCCAGGCTCACCAAAAAGCAGAGAGAGAAGACCCAAGTAAACAAAATCAGTAATGAAAGAGGAGAAATAACAACAGACCCTGCCGAAATACAAAGGACTGTTAAAAAATACTATGAACAACCCTATTCCAACAAATTGGAGAACCTCCCAGAAATAGACATATTCCTAGAAAAATATAACCTTCCAAAACTCAATCAGGAAGAATCTAAACATCTGAATAGTCCAATAACTATGGAAGAAATTGATGCACTCATCAAAAAGCTTCCAGTAAATAAAAGCCTGCCACCAGATGGCTACACTGGAGAGTTTTACCAAATATTCAAGGAAGAATTAAAACCTATCCTCCTCAGACTATTCAAAAACATTCAAGAAGAAGGAACACTTCCAAACACCTTCTATGAAGCCAGCATCACCCTAATACCAAAACCAGATAAAGACAACACAAGGAAAGAGAATTATAGGCCAATATCTCTCAAGAACATAGATGCCAAAATCCTCAACAAAATTCTAGCAAATTGGATCCAGCAGTATATCAGAAAGATCATACACCATGACCAAGTAGGATTCATCCCAGGAATGCAGGGAAGGTACAATATCCGCAAATCGATAAATGTGATACATCACATAAACAAATTGAGAGATAAAAATCGCATAGTCATATCAATTGATGCAGAAAAAGAATTTGACAAAATCCAACACTCTTTCTTGATAAAAACTCTCAGCAAGGTGGGAATAGAAGGATCATACCTCAACATCATAAAAGGCATATATGATAAACCCACAGCTAACATCACACTGAATGGGTAAAAACTAAAACCATTTCCCCTTAGAATAGGAGCAAGACAGGGATGCCCACTCTCACCTCTCCTGTTCCACATAGTACTGGAAGTATTAGCCATTTCAATTATACAAGAAGAAGAAATAAAAGGCATCCAAATTGGAAAAGAAGAAGTAAAGCTGTCCTTATTTGCAGAATGCATGATACTGTACTTAAAAAAACCAAAGGACTCCATCCCAAAACTAAGTGACTTAGTAAAAGAATTCGCAATGTAGCAGGATACAAAAATAATGCCAAGAAATCTGTGGCATTTCTATACACTAATAGTGAAATTACAGAAAGGGAGACTAAAAAAGCAATCCCATTTACCATTGCACCAAAACAATTAAGATACAGTGGTACCTGGAGATATGAGTGCCCTAACATACGTGATTTTTGAGATATGAGCCATTGAGCCAGCAATTTTCTGCTTTGAGCAACATTTCACATACGAGTAATCGCTTGGATCGGCAGGCTGCACATGACCCATCAGTTTACCGCGACTGGAGCATCACGTAGTTTCCCACAGCTCAGTCAGTGTGCTTGTTTACCTTATTGTCGAAGCATCTTTTGGGCATTTACATACTTTATTACTTTTTTTTTTATAAGCATGGTTTCGAAGAAAGCGAGTGGAAAGGTCAGTGATCAGAAGAGGATGATGTCTATTGAATTAAAGCGTGAAATCATAGAAAAATATGAGCAAGATGTGCAAGTGGCTGACTTGGCAAGGCAGCACGGGCATAGTACTTCAATGATATGCACTGTAATTAAACAGAAGGAGTTGATAAAGGGTATAATGCCAGCTAAGGGAGTTACAATAATTTCTAAGCTCTCTCCATGAAAAGATGGAGAATCTACTGATGGTGTGGGTGATGGAGAAGCAGCTTAAAGGAGATACATTAACACAGGGCATCATATGTGAGAAGGCGCAAGCGATTTACAATGATTTGCTGGAGCAGACCCAGCGCACTTCCATGGAGGAAGCATCAAAAGACTCATTTAAAGCCAGTAGAGGCTGGTTTGATAACTTCAGGAAAAGGTCCGGCATTCACTCAATCGTCAGGCATGCTGAGGCAGCAAGTTCGGATGTGAAGGCAGCTGAGGATTACCTCAAAACTTTTTCCAAACTGATAGAAGCCAAAGGATATATCCCCCAGCAAGTCTTCAACTGTGAGGAGACAGGGCTTTTCTGGAAGAAGATTCCAAATAGGACTTATATAATGGCAGAGGAGAAGGCGATGCCAGGCCACAAACCCATGAAGGATAGGCTAAATCTCGCACTGTGCGCCAATGTGAGTGGCGACTGCAAGATAAAGCCTCTGCTCGTATACCACTTGGAAAACCCCAGAGTCTTTAAGTCACATAAGATTTTAAAAGATAAACTGCAGGTTATGTGGAGGGCAAACCCGAAGGCATGGGTCACCAGGCAGTTCTTTGTGGAGTGGGTAAACCTGGTTTTGGCCCTTCTGTTAAGAAATATCTACAGGAAAACAACCTAACCATGCAAGCCCTCCTAGTCTTGGACAATGCTCTTGCTCACCCAGAGAACCTCGAAGATGAACTCCTCAAAGAGTTCAAGTTTATAAAGGTTGTCTACCTACCTCCCAACACCACTCCTATCCTGCAGCCCATGGATCAGGAGGTGATTTCTAATTTTAAAAAGCTGTACATGAAGCACCTGTTCCGGCGCTGCTTTGAGGTGATGGAGAGCACCAACCTCACCCTTCGAGAGTTCTGGAAGAACCACTTTAACATCATGATATGCCTCAGAATTGTTGATCAGGCCTGGCTGGGTGTTACAATGAGGACTTTGACCTCTGCATGGAAGAAGCTGTGGCCTGAGGCCGTAGCCCAAAGGACCTTCGAAGGATTCGAACCCGAGGTGCCAGTGGAGGAGGAGATAGTGTCTCTGGGAAAATCCATGGGCCTGGAGGTGGATGAGAGAGACCTGAATGAGCTCATTGATGAGCACTCTCTGGAACTCACCATGGATGAGTTACAAGAGTTGCAGTCTCAGCAACATGCGGAGGTTCTACAAGAAATTGGTTTTGAGGAGGAGCCAGAGGTGGAGGAGATCTCTACAAGTGAGATAAAGGAGATCTTAGGAATGTGGGAGAGGGTGTCATACTTCGTGGAAAGAAACACCCCAGAAAAGTTGCTACTGGTTGTGCATCGGAGCTGTTCAATGAAACTTGCCTCACCCATTTCAGAAACATTCTGAAAGGGAGGAAGATGCGAACCCTGTTGGACACGTTTTTTTTTGAAATCGGCCAAAAATGCAAAGATCAGTAGCAATTAAGTTCAGTGAAGATTTGTTAAGTTACATTCAGTGTAGGGATAAAGTGTAGCATTAGGAGTGTAACGAGTGGGCAAATACACTTTATAAAACCAGTTAATTCCTTTACATTCTCTTTTATTATGTTTTAATACAATATTTGTAATTTATAAATACATTTTTCTTATTCAAAAACACATAACAAAAATAACTGTGGTGGCATTTTGGGGGCTGGAACGGATTAATGGCATTCCAATTGATTTCAATGGTGTAATTTTCTTTGAGATATGAGCAACTTGATATACGAGCAAGGTTACAGAACAAATTGAACTCGTATCCCGAGGTACCACTGTACCTAGGAATAAACCTAACTACAGAGGTAAAAGACCTATATGTAGAAAACTACAGGACACTGAAAAAAGAGATAGAGGAAGATGTTAACAGATGGAATAGCATACCATGCTCATGGATTGGGAGAATTAACAACATGAAAATATCCATACTACCCAAAGCAATCTATAGATTCAATGCACTACCCATTAAAATACCAACGACATATTTCACAGACCTAGAAAGAATTCTTCATAGATTTATCTAGAACAAAAAAAGACCACGAATAGCCACAGCAATTCTGAGAAAGAAGAATAAAGTAGGTGGGATCTCAAAACCAGATTTCAAGATATATTACAAAGCAACAATTCTCAAAACAGCCTGGTACTGGCACAAGAACAGACATATAGACCAATGGAATAGAATAGAGAATCCAGATATCCACCCAAACCACTATGCTCAACTAATATTTGACAAAGGAGGCATGAACATACAATGGAGTCAAGATAGCCTCTTCAACAAATGGTGTTGGGAAAATTGGACAGATACATGCAAAAAAAATGAAACTGGACCACCAACTTACACCAAATACAAAAATAATCTCAAAATGGATATAGGACTTAAACATTAGAAGGGAAACCATAAAAATATGAGAGGAATCCACAGGCCGCACAATCTCAGACATATGCCAAAAGAACTTATTCACTGATACTGCTCCAAGGGCTATGGAAGCTAAAGAAAAAATAAACGAATGGGACTACATCAAAATAAAAAGCTTTTATACAGCAAAAGAAACCATCAACAAACAACAAGAAAGACCACTGTATGGGAGAACATATTTGCAAATGTTATCACTGATAAAGGTTTAATCTCCAACATCTACAGCCAACTTATACAACTTAATAAAAGGAAGATAAATGATCCAATAAAAAAAATGGGCAACGGAACTAAATAGAACCTTTTCGAAATATGACAGAAGCAAGGCCAAGAGACACATGAAAACATGTTCAAAGTCACTATCCGAGAGATTCAAATCAAAATGACAATATGATACCATCTTACACCTGTCAGAATGGCAATCATCAACAAATCAACAAATGACAAGTGTTGGCGGAGATGTGTAGAAAAAGCAACCCTTATTCACTGTTGGTGGGAATGCAGACTGATGCAGCCACTGTGGAGAACATTATGGAGTTTCCTCAAAAAACTAAAAATGGATCTCCCATTTGACCCAGCAATCCCACTCTTAGGAATTTATCCTAAGAAATCACAAATACCAATCAGAAAGGATTTATCCCACCCCTATGTTCATAGCAGCACAATTTACAATAGCTACAATTTGGAAACAATCTAGGTGCCCGTCAGCAGATGACTGGATCAGAAAACTGTGGTACATCTACACAATGGAATTCTATGCTGCCATTAAAAAGAAGGAATTCTTACCATTTGCAGCAACCTGGATTGAACTGGAGAGCCTTATGCTTAGCAAAATAAGCCAGTCAGTGAAAGATAAGCACCCCATGATCTCACTCATTTGTGGATAACAAAGAACATTGTAAACTGATGAACAAAAGGATAGATACACAGGTAGTAAAGCATCAAACAAACTCTGAAATTATAGCAGGAATATTAAGGAGAGGTGGGGTAGATAAGAGATCAATCAAAGGACTTGTATCTATACATATAAACATAACTAATGAACATAGACACTGGGGGGTTGGGGTATGCCTGGGAGGGAGGGGGGCAATGGAGATATATGTATACATGTAACACAATAAAAAAGTCATTTGTCAGTCAGGAAGTTAACATTAAAAAATAATACATAAAATTAATACTTTTAAAAATGCCTCATTTTGGTCTTACTTTTTTTCATTTATTTACTGAGGAATATAACATGGAAGTCTCACTCAGTATACAATTAAGTACTGTACAATGCACAGACCATTTACTTGGTCCTCAACAAATATTCATTGTTTAGTTCTAATCGGAGGATCAACAAATGGAAATAGGCTTCTTGATAATCTTAAAACAGAATTTTCCCAAAAATTAATATTTAGTTTTATTTGTCAGGTGAATCAGTGGTTATTACATACTAGAGGTCCATTGCATGAAGATTCGTGCAATAGGCCTTCCTTCCCGTGGCTGCTGGCACCAGTTTTTCTCTGGCACCCATGACCCAGGCCTTCACTCTGGCTACTGCCTTCCCTCTTCACTCCGGCCAGAGTCTTCACTCAGGCCGTAGCCTTCAGTGTTAGCTCTGGCTAGAGTCTTCAGTCTGCTCCGCTCCTACTAGAGTGCCTCTCCTATAGCTCCCTCTGGCCCCTGCCTTATTTCTAATAGCAGGCATCTGTCCCTGCTGCTCTGTGCCTGCATATGCAAATTAATCCAACATCTTTGTCAATTAACTTGCATACTTACTTCTGATTGGCTGGTGGGTATCACAGAGATATGGTCAATTTGCATGTTTCTCTTTTATTAGTGTAGATTTTTATTTATTTATTTGACCCTCTAACACCTCCTCCAGCATCTTCAAATTGTCCTATGAAGCCACCAGAAGATTATCTCTATATGCTCCCTCTGTCACATCCACATACCTACTTGCATTTGTGCCCATATACTCCATCTTCCCTCCTTTAAGCACAAACTGTTAATATTCCTAATAAATTCAACTCATTTGTACCCTAAGTCTCATCCCATGTTCCCTATATAAGGATATGAATCCAGCACTTCTCACCTTCAGCATCAATGTTTCCTTCTCTAATGGTTATCTCCATCAGCATACAAACATGGTATATAATTGTTATATAGTGGGCTACACATTGAGCATATCCCTGTATTTAGTCTAGTGATGGAATCTGTAAAAATATTCTTACACAAAGTAAATTATAGGCCCCTTCCTTTGGAGGAACTTATATACTGCTTAATAAAACATTACTGTCCCTCCTTTGTTTTTGCTTAGTTCTTTTCACTTTCTAGTGGGGTAAGTAGGAAAGGTATTGTCAAAATCCTCATCACATTTCTTCATTCTCGTTTATCATCATCTTCATCATTAATTATTATAAAATCAGCTAACATTAAGTGAGCATTTATTATATGCCAAGGGCTAAGTGTGCCACATACATTATCTCATTTTATCTTAAAAGATCTCTACATATAGTAGGTACTATTATGAACTGATGTTCATAGAAGTTATGTGATGTGCCTAAAAAGGCACAGGAAAATTTTGAATTTATGTCTTCTTTATTACTCACTTTTTACAAACAAAGAGACTAAAGCTCGGAGTGTTTAAGTAACTTGACTGACTGGTAATCAATAGTCTTTCAACACTTTTTACTACTAGGATAAAATGATGATCAAAGCGTAACAGAGATGTGTGATATACAAGTTCAGAGAGAGAAACTAGTGTGAGCTAAAGAATAAAGGAAGGGCGCTGGTTGGCTGACTCAGTTGGTTGGAGCATCATCCCATGTACCAAATGTTTCCAGATTCAATTCCAGGTCAGGGCACACACAGGGCACATATCTAGGTTGCAGATTCAAGAGGCAACAGATAAATGTTCCTCTCTTAAATCAATAGTCTCTCTCCCCCTCTCTCTTTCTCTTTCTCTCTCTCCTGCCCCCTTCCTCTCTCTTAATATATCCTTAGGTGAGTATTTTCAAAAGAGCATCAAAAAAGAAATTAAATAGTACAGTCATTTGTAAAAATCATGTTCCATTATTTCTTATAAAAAATTGATAGGTGAGAATAAGTTTTTTGGATGGAGTTTTGTCTTTAGGCACACATTATTCATCATTAAATGCTTGTTATTACTTTGAGAAATTGGCATCGAACTTCAGTCATTGAAATGAAATTAATGCTTTTTTTCTTTTAAGCTACTGTTTAACAGTTGGATATGTCAGAAACTGTTGCAGGTTGAAAAGAAAATCCCTATATCTACATATAGAAAGGCAGGTAGGTGGCTGTTTGGTTTCAGAATTGCTCAAACATCATATGTCTCCTGGGGCAGGCCCAGTGGATTTATCCAAGCAATTGAGTTACTGATTACCTATTTTAGTGGCCTCTGTTTTTGAATGGTTTAAATTCTTTAAAGAAGTCTACTGCCTCTTAACAATAAGTTCTATCTTCTTGGTGAGATCGTTAATAAATCTACCTTAAAAATGCAATAGATCTTTTCTATATCTTTAAGTTGCTTCCAACCCTTAATTCAAATTTGCCAGGTTCCAAAAGGAATATGCCATGATGACAGGATTGTATTATTATCCACAGGTGGTGTTGTTGTGTGCCCAGTACCCCCTGCCCTACCCTCTTTTGGCCATACACACATCAGATTCTTTGGTGATCTTAAAGCTTTTAGGCAAAAAACCTCCTGCAATAATCCTCAAAAGTAAGAGAACACTACCTTTTAATGTTAGGTGCGACTTCTAAAAAGTAAAAGGGTTTCGTGTTTCAAAACTAAAAAAATCTTAGCACAAAAAACAAAACAAAAACAAACATAAGATTAGGAGCCTTGAGGACTTGCCTTACCTTTCAGTATTTTGACTTCTATATTTTTGTCTCCTAGTATCCTCCATCTACTTCTAATATGAGAGGATTTCCTCCACATTCTTTTTCATTGTAACTTCATGCCAGGCTATTTTGCTTGGTGATAGAAGTGGGGTCTAGCCATCTTGTAGACTTGGAGCAGCTGAAGACAAGTGAAAAATCACCTTTGCTAAAACTAAAATTTAGAATGCTTAGTGTGTGTTAGGAGTTAAATGTGCCAAAGAAGTACCTTCCTTCCTTCTCTATGAGAAGAAAAGACTTCAGGATTTTTGTTCTCCACCATCAATTACACGTCTCCCACTCCCTCCACTTTACGAGGAAATTATTGAGTCAAAAGAAAGGGATATTACTTGCCCAATCTGAAGGTCACTAGTCTTACTTAATCTCAGAGTTTTTGTGAACATAAATATGGAAAAGACATTTATTGAGTGTATTTTCAACAATGCCATCCAAATGTTAGGTATTTATACAATTCTAACATTGAGCCCATTGGCCTATCTGTTCAAAGGACCTTTGCCCACTGCAAAAAAAAAAAAAAGATGCTGTAAGAATAAATTTTCCCTTTTGATGAATCTAACCAATTACTACTACTCTCTGGCTTGATAGTCTAAGAGCCCTGGAGAGATTTATAATTATTGTTACAAACCTAATGCTTTCCATTTTCTGAATTGAAGTAAAACCCATTGAATTTGCAGAGAATGTCCCTGAAGCAAAAAAATAACAGCTGGGCCCTTTTCAGTAATGGGTCTGCAGAAGTGAAAAACAAAATCCAGCATTTAAATTGCATAAATGAGTGACTAATAGGGCCTGATACCTCCCAGTGTACAGGAGTCATCCATCAATAGTGAATTTTTTATCATGAAGAGAGTAGGATGTGAGAGGAATCAAAGGGCTCTGTTTTAGAAAATGTGCCTCTTGTGTTCATTCACATCTCTCCAAGGAGCAAGTAAACAAGTAAAGAATAGGAAATGCATCAGCATCTACATCATTCACCAGAAAGAAAGTCTATAATTTAATGTCTTAAAATAAATGACTTTTCAGGTGTTTAAGCATTATTTTTATGGGTGGGTAAATGCAACTGTTGTCTCACACAAACATTTTCAAAGCTCTTGGTAAAAATGTAATGTTTTGCAAACTCATATGTACTTAATTGATTATTCTCAAACTTGAGCATGCATCATAGTTACCTGGATGGCTTATTAAAACACAGATTACTGGATTTCAGCTTCAGAGTATTTGATTGGATGGGTCTGAAGCTGGAACCAAGTATTTGCATTTCTAATAAACTCCTAATTTATATTGTGGCTGATGGACTGAGGGCCTCCAAGAAACACCCTTGGAAAATCACTGGGTTAAAACAAAACACTATTGATATTAATGGAAATATAAGAACAACTTGTAATTACCTAACACAGCACCGTACTTTCAAGTGGCTCATAGAAAACTATGACTTTTCCTATGTTGCCCTGAATATGTCCATTTGGCAGGAATAGGAATAAATTATCTTCATTTTAGAGTTGAGAAACTGAGGCCTGGTTTATGTAACTTGTGGGGAAATTCTAGAATATAATAGTTTCTCTTGTATATCCCGCCAAAAACTCCCTTCTTCTTCTCTCTCTCTCTCTCTCTCTCTCTCTCTCTCTCTCTCTCAACTATTTCATACACACACACACACACACACACATACACATACACACACACACACCCCTAAACTTTTGTAAGGAAAAACTTTATTAAGTGGGGATATTGCATTAGGAAGCCACTCAAAGTCCAAGCGAAGAAGAGCATATAAGGGGTGTTGCTAAAAACTGTTAGAGGAATTTTGAAGCTTCACAAATTACAGGAAATATTTTGAAAATAGTAAATCAAGGCAGGGAATGTTTACATATGGGGAGAGGTCTAGATCTGAAATGGAGCAAACAGGTAAAGTGTAGAGAAGTTCACCTAAGTTTTGGGCCTAGATGTCCTTATTGAAACAGACAACTTTAAAGTTATGTCAAAGATAAAGGTTGATTAACCTTATCACTCTCCAGCTGACAATGGTATCTTAGAAGTTGTAATTTTCTATTTCATATGAAGACTTGCTGTTGTTTCTCCTTAACAATAAGGACTTAATTCCATCAGAGAACTGAAAGAAAAGAGTGTTATATTTGGGATCTTGTTTTTTCCCCAGTGGGTTCCCTTTTCACTTTGTTAATGGTTTCTTTTGCTGTGCAGAAGCATTTTATTTATTTATTTATTTTTAAATATGTTTTTTTATTGAGTTCAAAGAGGAAAGAAGAGGGAGAGAGAGATAGAAACATCAATGATGAAAGAGAATCATTGATTGGCTGCCTCCTGCTCACCCCCCACCAGGGATTAAGCCCACAACCCAGGCATGTGCCCTTGACTGGAATCGAACCCTTCAGTCCACAGGCTGACTCTCTATCCCTTGAGCCAAACCAGCTATGGCAGAAGCTTTTTATTTTGATGTGGTCCCATTTGTTTATTTTTTTCCTTTGTTTATCTTGCCCTAGGCATTGTATCACTGAAAATTCTGCTATGTGAGATGTCTGATATTTTGCTGGCTACATTTCTTTTAGGAATTTCATGGTTTCATGACTTAGATTTAATCATTTTTGATAAAAGCTTTCAAAAAAACCAATTCCTACATATAAAATATATGTATTTGTAACCTTTACATAAATTATTCTATTGATATTTGCATAGGGTTTTATAATCTAGAGAGGTCACAAATTGGAAAAAATTAGAATGTTAGAAGCAAAAGAAGAGCTAAATTATCTAGAATTACTGAAAAAAAAAGTAAACATGCCTGACCTCTAAATGGCCCAAATCTTAATGCTTCAGTTTAGCAGTTTCCCCCAGTGGATATCCATAATGTTGGCAGTCTAAATGAACATACCAGCAGTGTTGTAGTCTGGTTCATGTACTACCTATAGACACAATCTGAATACCTTTTTTCATCTAATGAACTAATCAGACACATAGCTATTGCACACATTTGAACTTCAGCCGCTTTGTGACATTGTCAAAAAAGATAATAAAGGAAACCTAAAAATAAAATGGAAAAGACAAATAAATCCTCTGCTAAAATTTTAATGTAATTCTGTAATAATTAAGACTATTTTCTTTGGACCAAATTTACTTACATTTTAGCATTTATACCTCATGCTCCTTTCTTGTGCTTAGTTATGTTATACATTAAACAGGTATGACATATCATTTTCAAGTTCTATATTTATAAAGAAACTAGAGTCATGGTGCATAAAATTCATGCACTTGGAAAGGGGACCTCAGCCCAGCCTGCACCCTTCTCTCAGTCCAGGAGCCCTTGGTAGTGTGCCTAAGCTGGCAGTCAGACATACTTAGTGCTGCCACGGAGGTGGAAGAGGCTCCCACCACCACTGCTGTACTTGCCAGCCATGAACACAGCTCAGGGCTTCTGGCTGAGTTGTGCTCCTCCTGTGGGAGCACACTGACCACGATGGGTCAGCTCCTACATTGAGTGTCTGACCCTTGGTGGTCAGTGTGCATCACAGCTACTGGTTGTTCTGCTATTTGGTTGATTTTTATATTAACCTTTTATTATATAGGATAAATACTTGCATGAAAGAAGTGTGTTTCTATAAGATTAATACCTGGAGGTAAGGAGGTATAGATCCAATTAAATATACTTTGATCAACATAATCATGAGCAAACATACTGAATATTTACCTCTGTAAGTCATTGAGCTAAACATAGGGAATACAGTGTATTATAAAACATATAATAGGATCAGTACACATAGTGATAATTATCTGCATATAATGAGTGCCAAGTTAGCAGTACAGACAACCAGTACTACCAGAATTCTGAACTTAGGGAAATTTGTGGGTTGACTCAATATTTCTGGGTGGAGATAAATCATATTTAAATAATATATGTCATGACATATTATCTTCAAAATATCAGAAAGATAAATATCAAATGATCTCACTCATTTGTGGAATATAATGAACAACATAAACTGATGAACAAAAATAGGTCCAGAGGAGAAACCAAGATGGTGGCATAGGTGGACACCTAAGCTGCTGCCTCACACAACAATTTCAAAATTACAACTAAAATAGAGAAAGGACACCATCCAGAACCACAGGAAAGATGGCTGAGTGAAAATTCTACAACTAGAAGCAAAGAGAGTGACTCACGAAGACTCAGAGGAGCTGTAAAAAGCTGAAGTATGGAGACATGCTCGTAGAGAGGACGGGCAGAGGAAGGTCTGGCTGGCTTCTTCTAGCAGGAGGGAGACGGAAAATCCCAAATGCACTGAATCCCAGCTCCAGGCGAGACTCATGGGGGAGTATGGACTGTTGTGAAAGGGAAGGAGTGCTTGGAAACTTAGGGGAGCCTCGAAAGACAGAAGTCTGCAGGCTTGCGAAAGTGTGTGCAAAAGTGTGTGCAAAACTGCACACACAGAGCGCTGACTGCTGATTATGCCTGTCTTCCTCTAGGGGGAAGAAAGCAGAACCTCATAACAGCACTGAAATACAGGTCCAACTATACTGAATCCCAGTTTTGGAGAAACCCTGGAGACCCAGACTCATACGGGTCCCTAGAGCGCACAGAAACCCAGGGAAACTAAAAGGCAGAGTTCTGGAGGCTCTCACAGCGCATGTGCGCAAAATGCAGAGGTCTGGAGGCAACCCCACATGCGCAGACACAGCTGATCCTCACAACCAGGTGGCTTGGAGGTCAATCCCCCCAGTGATACCAACAATAATCAAGAATTAACTACAACAAGACTGTACACACAGTTCACAAAGGGTTGCACCAAGAGTGTCCACCTTAGGTAACTGGGGAAGCAGAGCTTTGGGGCCACATAGGACACCTAGCAAACAAAGCTACTCTACCAACTCAGGGAAGCAGCAAAATATGTGGAGACTGACGAACAGATCACAAATGAAAGAAATGGAGGGAAACAAATGACTGGATATAGAGTTCAAAACCACGATTATAAGGTTTTTTAAGAATTTTCTAGAAAAAAATGGATATATTTAGTGAGACCCAAGAGGAGATAAAAAAGGACCCACTAGAAATTAAACATACACTGAGTGAAATAAAAAATGTTATACAGAAACCTAACAGCAGACTAGAGGATTGCAAGAATTAAGTCAAATATTTGAAATACAAAGAAGCAGAAAACACTCAACTGGAAAAGAAAAAAGAAAAAAGAATCCAAAAATTTGAAGATAGTGTAAGGACCCTCTGGGACAACTTCAAGCATACCAACGTCAGAATTATGGGGGTGCCAGAAGAAGAGAGAGAGAGCAAGATACTGAAAACATATTTGAAGAAATAATGACTGAAAACTTCCCCATTTGGTGGAAGAAATAGACTTACAAGTCCAGAAAGCACACAGAACCCCAAACAAAAGGAATGCAAAGAGGACCACACCAGGACACATCATAATGAAAATGCCAAGAGCAAAAGACAAAGAGAGAATATTAAAAGCAGCAAGAGAAAAACAGTTAATTACCTACAGAGGAGCACCCATTCGACTGTCAGCTGATTTCTCAACAGAAACTATGCAGGCCAGATGGGAACAGCATGAAATATTCAATGTGATGAATAGCAATAACCTACAACCAAGATTACTCTACCCAGCAAAGCTATCATTCAGAATTGAAGGGCAGATAAAGAGCTTCACAGATAAGAAAAAACTAAAGGAGTTCATCAACACCAAACCAGTATTGTATGAAATGCTGAAAGGTATTCTTTAAGAAGAGGAAGAAGAAGAAAACAGTAAAGGTAAAAATTATAAATAACAAATACATATCTATCAACAAGTGAATCTAAAAATCAAGTGAATTGAAAATCTGATGAACAGAATAAACTGGTGAATATAATAGAATTAGGGGCATAGAAAGGGAGTGGACTGATAATTCTCAGGGGGAAAGATGTGAGGGGGGTGCAGGGAGAGACTGGACAAAAATCATACACCTATGGATGAGGACAATGAGGGGGAGGTAAGGGTAGAGGGTGGGGTGGAAACTAGGTGGAAGGGAGATATGTGGGGGGGAAAAGGAACAATTGTAAGAATCTGAACAATAAAGATTTATTAAAATTTTTTAAAAAAGAAATAGAAAAAAATAGATCCAGAGACATAGAAACATTGTACAGATTATCAAACCTCAAAGGGAAGGTAGGGAAGGAGGAAGGGATAGAAGATCAACCAAAGGCCTTGTATGCATTCATATAAGCGTAACCCATGGATACAGACAGTTGCAGTGTGAGGGAATGTACTGGAGACTGGGAGTGGCCAGGGAGAGGTCAGTGGTAGGGAAAGGAGACAAAAGTAATATTTTAAGCAATAAATGATTTATTTTATTTATTTTTTTAAATATATTTTTATTGATTTCAGAGAAGAAAAGAGAGGGAGAGAGAGATAGAAACATCAGTGATGAAAGAATCATTAATCAGCTGCCTCCTGCACACCCCCTACTGGAGACTGAGCCCACAACCTGGCATGTGCCCTTGACTGGAATCGAACCTGGGACCTTTCAGTCCACAGGCCAAAATTCTATTCACTGAGCCAAACCAGCTAGGGTGAAATAATAAATAATTAAAAGGAAAATTGCTGCTATGTGCAAAATAATGTAAAAAAAATAACATGTCATTTAGATAAGTTGGTTATAGTTAGGAGGTATAAAAGATCAGGGTAGTAGAGAGGATACAGACTATGCAAGACATGTTTTTAACCAGTATGACTCAAGAGAAGCATTAACATAAAAAAGTTGTGGGGGAAGAGTTAAGAATATTACCTTCTATAGTCCCGGACTATTGTCAAATGCTCCTGAGATCCTGGCCAACTCTGTCTCATTAGAGCTTGATATTGTGATATGCCAGGTAAGAGGATGAGCCTTAAAGTTAAGTTCTAGTGTTTCCGCTACTAGATGAGTCACCCAACCTCTCTCTGCCTCCATTTCCTAAAACAAAACACACATACACATACACACAATTACTAGTAATTGCCAACAACAAATATTACCTATCTTTTCTAGGGCTATTTTGAGGATTATATCATACATACATACATGCATACATACATGCATATCATACATACCCTAGCACATAATGAATTTAATTCAATTCATCTTTCTCTGTAAATATTTGCCATTGGTCACAATTCGTAGAGATAATAAGATTTGTCAAACATACCTGATCATAAGAAAAACAACCCAAAATGCCTAATTCCCTTACCTGTGATGCAGTAATCATTGTCTTTGCTTCCAGAAGGCAGCCTTCTACCAGTGGAGAAGGAAAAAATGTCTCTTTCAATTGAAATTTAATTTTTAGCAATTTAACTCTCTCATAACTTTTGACCTTAATTCTCATATCAATGATAAACAGCTTTATTGCTAAGAACTGCCATGGAAAGTGCTATGGGATCTCTTCCCCCCACTTTTGATATGATATCAGGTCCATTTACAGAGTGCTCTCACTAACCAGTGACAGTAGAATATGCAGTTTGAGCTCTATCTTCAGTTGTGGCATTGAGCCTTCCACCTATTCTGTGCCCAACTTCATTTCTTCTTTTAATGAATTTGTAAGATCCCAGAATTATGGGTGAAGGCAATAGCAGAGAACAAAGTGACAACCTGTGAGATATAAAGGGACTTTCATTTTATTCATTCATTCACTCATCAAACTTATATTTAATACATGATGTGCTAAGTATTAGGATACAAAGATGGCATGGTACTCCAATAATGACATCTCAAGGAGGATACACCACCATTTAATCAGTTTATCATGCAGTCTATATACAGCATCAATATACCTGAATATATAGAAAGTGCAATGAAAATTTAGAATGAATAGTGTCTGAGTTTGCCTGAGAGAATCAGATGTGGTTTAAAGGAACATAGAATTGTAAAGTGAATAGCTGGGACAAGGTGGAGGAACAGATGATTTAAAGAGATAAAAAAGAATTTGCAGAGGCAAGTAGGCCCAAGAAAATAGTGTATTTCTGAAACTTCATCTAGTTTGCTATTCCTACAACATCATACCAGGTAAGTCAAATGAATATACACTGAGTGGCCAGATTATTATGATCTCTGAACGCATAATAATCTGACCACTCAGTGTATTTTTTTAAAATAAATCAGGGGAGAGCGCGAACGCAGTCCCCCACTACCACAAATTATGCAGTCGAGTTTCCCACATTTGGGGAAATCGCAGGGGTCAGCACATCCGGAGTGCAATGGATAAGCCTCGCCCTGGGAAAACCGCCTTTGTGATCATGTTATCTCTCCTGCCAGGTAAGTATTCAGTGTATTTGTATCTCAAATGGGTAGCAAAAATATTCTAGATTTTTGCTGCAGATCAACCACCTATTTGCCCTGAGCTTTCTATTAGCCAGTGCAAAGGGGAAAACTGATTAGGTGCACAATTTATAGTATCTTTGATATCAATCAAATGAGGTACTCAAGAGAAATACACTG
>JAAGEH010000031.1:3285879-3317059 GCA_011751065.1 Lasiurus cinereus | reverse complement strand
CCAAATTATGTGTTTAGAGATCATAATAATCTGGCCACCCAGTGTATATATGTCAGTCATGTGGAGTGACTCTGGCATAGTTCTTACTTTTATAAAATTACATTCAGTTCAAATGAAATTCTACTATAGATGAAGTGTCATTTTAATGACTTTCAGAACTAAGAAAACTCGGGCTACTGATGTTTATTTCCACAGGCACTTCTATCTGTCAGAATGAAAAAGAATAGTAAAACCATTCAAACAAAGATGGTTAGTATATAAGTAACACTTATATTATTTTTTGTCCCTGAGATTTTTAGTTATAACATGAAATTTATATCTCACAGGTTGTCACTTTGTTCTCTGCTATTGCCTTCACGCATAATTCTGGGATCTTACAAATTCATTAAAAGAAGAAATGAAGTTGGGCACAGAATAGGTGGAAGGCTCAATGCCACAATTGAAGATAGAGCTCAAACTGCATATTCTACTGTCACTGGTTAATGAGAGCACTCTGTAAATGGATCTCATACCATATTAAAAGTGAAGAGATCCCTTGGCACTTTCCATGGCAGTTCTTAGCAATAAAGCTGTTTATCATTGATATGAGAATTATTCCTATTTGAATATCTCATTGAAATGGGAGCAAATATCCACTGTCTTCTTGCCCTGTCAAAACAATATATGCAGAGAAACAGAATAGAGCAAACGCTGTTGTTTTCTTTCCCATTAAATAGATTTTCACTGTGGCTTCATCTTATCCAGAATCAGAATTTGCTCTGGGTAACAGGGAACATGCTATTAATTTCCTGCAAAGCTGAGGAAGGAGTTCTTACTGCAATGACTGCTTCAGTAAGCAATAGCTGCTGATAGTGAATACAAACAGAATAGATTAGACAGAGGCACAATGGAAAGGACATTGATGTGGCGAGCTAGAAAGATAATTTTAATCGCTATGAGGTTCCATACTTATTGTCAGAAAATAAAGTTTCCCATTTGATTGAAGGGCTGATTCTTCCATTTAAATAAGTGTTTTCCTATGCTCCTGGAAGTTATTTAAAATGTCACTTCCATTACCTTTTTTATCTTCACAGCAGCCTTGTAAGATAGAAAAAGTAGGTAGCATTATTTCTTGTAAGAATGCATTTCTCTTCCCCAAGGGACTAATGTTGAATCTTTGTAGAGAGTTTCTGTAATGTGTCTCCTATTTAAAAATTTAAAATGGTCCTCAAGGATTTTAAAAAGGAAATAGAAATCCCCAGGACAGTGTTTAAAAATATCGTTGTGTATTAAAGTGCTGTGTTGTCCACCTGCAGGTTCAAGTGGAAGACATGGTAAAGCCAGGAATACATTTAAGAGAAGCCTAAGAAGAAGAGAAGGTCTTGGAGAAAAGTCAAATAGCAATAGCTCTAACTGGAGGCACCAAGGGCCTGAAGGAAAGACAGGAGATATGGAAATAGCACTTGGGGAGGACCTATGAAATACCAAGGCTAAATGCTATGTATTTTACATACCTGCGAATTGGGTCTTAGTGTGCTCATTTTTCTGAGAAGAAACCGAGAGCCAGAGAGGTGAAATAGCTTACCCAAACATGAAGAAGAGGTAGAGGAGTTGGAGAAAAAAATGAAAGGATTAAGATGTACAGATTGGTAGTTACAAAATAGTCAAGGGTCCCTGCCTGTGTGGCCCAATGGTTGAGAGTCAACCCATGAACCAGGAGGTCATGGTTCAATTTCCAGTTAGGGCACATGCCCAGGTTGCTGGCTCGACTCCCAATAGTGTGGGGAGTGGAGAGAGCGTGCAGGAGACAGCCGATTGGTGATTCCCTCTCATCACTGATGTTTCTATCTCTATCTCCCTCTTTCTTCCCCTCTCTGAAATCAATAAAAAGACATTAAACAACAACAAAAATAGTCATGGAGATATAAAGTACAGTATAGGGATATAGACAAAATATTATACTAGTAATAATTATGTATGGTGCTAGGAGGATAATGGAAATATTGGAGGGTACAATTTATAAAGTATATGATTGTCTAACCACTATGTGTATACCTGAAACTGATACAAAAATAATGTTGAATGTAAATGGTAATTGACAAAATTGTGAAAAAGAATTATACATTTCTAGTAAAATATATAGCCTATGAAAAACAATTTTTTAAATATATTTTATTGATTTTTCACAGAGAGGAAGGGAGAGGGATAGAAAGTTAGAAACATCGATGAGAGAGAGACATCGATCAGCCGCCTCCTGCACGCTCCCTACTGGGGATGTGCCCGCAACCAATATACGCGCCCTTGACTGGAATCGAACCTGGGACCTTTCAGTCCGCAGGCCTACGCTCTATCTACTGAGCCAAACCGGTTTCGGCAACAATTTTATTTTTAATTTTATTTTTAAATGTTGCTATTGATGCTGAAAATGTTAACAATATTAAAAGAATAAATGTTTAAAAATATCAATCTCATATCTGTATGAAAGTAAGAGGGTCTTATAATAAGTTAATAAAAATCCTGGGACTCCAGAGAAGTGACAGGAATTCTGGGCAAAAGTGTTTTATAATGATTACTTTTAGTGCTGAATATATTACTGAATATAAGGTTGCTGAAGGAGCACATGGTTTGAATAAGGTTTCCCTTCTGATATATAGTTTGATTGATGGTGTTCTTTTACCTTTTAATTAAGCCTTATTTTTTGCCCAATCTGTTTATTGTATTGTATTTTATTGAATTGTGTTGCATTGTGTAGTGCAGCATAGTATAACTAAGCATAATCCTATCTAATAAAAGAGTAATATGCAAATTGGCCGCACCTCTACTACACTCACAAGCCATGCCCACCAGCCACACCTACCAGCCAATCAGAGTGAGTATGCAAATTAACCCAACCAAGATGGCTATGGCCACAGAGAGAGCAGGAGGGAGTCTTGGGTTGCCCCTGGTGATGGAGGAAGCCAAGCTTTCTGCAAAGCCTGGCTGGCATAGGCCTCCGCTTAAGGCAACGAAGTTTCAATTGTAGAAGATAAATAAATCCCAGATACCAGAGCTCCACTTGGGTTTCTGGGGGGAGTGGCCTGCCTGCAAACCACCACAGGCCCCTTGCCCAGGCCACCCCATACCCCAAGGGAACACCCACCCTGATCCAGGACACCTTTCAGGGAAAACCAGCTAACCCCCACCCATGCACCAGGACTCTATCATATCTAATAAAAGAATAATACACAGATTGACCATCACTCCAACACACAAGATAACTGTCCCCATGTGGCCAAAAGATCCTTCCCCCATAGGGACACAAAATGGCCACTACAAGATGGCCAGCAGGGGAGGGAAGTTGGCAGAGACCAGGCCTGCAAAGGAAGGCAGTTGTGGGCAATCAGGCCTGCAAGGGAGGGCAGTTAGTGGTGACCAGGTCGGCAGAGGAGGGAAGTTGGGGGAGATCCAGGCCTGCAGGGGAGCACAGTTAGGGGTGACCAGGCCTGAAGGGGAGAGCAGTTATGAGTTATCAGGTCCATAGGATAGGGCAGTTAGGGGCAAACAGGCTGCCAGGGGAGCAGTTAGGCATCAATCAAGCTGGCAGGGGAGTGGTTAGGGGTTGATCAGGCTGGCAGGCAGAAGTGGTTAGGGGCAATCAGGAAGGCAGGCAGGTGAGCAGTTGGGATCCAGCAGTCCTGGATTGTGAGAGAGATGTCTGACTGTCCATTTAGGCCTGATCCAGTTAGATCAGGCCTAACCGGGCAGTAGGACATCCTTCAAGGGGTCCCAGATTGGAGAGGGAGCAGGCTGGGCTGAAGGACACCCCCTCTCCATGCACGAACTTTGAGAGTTCATTATAATAGATAAGAGGAGAAAAATGTAATACTGCTAAAGCAGATGAAAGAGCTTGTGGGTGCCTATAAGTGGAACCAGGTTTCTCTTTTTACACCTAGGAAATTGTAGTATTAATGAAACTACCAATGCGTAAGATCATTAGGAGGCCATTATGTGAAGATGAAGAAACTGGGTACAGAGAAAGGAAGCAATTTTCCTGAGATGACACCTTTAGTTTAGAGTCATTGCTAAGGTTAAATCCAGAGTCTCTTGACTCTCAATTCTATGATTTCAGGACATGGTGTCTTCCCTTCCTTCCACTGATTTATAGAGGTATTTTAAAAAATCTATCTTTCATTCACAGGCAGGGACCTGAGCCTGTTTAAGATAAAGTTGATTGGTATATTATTTTTCATTAAAGTTTTTGAAAATGTCATTTGCTGACCTTCTGCTCCTGCCATAAGAATGTCTTATGATGTATTATGGGAATAATGTTCTCTTGAATAGACAACAGACTTTCACAAGACCTCTTTGGAGAAGAAGCAGGAATGTTAAGAAGCCCTCAAAAAAACTATGACAAAAATAATTTAGTTTTTTTTAAAAATAACTATCAGTATTTTCTGTTCATTGGCATTTCTATATATGTTTGGTAAAGGAGAGAGGAAAAAGAAAAAATATGAAAGGTCACTTTAAAATGTCAATATTTTAATAAGGATTATATGCAGAATTGAATACTTTAAAAATATTTTTATAAATGTTTAGAGAGAGAGGAAAGGAGAGGGACACAGGGAAAAAAACATTGAATTGAGAGCAGAAACATTGATGTGAGAGTAGAACATTGATCAGCTGTTTCATGAATGCACCTCCACCCCAACAGGGGATAGAACCTGCAACCTGGGCATGTGCCCTGACCAGGAATCAAACCTGCACACTGAGCTACACTGGCCAGAGCCTGAATTGAATAATTTTTAAAATATTTTTTTTTTATTTTTCAATTACAGTTCACATACTATATTATATTAGTTTTAGGTGTACACTCCAGTGTTTAGATATAGTTTACTAAGTGATCATTCCTATAAATATCAGACTCATCTAACACCATGCGTAGTTATTAGAATATTATTGAATATATTTCCTATGCTATAACTAACTGCTTTCTCTTGCTGCTTTTAATGTCCTATATTTGTTTTTAATCTTCAGCATTTTAATTATGTGTCTTGGTGTGGATTACTTCGGTTTCATCTTGTTTAGGACACTTTGCTCCTTAAACTTGTATGTCTATTTCCTTCACCAGGTTAGGGAACTTTTCTGTCATTATTTTTTCAAATATTAGTACACTTGAAGTTTTCTCAGAAGCTCCTTACACTATCTTCATTTTCTTGGATTCTTTTTGTCTTTTTGCTGTTCTGATTTGGTGTTTTTTGCTTCCTTATATTCCAATTTGCTAATTTGATTCTCGGTTTCATCTACTCTACTGTTGATTTCCTGTAAAGTATACTTCATTTAAGTTAGCATATCTTTCATTTCTGACTAGTTCTTTTTTATGGCTTCTATGTCATTGTTCATGCTGTTGAAGTTCTCACTAAGTTCCCTAAGCATCTTTATAACCATAGTTTTGGACTCTGTATCTGGTAATTTGCTTGTCTCCATGTCATTTTGTTCTTTTACTGGAGAGTTCTCCTATTCTTTAATTTGGAACCTATTTATTTTTATTTTGAGAATACACTTATTAAAGCTAGGGACAGTGAAACAAGGAAGGGCATAGGATAAAAAGAAGCAATAGTAGAGAAAGTAGGTGGGGCTGCTCAAGCTCACTAGAAATGTTATGGGAAAGAAGTGATCCAAGGCAGGGCTGCTGTCAGCTCACTGGAGAGTCAGAGTAAAGGAGGCCTGGAGACGGGTTCAGGGATTTAGCTGCTGCTGCCCATTGTTCCCCTGGTCACAAAGCTCATGGGGAATCTTATAACTTAGGAGATATTTACCTGTGGGTAAAGAAGAGAGAGAATGGAAAGGTACGGGTGTGCTCCTAGGAAAGAGAACATGCCAAGACCTGTTTCTTTGTCTTTGCATTTTGGTTGCTTCCCTATGTTTGTTTCTATGTAGTAGGTAGAGCAACTACATCTTCTGTACTTGGTAGAGGAACCTTACAAAATAGGTGTCCTATATGGACCAGTGGCATAGCTTTCCCAAGTACCCAAACTGGGCACTCTAAGTACACCCGCATGTGGGTTGTGTACACTGTTCTGTTGTAGTTGAGCCTTGATTGATGTTAGCATCATTGGGAGGGATTGACACCCAGGCAAATTGGCTGTGAGGACCAGCTGCAACGACAGTGGATAAGCTGCTGTGCAGGAGCCAACCTTATGAAGCAGAACTTGCTTCAGTGGGACTCTGGTGCTCACCAAGTCCACCCCTTGGGTGTGTCACTTGAGGAGGTGTATGGTTGTAATCCAGCATGGTCTGAAGCTGTCTGCTGTGTGCACTGACTCTGGGGACTCCCAGGAAGTACAAGGTTAGCCACTGCCTGTGCCTTGCCTGGGGCCACCCTGCATGAGTTAAGGAGTAATCTGTTGATGGCTTTTTTAAGTTCCTAGTTATAGGACTTCCATTCAGCCAGATTTTGGGCTGTTTTGAAGAATGGTTGTTCTGTAGTTTAGTTGTAATTTTGATGTCCAGAAGTGGATACTTTTTAAGACACACAAAAGGCCAAGTTGTTGTTCTCTAGGATCTAGGTATCTATGAAGAAACAAAATTGTTACCAACAGTAGTAATTATATAAATGAGTATTTTTAAATATATATTTTATTGATTTTTTACAGAGAGAAAGGGAAAGGGATAGAGAATTATAAACATCGATGAGAGAGAAACATTGACCAGCTGCCTCCTGCACACCTCCTACTGGAGATCTGCCTGCAACCAAGGTACATGCCCTTGACTGGAATCTAACCTGGGACCTCTCAGTCCACAGGCTGACACTCTATTCATTCAGCCAGACCAGTCAGGGCATAAATGAGTATTTCAGGGCTGGAAAGAAATTTATTTTCCGAATATTTCTGATTTCTATCCTGCCTTTCTTAGGACTTGTGGTTTGAAATGTTATTACATCACAAGTCACCCCAGTTGCATTTCTGAGCAGTTCTAGTTATTAAGCATATATCATGTTGATGTGAAATGTACTTATAAGTTTAATCTCTACATGATCTCTTTCCTCTGGATATACACAAAATGCATCTTATCTTCTATTTATATGAATTGATACATGTGAAGATAGCAGCCCTATACTTTTCTAAATTTCTCTTTCCCAAGATAATTCCCTTTGTTCCTCAGTTCTTTCTCAAGTGGCATGATTTCTTTATCATTTTCCCTTCTGTTCATCCTTCTCTGAATACATCTCTAATATGTCAAAAGTTTTCTTAAAATATATAACTCAGAACTTAACATAGATACTTCTAACCAATTCTGACCAGGTAAAGGGGGCTCATTGCCCCCAAGGTGCCAGACACTATCTTTCTATTGATGCAGCTTTATATAGCAACTAGAGGCTTGGTGCATAAAATTTGTGCATAGGGGGTCCCCTCAGCCCAGCCTGTACCCTCTCTAATCCCCCCAACTGCCAGCCAGGTTTCCCCCAACTTCCTCCTCCCTGCTGGCCTGGTCGCTTCTAAACCCCCACCACCACCAGTCTGGTCACCCTTTACTGCCTCCCTTGTTGGTCTGGTCATCCTTAACTGTCCCCCTGCCAGCTTGGCCACTTCAAACTGTTCACACACCCCGCTGGCCTGGTTGCCTCTTAATGCCCTCCTGCTGGCCTAGTCGCCCCCAGCTGCCTCTCCTGCTGGCCTGGTTGCCCCATGCAGCCTGCTTGTTCAGTTGTTTGGTCGTCCCTCGCTAAACCCCCTGCCAGCCTGGTCACCCCACACAGCCTGGTTGTTCAGTTGTTTGGTCATCCCTCATGAACCCTCTTGCTGGCCTGGTATAGGCAGCCATTTTGTCAGGCCATGAGGGTCAATTTGCATATTACCTCTTTATTATATAGGATAGTGTTGTTGTTTTTTGTCTTTTTTTTTGCATATCACTTCCCACTGCTATTTTATTTGAGCTCATAGTTATTTCAATATCCAATCTTTTCCCCCACACAGATCGGTAAATGAACATGCCTTATACTCTTCAATATTTAAACCCAAATGCAGGACTCCACATATCTCTCTTGTATTTAATCTTCTTGATTTCACAAAATATTAGTTAAACTATGGATGCAAGGATATAGTCAAACTGAACTAATAGATACACATATAGTTTTACCTTCATTAATGGTTACCTTTTATAAGTTTCTAATAGTAAGAGAGAAAGAAAACTGTCTAGCTGCATGGTGGCATTAGTGCCGAAGTCCAGTCAGCATTTCCTCAGAAGTGAGTGACGACTGCTCTCTATACTTGTGTTTCTATGTAACAGGATTCAACTGGTCTTTACCTCTGCTCCAACTTGTCCTGCAATTCCAATATTTAGATATTAGTTTTTCTGGTTTAGCTAACCATCATGCAATATACATAATTTTCCTTTGTTCATATGATCTGAGGCGCCCCATAGATTGCTGTCCAGTTTATAAAGTGTTGCTATTGTTTCAGACATGAGTATCAGGTCAAACCACCTGTGGCTTAGTGTTGCAAGCCCAATGGACAGCATATTGAAAAAAGAAATGCTTATAAAGGAACTGTGGGCCTGGAAACTTTTAATACTCTGAAACATTTTTGTCTGATAAACAACATAAAACTTGAAATCTTTTTGAATTTTAATTGTGCTCTGTTGTTCTTTTCACTCATTCAGAACTTTTTGTTATTTTACTAAAGTAGTATTTGTTGGCAAGTAAAAGAAACAAATAAGCTAATCTAAACTAGTTTAATCATAAGAAGAAATGTGGAAGCATATAGGGTTATCTCGCACAAAAAAATCAATGATAGGAAGTGAATGTTGGCCTCATGAGAGACTTTCCCAAATTGGAAAGCTACCAGAAAAACCATCTCTCTCACTCCCTTTCTGGGGTCACATAGTCTCAGATATTATTTTCTTTGTGTAGTATTTTCTCTCTATCTTTCTCTGATATCTCCTGTCTCCAGAATGACTCCATTTATACCTGGACCCTAATAACAATCTCAAAATAATGTATTTATTAGCACATTTCCAAACTCAATATCTGTAGCTAAATGATCCAGTTACTATAGATTGCTCTGATTTTTCCAGCCCAACCATTGGAGTGGTTTCTCTCATTTAAGTTCAATCATCTGTGATAAGAGAAGAGTGATATCACATAATATAAAAATGGCTGTGAGGAGAGTATTTCCCAAAGAAGAGGAAAATAATAGGCTGCACAGGAGTCTTAATGTACACCAAATAAACATTGCACTTTTCAGTTAAAGAGCATTTTCCTTTTTCAGATACTTCATCATAGCAGAGATATAAATAGGAAATAAACACATGAAAAGATGATAAACAGCAGCAGTAATTAGAGGAATGCAAATTAAGCCCACAAATTCACACCTGTTAGAATGGAGGAAAAAAATGGTGGCAAGACTGTCAAGCAACTAGAACTGAATGCAAAATAATAAAATCGCTTTGGAAAAGTATTTTGATAGTTTCTGGTAAATATATGTGTATCATATGACTCAGCAATCCCACATCCCAGTAGAAATGAAGACATACATCCTCACAAGAACTTACACACACACATACACACACACACACACACACACACACACACACACACACACCTATATATCCTACCTAATAAAAGAGTAATGTGCAAATTGGCCATACTCCCCTACACCCACAAGCCATTCCCACAAGTCATGCCCACAAGTCAATCAGTAGCAAGTATGCAAATTAACCAAAACAAGATAGCTATGGCCACAGAGAGAGCAGGAGTGAGGCTTGGGTTGCCCTGGTGATGGAGTAAGCCAAGATTTCCACATACCCTGGCCTGCCCAGGCCTCTGCTTAAGGCTACAAGTTTCAATTATAAAAGATAAATAAATTCCAACAGAAATGGCTGCCACCACAGAGCGAGCAGAAAGCTTGGCTCCACTCTAGGCTACAAAGTTTCCATTGTAAAAGATAAATCCCAGATTCCAGGGCCTCCACTTAGGTTGCCGGGGTGTGTGGTTGGCCTGAAAACCACCACAGACCCCTCGCCCAAGCTTCCCAATGCTCCAAGGGAACCCCTACCCTGATCTGGGACATCCTTCAGGGCAAAACAGCTGGCCCCCACCTGTGCACCAGGTCTCTATCATATCTAACAAAAGAGTAACATGCAGATTGACCATCATTCCAACACACAAGATAACTTCCCCCATGTGGTCAAAGATCCTGCCCCCATGGGGAAACAAGATGGCCAGCAGGGGAGGGCAGTTGGGAGGGACCAGGCCTGCAAGGGAGGGCAGTTGTGGGTGATGAGGCCAGCAGGGAAAGGCAGTTGGAAGGGACCAGGCCTACAATGGAGGGCAATTGGGGGTGATCAAGCCTGCAGAGGAGGGAAGTTGGGGGTGACTGGTCCTGAAGGGAAGGGCAGTTGGTGAGAACCAAGGCCTACAGTGGAGAGCAGTTGGGGGAGACCAGGTGGACAGGAGAGGGCAGTTAGGGGTGACCAGCCCTGCAGGGAAGGGCAATTAGGGGCAAACAGGCTGACAGGGGAGCAGTTAGGCATAAATCAGGCTGGCAAGGGAGTGGTTAGGGGGTGATCAGGCTAGCAGGTAGGCAGGTTAGGGGCAATCAGGAAGGCAGGCAGGTTAGCAGTTGGGATCCAGCAGTCCTGGATTGTGAGAGAAATGTCTGACTGCCTGTTTAGGCCCAATAAGAATCAGGACTATACGGGCAGTTGGACATTGCTCGAGGGGTCCCAGATTGTGAGGGTGCAGGCTGGGCTGAAGGACACTCCCCGTGCATGAATTTTGAGCACTGGGATTCTAGTGTATAATATATATATCCTATCTAATAAAAGAGTAGTATGCAAATTGACCATACCTCTGCTACACCCACAAGCCCCACCCACCAGCCAATCAGAAAAAGTGTGCAAATTAACCCAACCAAGATGGCTACAGCCACAGAGACAGCAGGAGGGAGGCTTGGGTTGCCCTTGGTGATGGAGGAAGCCAAGCTCTCCACAAAGCCTGGCCAGTGGAGGCCTCTGCTTAAGGCAACAAAGTTTCAATTGTAGAAGATAAATAAATCCCAGATACCAGGGCTCCACTTGGGTTTCTGTGTGGTGTGGCCGGCCTGCAAATCACCCCAGACTCCTCGCCCAGGTCACTCCACACCCCAAGGGAACTCCCACCCTGATCTAGGACACGCTTCAGGGCAAACCAACTGATCCCACCCATGCAACAGGCCTCTATCCTATCTACTAAAAGAGTAATATGCAGATTGACCACTCCAACACATAAAATGACTGCCCCATGTGGTCAAAAGATCCTGCCCCCATGTGGACACAAGGTGGTCACCATGAAATGGCCAGCAGGGGAGGACAGTTGGCAGGGACCAGACCTGCAAGGGAAGGCAGTTGGGGGTGATCAAGCCTGCAGAGGAAGGCAGTTAGGGGTGACCAGGCCGGCAGAGGAGGGAAGTTGGGAGTGACAGGGCCTGCAGGGAAGTGCTTTTGGGGAAGATCCACCCTGCAGGAGAGGGCAGTTAGGGGTGACCAGGCCAGCAGGGGAGGGTAGTTAGGGGCAAACAGGCTGGCAGGAAAGCAGTTAGGCATCAATTAGATTGGCAGGGGAGTGTTTAGGGGGTGATCAGGCTGGCAGGCAGAAGTGGTTAGGGGCAGTCAGGAAGGCAGGCAGGTGAGCAGTTGGGAGCCAGCAGTCCTGGATTATGAGAGGGATGTCTAACTGCCTGTTTAGGCCGGATCCTACCTGGGTTGGGCTTAAACGGGCAGTAGTACATCCCTCAGGGTATGCCAAATTGGAGATTTGGGCTGGGCTGAAGGACACCCTCCTTCCTTGCACGAATTTCATGCACCCGTCCTCTATTGTGTGTGTGTGTGTGTGTGTGTGTGTGTGTGTGTGTGTGTGTATTTCATTTGTAATTACTAAAAGCTACACATAACCCAAAATATGCATTACCTAATGACTGAATAAGCAATGCATGGTACATCTATAAAAACAAACAATATTCAGCATTAAAAAGGAAGAACCTAGTGAAATAAGCAATTACATTAGTCAATCTCAAAAACATTATGATAAGTGAAAGAAGCCAGATTCAGAAAGGTCATATGTTATATTTGATTCTATTTTTATGATGTACTAAATAAATGCAAAACTATAGGGATAGAGAATAGAGCAATGGTTGCTAGGAGATTGGTGTGGAGTTGTAGGGGACTGATGATAAACACAGAAGAGAGTTTTTTAAAGTGGTGGGTATATCCTATATCTTGACTGTGGTTATGGTTATTTGACATTGTCCTTTTTCACATTTTACAAAACTGTATGCCTAAAAAGGTTAAGTTTTACATTATGTAAATTATGTCTTGATGAACCTGATTTAAGCAAATATTTTCTTCTTCTTGACAAGGAAGGCAGAAGTAAAGCAGAAATACAGTGGTTAGTATTTGTGCAGCTTTAATAGAATGTCAGTGTAGCTAATACTATTATGCAAAGAGGTTGAAATCAAGCTTCAAAGTTTCAGCCGTGATCTCTCTGCATTCCTTAAAGATGTAGACACCCAGTCAATACTCAACCTAGGAATCTCCAGTACAAACCATATCTTTGTTCATTCAATAAGCACATACTATAAATATCCATAAATATCATGAATACTCAATTGTTCACTAAACTGAACTTGGGCAAAGCCTCTACCATTTCTCTTCTGTCTTGTCTAATAATGACCTTGTATATACTCAACCTTCTGTCAGCAACTCACTCTTTCTTTATACATATTTTCTCCTACAAACAGGATGTAGGAAGTATACTACTTTAAGGTTATAGCAAAGAGTCAGAATAAACATGAGAGTTATAGAGATAATGAATGAAGTGTGTGTTTATTTCCCTGTACTTCATTTATCTAATAAGATTAGGATGGATTGAGGTGCGGTTTTTTTGTTGTTGTTTAAATATGTCTAATAATATCACATTTATCTTTAGCGAAAAACAATTACATCTTTTTTACTGTCTGTGGAATCCATTACAAACAACATTTCTCTAATTTCTATAACCAAGCACTATTAATTCATTTGATGTTTGTACTGTTTGCCTTATTTTTAATGCCTATTAATGTGGGAGGTAGTGTGCATTAAGATCTATTTATGTTTTTTGAATGTTTGTTTCCCCTCTTTCTGATTTGCAATTTCAAAGTTTAGAATAAATTAAAATAGCTCTTTTTAGCTTATAGCTTCCTATATGTATAAGAGCTATTTTAAAAATTTATTAAAATGTGATTAGGTGAACATTTTTAAGTTTATGAACTAAAATGACATTTGTTTATTTTCTGTTCCCTGCATTGACATTTAGCACTGTTGAACTTGATGGTATTGATATATATATATATATTTTTTTTCTTTTTACTTTGAAAGTCCATTATAAAAAAATAAAAAGCTTTGGAAACATTTTAAGGAAAAATAAATAGGAAAGCTAAGTATAGAATTGTGGCTAAGCAAAAGATAATAACTAATGGAATAATGAAATAGAATCTATTTATAATTTAAATAAACAGGTTGATTATTTAGTTATCAGGTTATGCCTTTATTAGCATTATTAAGAAAAGTTATTGACAAATACTGATTTAAAAAACAGTGTTTTCACAAATGGGGTAGAATTTCACATATTTTATTTCATAAGAAAAGAGCTTTCTTTATAGGAAACTCCTGTTTACAAAAGTAGAGTGCCAAATTTTTTATCCCTTACAAAATAGAAATTTTCTTATTAAGTTTTTATGATGGAGATTAATAAGTTATGACTGAATAATGGCCTAAATAATGAAAATAAACCAGAGAACAGGAAAACCAAGATGGCATAGGTGAACACCTAAACTGCTGCCTCACACAACAATTTCAAAACTACAGCTAAAAGACAAAATGGTCATCATCTAGAACCACAGGAAAGCTGGAGGAGTGTAAATCCTACAACAAGAAGGAAAGAAAGGGGCTCATGGAGACTCAGAGAAGCTGCAAAAAGCTGAGTGGGAGAAAGACTGAACCTCCTCACTGCACTGAACTCCACTTACGACTGCATTGAACCCCAGTTTCAGGCTAGACACTGAGGAACCAGACTCATACAGGTCACTAGAGTGCACAAAATCTCAGGGGAGACATGAAAGGCAGAGGTCGGGAGGAGCACATGCATGTGCACTGAGAGGGCTGCAGTAATTACCAAGGGACACTGAGACCCAGAAGCCGAGTAGGGCAAGACTGACGGGAAGCCAAGGTTGTCTGCTCAGCCCTGAGACTCCACCCCATCCAAGCTGAACACAGAGGCTTTTGCAATTTTGCAAGTCTTGTATCATAAGGCTGACTCCAGCACAGAAGTTCTCCTGGCATAGACACAGCTGATCCTTACAACCAGTTGGCTTGGAGGTCAATTCCCCCCAGTGATACCAACAACAATCAAGGCTTAACTACAACAAGGCTATACACACAGTCCACAAAGGGGTGCACCAAGGGAGTCCACCTCAGGTAACTGGGGAGGCAGAGCTACTGGACCATATAGGACGCCTAGCACACAAAGCTACTCTTCCAACTCAGGGAAGCAGCAAAAATGTGGAGACAAAGAAACAGGTCATAAATGAAAGAAATGAAGGAAAGCAAATGACTGGATATAGAGTTTAAAACCAGGGTTATAAGGTTTTTTAAGAATTTCCTAGAAGATGGATAAATTTAGCAAGACCCAAGAGGAGAAGAAAAAGGACTAACTAGAAATTAAACATACACTGACTGAAATAAAAAATATTATACAGAGATCTAACACCAGACTAGAGGAATGTAAGAATCAAGTCAAAGATTGGAAATACAAAGAAGCAGAAAACACTCAATTGGAAAAGCAAAAAGAAAAAGAATACAAACATTGGAAGATACAGTGGTACCTAGAGATACGAATGTCCTAACATGTGAGATTTTTGAGATATGAGCCTTTGAGCGAGCGATTTTTGCTTTGAAATACGAGCAACATTTGAAATAGGAGTAATCTTGCAGATCGGCCGGCTGCACACGACCCACCAGTTTACTGCCACTCGAGCGGCACATAGTTTCCCATGCCTCAAGGTTACAGAACTAATTAAACTCATATCTGGAGGTAACACTGTAGTGTAAGGACCCTCTGGGACAACTTCAAGCATACCAACATCAGAATTATGACTGTGCCAGAAGAAGAGAGAGAGCAAGATACTGAAAATCTATTTGAAGAAATAATGACTGAAAACTTTCCCACCTGGTGAAAGAAATAGGCTTACAAGTCCAGGAAGCACACAGAACCCCAAACAAAGGAATCCAAAGAGGACCACATCAACACAGATCATAATGAAAATGCCAAGAGCAAAAGACAAAGAGAGAATATTAAAAACAGCAAGAGAAAAACAATTATCTACAACAGAGTACCCATACAATTGTCAGCTGCTTTCTCAACAGGAACTATGCAGGCCAGATGGAAGTGGCAAGAAATATTAAACATGATGAATAGTAAGAACCTACAACCAAGATTACTCTACCCAGCAAAGCTATCATTCAGAATTGAAGGGCAGATAAAGAGCTTCACAGATAAGAAAAAGCTAACGGAGTTCATCAACTCCAAACCAGTATTATATGACATGCTGAAAGGTACTCTTTAGGAAGTGGAAGAAGAAAAAGTTAAAGATAAAAATTATGAACAACAAATACATATCTATCAACAAGTAAATCTAAAAATCAATTGAATTAAAAATCTAATGAACAGAATAAACTGGTGAATATAATAGAATCAGGAGCATAGAAAGGGAGTGGACTGACAATTCTCAGGGGGAAAGGGATGAGGGGAGTGCAGGGAGAGACTGGACAAAAATCGTACACCTATGGATGAGGACAATGTGGAGTTAAGGGCAGAGGGTGGGGTGGGAACCAAGTGGAGGGGAGCTATGGGGGGAAAAAGAGGAACAATTTTAATAATCTGAACAATAAAGATTTACTAAATTTAAAAAAGAAAGTAACAGCTCCTCTTAACAACAACAACAACAAAAAAGAAACCAGAAGTTCATTTGTGAATTTATGAGTTCTCTTCATGTTGCATACATTTGTTTCTCAAAAACAACATTATCAGTTACTTAAGCATTCCCATAGCAACATCTACTAGCTGATTATTGAACATAAAATGGGTGCTCTGTACATTCACTCACTCACTTATTAAATCATTTAAAAAATACTGATTGAGCAATAAATGCTAGAGGGTGAAAAACAATTTTGTTCAGTCTATATTATCATGGATCTTATATTGAGCAAGTACACACTTACTGATTGAATGGGTGTTTTTCACCTTAATTGTTTCCATATAAACACCATCCAAATCAAAGTATCACCAGAACTGTCATCTTCTCAATATAACCTCTTCTATTTCTACCACAAAAAATAACTACGGATTTGACTTCTATAGAAATAACCATTTTGACTTTCTTTATACTTTGATCACCAAGTCATGCATTGCTAAACATTATAGTTTGGTTTTACTTATTTTTGAAATTTATATCAATTGAATAATTCAGGATCTATGATATTGTGTGTGACCTCTTTAACTCAATATTATGTTTCTTATGTGTGTAGGTATAGGTAAATTTGGTGACTATTTAGTATGATTCAGTATTTTTTTAATATTTTTATTGATTTTTTACAGAGAGAAAGGGAGAGGGACAGAGAGTTAGAAACATCGATGAGAGAGACATTGATTATCCACCTCCTGCATGTCCCCTACTGGGGATGTGCCCACAACCAAAATACATGCTCTTGATCAGAATTGAACCTGGGACCCTTTTGTCCACAGGCCAACATTCTATCCACTGAACTAAACCGGTTTCGGCGGCTCAGTATTTTTAAATAAATATACTTTGCTAGGCTTCAATGTTTTCAGTATAAAATTAACTCTTAGAATTTTTTTCCATAATAGGTATGTTTTATTTATTCTGAAACTTCAGATAAATGGAATCATACAACATTCACTCTTTTGTGTCTCCTTTTTTTCTCTCAAAATAATGCTGTTAGAATTTTTCAACAAATTAATTTTTTTTTCTTAAAAAACAGGCCATTGAAGCTCTGTTCATACTTTCCTAAAATCTTTCTTTTCTGACCCTAGTCAGTGTTTCTCAGTGGTTAGAGAATTGGCTTGTGCAGTGAAGGGTTGAGGATTCGATACCCAGTCAAAGGCATGTGTGCCTGGGTTGTGGTTCTCTCCCTGTCCCTGATCGGGTTGCTTGGGGGAGGCACCCAATCGATGTGGCTCTCTCACAAACATGTTTTCCTCTCTTTCTCTCTCTCTTTCCCCCACTTCCCCTCTCTGAAAAAAGCACTGGGGGAAAAAATATCCTCGGGTGAGGAATAACAACAACAAAAATCTTTATTTTATTCTCTATTCTTGAGATTGGATAATTTTATTCAGTTTGAACAACAAGCTTACTTGTATTGTAATTGAGTAATTGGATTATTTATTATCATATTTATGTTTAAAAATCATTCACACAATGCAGGTGAATATTGCATTGAGTATTGGAAGAATGGAGGCCAGGGAAATGGTCAGGACTGGGGTTTAGGGAAAGATAATGTTGGTCTAAGCTAAGCTAGGCTAGTTTCAGTAGCAGTGAGGAAAAGTAGACAGTATTTGAGATGTTAAGGAGGTAAAATGACATAATTGATTCCCAAATGATGTTGGTAATCAAGGATAAAATCAGGTTTCTTTTTCTGTCTTAGTATTTGTTCTCTAAGAAGCAGTTTGCCAGGCTAAGAAATTATGTTTGGTTTTTATCTAAATTTCAGTAGAGAGGGCTGGCCTGTGGTAGAGATGCCAAATTTATCAATATATCAATGGTAATTAGAGCCAGTAAATTGTATAAAATTACCCAAGAGAATTGTGTGATGTGGGAACAGGGCCAAACACAGGATTCTTAACTTAAAAAATTGAGCAAAGGAGGAAGGTCACACAGAGAAGATTAAAAAGAAGTTGGTAGAGAAGAATTAAATTAAGAAAATGGTACATTAAACATTGTCATCACTTAAAAATGGAAGTAAGGTCAAACCTGATAATGAATAAAAGGTGCTATTATATAATGCAGGAATATAAGGAGCTTGATAGCCCCAGTATTAGAAATTGTAGTGCAGAGATGTGGGAATCTTAGCATATTACTGTAGGAGTAAAATGAAATAGGACCTTAAGAGCATTCATCTCAGGTAAATGCTGTTTGAATTTTAACCCTGCTATTCTGGTTTCTATACACGCCTACTTGCTTAAACAATGGGGTAGTTACCTCAGCTTCCAGATTGAGACAGTTGATTTCAGTTGACTCAATGGCTCCAGGAGTTGAGACTGTAGATGACCTTTAGAGATTATTAACTTTGCTCAATTTTGCTTCTGTACAATCTGCTTTCACAAGATAGGTTCACATTCCAATGTCTAGCAAGGTGTAGTTGGGAGATAAGGAGAGTCAACAGGAACAGTTGCAGTCCACTGAAACCCACCCCCCTTGGCTGTTCATAGAATTTAGAAAATGTGGTTAAGGCCCTTTAAAGGACTGCCTACACCTGGGACGGCACAGTCGTGAGTGTGGACTCCACCTGTGTGTGGTGCCCTCGCAGCCATCGCTGGGCAGCTCAATAAATCCTTGCTTGTTTATTACCAACTTAGCAGCCTCTGTGGTCATTTGCTCCACAACAAATGGAGGCCCCGGTGAGATACCTGGAGGAGTTGAAAGGGATCCCCACTCAGAGGGCCCAGAGGCTTTCCTTCCTTTCCAGGGACCAAGGCCGGAGGTGGGAGCCGCAAGAATTTATTGACAAAGGGGAGACCGGTCTCACAGGAGGTAAGTCACAGGCGCCTAGATTGAGATCTCAAGGGTGAAGTGTCTGTCGGAGAGCTGGACGCAGCATAACCTCCAGACTCCAGCCAGAGGACACAATGGTGTCCTCGGCCCGGGACTGGTATGGTTGTGTCCAGACTATTTGTTTTGTGTTTATCATGTTGGTCTTCGTCAAAATGGGTCAAGGTTCGTCGGTGCCTACATGTACCCCACTACAACGTTTTTTGAAAAATTTCCAGGACTTCAAAAAAACGGGAGGACAATTACAGCTCTGATGTTAATGCTCTTGATTTACAGAAATTTTGTGAATGGGAGTGGCCTACCTTCATAGTTGGCTGGCCATTGGAGGGTCCTTTTGATCTTCCGTCTGCATATCAGGTCCACCATGCAGTTTGTGGACAGTCTGGTCATCCCGATCAGATCCCATATATTCAGGTTTGGGTTGACATTTTAACTAAAAAACCCTGATGGCTCCAGTCTTGCCTCCTGAAAGGAAAATGGGGACAGAGACAGAAAATTTTATTGGCCACCCCTCAGAAGGGGAAGCCACCCCAGATCCTACAGGGAGAGGAGTAAGAGCACCCTATTCCAGGCCACCTTCATATGTACCCCCTGGCCTGGGATGAACCGCACCGGCTCTCCAGGACCCCCCAAGTAAGTCAGTCAGTGGTGTTTCTGCCAGAACCCCTTCCTCCCCCCACTCCCATCGTTTTCCCTCCCAATCCGCCCTACTCCCCTTCCAACCTCTTTAGTCCACCCCATACTAGAGAGGGGACAACTTACGGGGAGAGTACTGGAGGGACAGAACCTCAGGCCATTCCCATCCTGCCCCTGAGACAGGCAGGTTCCCCAGACACTGGACCGAACGGACAGCCATTTATGATATATGTCCCATTCTCCACCAGCGATCTCTACAATTGGAAAAATCAGAACCCATCCTTTTCGTAGAATCCCCAGGAGTTGATCTCCCTACTGGAGTCTGTCTTTTTCACCCATCAACCCACTTGGGATGACTGCCAGTAGCTCTTACAGACCCTTTTTACCTTTGAGGAGAGGGAGAGAGATAGAGAGCACAGAAGGGAAAAAAACTGGTCCTACAGGGGACCCTGGGAGGGTGAAAGTGGTCTTCCCCAGTGCGAGGCCGGGTATGGATTTTAATGATCCCCAGGGAAGGGAAGCCTTAGACCAGTATCACTAGACTCTACTGAGGGGAATCCAAGTGGCAGCTAGGAAGCCCACTAACCTTTCCAAGGTGTCAGAAACCACTCAAGGGCTAAATGAGAGCCTGGCCACATTCCTGGAATGGCTGTGTGAAGCCTATAGAGTATATACACCCATAGATCCAGATGCTCCAGAAAACAGGCAGGCCATAAATGTAGTGTTCGTGTCCCAGTCAGCCCCAGATACGTATTAGGAAAAAACTACAGAAGTTAGAAGGCTTTGAGGGGAAGTCCCTGTCTGAGCTGGTTGAAGTAGCCCCTAAAGTTTTCAATAATTGAGAAGACCCAACCACTGACTTGAATCAAAGGATGGCTAAGGTCCTCCTAGCAATGAATGAGGGAAAATGAACCAAAAAGAAAGGGGGTCGCAGTGGGTGAGGCCCCCCTTAAAGTAGGCTGGGCAAAGACCAGTGTGCCATTTGCAAGGAGAGAGGGCACTGGAAAAATGAGTGCCTGAAGAAAGGAGGAGGACGAACCACCTCGATCCAGGTGGAGGAGGTGGATTAGGGAAGTCAGGGCTCTGGAGCCCTTCTGGAGCCCCGGGTAACCCTTACAGTAGGGGGGGGCAACCCACAGACTTCTTGGTAGACACTGGAGCCACATTTTCAGTGCTCAAGAAGCCAATTGGCCCCACATCCAAGGAACAGGTATCAGTTCAGGGGGCAAATGGGAAGATCCAGTCCTACCCATGGACGAGGGGTCAGATCTCAAATTTAGGAACCGTACTGATTACACATTCCTTCCTGGTGATGCCAGAGTGCCCTTACCCCTTGCTGGACCGAGACCTCCTAACAAATTTAAAGGCCACCATTACTTTTGAAGATGGCCATCCCGAGGTAAGACTGGGGCCGGCGGGTGTGTTCCTACTAATGTTGCCACAGGAGGAATACCAGCTGCATGAGGAGCCCAACTGGCCGCCCAGCTCCTGGCTCCCAGTTCTACAGGCGGAGATACCACAAGTGTGGGCCGAAGACAACCCTCCCAGGCTGGCTGCTCACCAACCACCTATAATCATCCAACTCATGAGTAATGCCAAGCCAATTCAGGTAAAGCAATACCCTATGAGTCAAAAGGCCTGGGTGGGAATTGCTAAGCACATCTGGAGGCTGCAGGAGGCGGAAATATTCAATCCCTGCCAGTTCCCTTGAAACACCTCCTTGCTGCCAGTACAGAAGCCCGGCACTGTTGACTACAGGCCTATACAAGATTTGAGGGAGGTGAACAAATAGGTAGAGACCATTCATCCAACTGTGCCTAACCTGTACATCCTCCTGAGCCACCTAGGCCAGAGTGCAGATACTACACTGTCCTAGATTTAAAGGACTGCCTACGCCTGGGACGACCTGGTCGTGAGTGTGGACTCTACCTGCGTGTGTTGCCCTCGTGGCCATTGCTGGCTAGCTCAATAAATCCTTGCTTGCTTACTAACAACTTAGCAGCCTCCATGGTCATTTGCAACTGGTTGTGGAAGACGCCCCAGAACATAAAGTTAAAATTTGTTGAGACATGAATGTGAGGTGATGCAGAAACAAAAATCTTTAAATTTTTAAAAGTTAATGAAGGGGAGAAAACAGGTTGGTGAAAGGAACTGGGGTTAAAAGAGATTTGTATTCATAAAACAGGAAATATATCATACAATAAGTTGATAGATTCCAAGATGGCTACAGAGTCACCTCCTCCTGGTGCCAAACCAGATTTATAGCTAAATTATAGAGCAATCAACATGAATAGCCAACTGAAGGCTAGCTGAACTGAAGTATTGTAACCAAGGATTTATAGAAGTAGCTACATTGAGTCTGGTAAGAAGGTGGTAAGAAGGGTGGAGATGTGAATAGGGCTGCCCACTGCACCCAGGTGCAGTGGCTGAGAAGCTGGTGATATATCTCGGCTGAAAATTCCCTTCCCTCAGGAGTGTGAGGTCTCAGACCCCATAGGGATCCTCAACAGGAAAAACAGAGAGAGCAATCCAACAACAAGAAAAAATAAAAGGCAGCCAAATTGGAAATGAAGAAGTAAAACTGTCACTATTTGCAGTTGACATGATATTGTATATAGAAAACCCTAAAGACTCCATGAAAAAATTACTAGATCTAAAGTATAAATTTGGCAAAATAGGATATAAAATTAATATTAAGAAATGAGAAGTATTTTATATTCCCATAATTAAATATCAGAAAGAAAAATTAAGAAAATCTCATTGGCTCTTGCAATAAAAACAATAAGCTACCTAAGAATAAATTTACCAAGGAAGTAAAATACCTGTACTCAGAAAATTATAAGATACTGAAGAAAGAAATTTAGGAATATGCAAATAAGTGAATGCATTTATCATGTTTATATAATAGTTAATATAATTAAAATGTCTATATAACCCAAAGCAATCTACAGATTCAATACAATTCCTATTAAAATATCAAAGGCATATCTCACACATCTAGAACAAATATTCCAAAAATGTTTATGGAACCAAAGGAGACCCCAACTAACCTCATTAATATTGAGAAAAAAGAACAAAGTTGGAGATATTATAGAACCTGGTACTACCAGGACATAGTAATAAAAAAAGGCATGATATTGGCACAAGAACAAGCATATAGATCAATGGATCAGAATAGAAAGCCCAAAATTAAACCCACACCTTTATGGTCAATTACTCTTTAAAAGGGGGTAAGAATATACAATGAGAAAAAAGCAGCCTCTTTAATAAATGATATTAGAAAATTGGACAGATATATGTGAGAAAATGAAATTAGACCACTAACATACACCATACACAAGAATAAACTCAAAATGGATTAAAACTTAAATGCAAGTCATGAAACCATAAAAATAAGAGAAGAAAACGAAGGCAGTAAAACCTCAGACATTTCTCATAGCAATACTTTTGCTGATTTTTCTCCTCAGGCAAGAGAAACAAAGAAAAAATAAACAAATGCGAATACATCAAACTAAACATCTTTTTCACAGCAAAAGAAACCATCAACAAAATGAAAAGGCAACCCACTGGAAGAAACTACATATGTGCCAATGATACATCTCGTAAGGAATTGAATTCTAAATATATAAAGAACTTATACATCTCAATACGAAGAAGACAAGCAATGCAATTTAAAATTGGGCAAAAGATCTGAACAGACACTTCTCCAAAGAGTACATACAGATAGTCCATAGACATTTGAAAACATACTCTTTTTCACTAATCATCAGAGAGATGCAAATTAAAACCACATGAGACATAACCTCCTGCCTTTCAGAATGGCTATTCTCAATAAATCAACAAACAAAAAGTGCTGGTGAGATTATGGCAAAAAGGAAACCTTAGTGCACTGTTGGGAGTAATAATATATTCTGAATTAATTCTATAATATATAGTCTAATAATTAGTATAACATGCTTACTCTTAATAAATCAACCTAATGATAACAGCCTAAACCTATCAATAATATCATTTTCTGATTATCCACCCCACTACTTATACGAACTACCTGATTATTACCACTTATAATTATTGCAGACTGATGCAGCCACTGTGGAAAACTATATGGAATTTCCTGAAAAACATTAAAAATGGAACTGCTCTTTGACCCAGTGATCCAACTTCTGGGAATTTATTTGAAGAAACCAAAAACACTAATTCAAAGGAGTATATGCATGCCCAGCTGGTGTCGCTCAGTGATTGGGCATCCACCCATGAACCAGAAAGTCAGGGTTTGATTTCCAGTAGGGGCACATGCCCAGTTTGCTGGCTCAATCCCCAATAGGGGAGTGTGCAGGAGGCAGCCGATCTGTGATTCTCTCTCATCATTGATGTTTCTCTCTTTCCCTTTCCCTTCCTCTTTCTGAAATAAATAAAGATATAAACGTTTTAAAAGTGTATATTTACCCCTATGTTCATTGCAGTGGTTTTTACAATAGTCATTATCTAGAAGCAGCCCAAGTGCCCATCAGTAGATAGTAATTGGATAAAAAAGCTGTGGTGCATTTACACAATGGAATACTGCTTGGCAACAAAAAAGAAATAAATCTCACCTTTGGTGACCTGGAGATTATTATGGTAAATGAAATAACCAGAGAAAGACAAATACTACCATAATTTCACTTATATGTGTAATCTAATAAACAAAATAAGCTAACAAACAAAATAGAAACAGACTCATAGATACAGAGAACAAACTGGTAAGTGTTAGACAATAGGAGGTTTGGGAGAGATAGGTGAAAAAGATGAAAGGACTAAGCAAAAAATATACAAAAATAAAGCAACCTCATGAGAGGCACAGACAGTATTATGGTGATTACTAGGGGGAGAGTTGGTTGGTGGCAAAAGGTAAAGAGGGGATAAATGGTGATGGAAGGAGACTTGACTTTGTGTGGTGAACATACAATACAAAATACAGATGATATATTATAGAATTGTATACCTGAGGCCTATATAATTTTATCAACCAATGTCACCCTAATGAATTAAATAAAAATTAAAAAAATTCAAAGGCCTCAATAAATGAAGAGATATAATATGCTCATGAATAGGAAAACATTTTAAGATGGCATTTCCCCTCTTGAAATGATCTATAGATTAAATCCAATCACAAATTCCAGAAGGGACCTGGCCGGTGTTATCAGTGGTTAGAACATCATCCTACAGACCAAATGGTTAAGGGTTCCATTCCCAGTCAAGAGCACATTTCTGGACTGCAGGTTCAATTCCTGGCCCTGGTCGGGCTCATGCATTAGGCAACCAATTGATGTACTGTATCTCTTTCACATCAATGTTTCTCTCTCTCTTTCCCCTTCCCTTCCTCTCTTTCATTCTCTCTAAAAATAAATGGAAAGAAAAAATTCCAGCAGACTTATTTTTAAACACTGGCAAGCTGATTCCAAAATTTTATAGAATTGCAAGAGATCCATAATAACCAAATTTAAATATATGCCATTAGTTGATGCCAAACTTATCTCAAAATTGTAAACAAAACATACATATACCTATATAAGCATTAAAAAAAAATAGTGGCAGTTCCAAAGAGAAAAAAAATTCTTAATCATAAAATGAGGTTCCTACAAAACCTGCCTGGTCCAAAGGATTACTTTCATTTTAAATTTCTAAATTCCTCTGTGGTCAATGTTGTATCTCACTAGAATTAAGTATGTAATACTGTAATATAACTATTAGAATATAATGCCTTTAAGAACTTGTTCTCTGGTGTCATGGGGATTTAGGCTTGATTCTTATGTTTGCCATTACTGGTTATAATGTATTATGCAGTTAATCATTCTGAACTTCAATTGTCATATCTGAAGAACTGATGATACTAACAGTACTTACCCCACAGGATTGTTATAAGGAGTTAATTTAAAAAGAAAGAATATTATGTGCAAGCTAAATTGCAATTTGTCTACATATAATAAGAGCTCAATAAATGCTATTTAAGAAAACTAATAGCACCCATGTGATTGATCTTTTCATTCCATCTGTTTATGGCACATTTCCTCCAAGGCAAATGAAGTATATTGTTTTGTTTTAATGGCTTTTTAATAAGCAATAGTCTGTGGGGTTTTTTGTTTGTTTGTTTGTTTGTTTGTTTGTTCTTGAGGGGAAGAAATCTTATTATGAACTCAGCTGTTTTTATTCCTTTCCATAAAGTGTTGAGAAGGACTAAACTTTTCCTATTAAAACTGCTTGTAAATACCCATTTTGAAATATTTCAAAGTGGCCTTTTACTGATTTTTTTGAAACACTGATTGCTTCTGATTAATAGAGACTATGTTTTCCTTTTGGGACCAGATATAGATATTTTGGCTGGTAGTAATATAAAGATGAAAACTATTATTATAACCTTACAGCACTTTGGTAACATTTTATATCTGTTTCTTAAAATCTGTAATAAGTATATGGAAGCTGAGATTACTAGTTTTGTTGGGCAACTTTACTATAGCTTATAGTCCCACCCATTAGTTTTGATTTTTACTTATTTTTAACCCTTAAGTTTGGCACTTTCTGTGAAAAACTATTCACTTCTCTGAGCCAAGTTTTCATACTCAATTTTAATTCTCATCTTTTACTTGTAATTTTATTTTCCATCCCATGACCTTGAGGTCCTATAATATATTACCCATTAATTTTCACTTATGCAACCCAAAATTCAACATATATTTCTAGTATAGGTCATGATGGTAAAATAAAAAGAAGTGCTGACTAAATGACATCTACCAAACTTCATGTTACCAAAGATTAAGTAAAGGTTAACAGGCAGAGTTGGCTGTCTTCCGCTAATCCACTTGATATATCAATCAAGTAAAAGTTGTATTTGACTTCAATTTAATTCCAATTGCCCTTGTAATCACATTTCTGAGTCATAGTGCATATATGAGCAGGGTAGGCTAGCATAATAGTAAAAGCTTCTATTCTGTATAATTAATTTATTAATATTAAAGATGTACTTATTCTGCAGGAAAAAATCCATTTCCTACTTGTGTTTTCAATATCTTATTTGAAGAGATTTAGGTTTCAGTTGGGAAATAGAAAAGAAGATGTGAAAGCCAGTATTTCACAGTTGTTGTACATTTATGTAGGAGTGGTCAATATATGTTGTTTCCTTAATGTGGGCATTTCTTAGAACCACTGTAGGACCTCTGGCATCTCTCACTATGGCAGATTAGTCTCTTAACTTTTATTTCCTAGAGCTGTGCCAAACTCTAGGAAGTAATGGAGAAATGGATTATATATGCCAGGAACTCTCCATTCCTGCATTTGGCCTGCACCCAATCACTCTACCATGCCTGCCAAGATTTCACAAATTTAAGTGATTTAAATAGAAGCCAGTGTTGCTTCCCTGATACATAGTGGAGAAAGCAAACACTGTAAAAGTGAGAAAACTTATCTTTTTCTACACAAGGAGAGGTTACTTGTCAAGATGGTTACTGGCAGTTACAGATGATCTGGATTTGCCATAATCTCTATTTTCCATCCAAATACATAGCAGTGACTCAAACTTATAATAATTGGAGAAACACATATTTTTCTGAATAAGGTTTATAGTTTATAAAGCATTTTCGCATGCTTTATTTCCTCTGGTATTCAACATCCAAATAACCCAATTTTTTTAAAAAGGATAAGAGATCAGAATGGACAATTCTTCAAAAATGATACACAAATGGATGTTAAGGACATGGAAAGATATTCAACATCACTAATTTGTGCAATGCAGATAAGAATTATGATGAGATATCACTTAACATCTAAGATGGCTATTAAAAAAGAAAGAAAAATCAAGTGTTGGTAAGGATGTGGAGAAACTGGAATCTTTATACATTGCTGCTGCAGCTTGGTGGTTGCTCAAAAGCTTAGACATAGAATTGCCATATGATTCAAATTATACTTCTAGATATAGTATACCCCATAAAAAGTGAAAACAGGTGTTTAAACATGTGTTTATTGATTGTTCATAGTAGCATTATTCACAATAGTCAAAAGCTAGAAACAACCCAAATGTCTATCAACTAATGGATGGATAAAAAGTGTGGTATGGTATGCACAGCTGATGTGGCTCAGTGGTTGAGCATAAACCTATGAACCAGGAGGTCATGGTTCGATTCCCATTCAGGGCACATGCCTGGATTATAGGTTTGATCCTCAGTAGGGGGCATGCAGGAGGCAGCCGACCAATGATCACTGGTTTCTCTCTCTCTCTCTCTCTCTCTCTCTCTCTCTCTCTCTCTCTCTTTCTCTCTCTCTCTCTCCTCCCCCTTTCTTCCCCTCTGAAATTTGTAAAATGTATTTTTTAAAAAACTATTTTAGCCTTAACCAGTTTGGCTCACTGGATAGAGCCAAACGGACTGAAAGGTCCCAGGGTTCAATTCTGCTCAAGGGTATGTACCTTGGTTGCGAGCACATCCCCAGTAAGAGGTGTGCAGGAGGCAGCTGATTGGTGTTTCTCTCTCATCAGTGTTTCTAACTCTCTATCTTTCTCCCTTCCTTCTGTAAAAAAAATCAATAAAATATATTAAAAAAATAAAAACCTATTTTAAAAAGTGTGGTATATCTATACAATGGAATGTTATTCAGCCATAAAAACGTGAAGTTTAGATACATATTATATTAGCGGCCTGGTGCATGAAATCTGTGCACTGGAGGAGTGTCCCTCAGCCCAGCCTACACCCTCTCCAATCTGGGACTCCTTGGGGGATGTCCTGCCTAAACCAGTATTGGACATCCCTCTCACAATCCAGGATTGCTGGCTTCTAACTGCCCACCTGCCTGCCTGATTGCCCCTCACCGCTTCTGCCTGCAAGACTGATCACCCGCTAACCACTCAGCAGCCAGCCTGATTGATGCCTAACTACTCCCCTGCTGGCTTGATCACTCCCAACTGCCCTCGCCTGCCAGCCATCTTGTGGTGACCATCCTGTGATGACATGGGGGCGGCTATCTTAAGATGACGCGAGGGCAAGACACCACGTAGGCTTTTATTAGTATAGATGATCACACTTGAGAACATTATGCTAATTTAAAGAAGCCAAACACAAAATGCCACATATTGTATTATTGAATTTATATGAAATCTTAAGAATAGGAAAATCTATATAAATGGAAATTAAGTGGTTGCCAGGGCTGGATGGAGTGGGGAATGTGTAGTGACTGCTTAATGGGTGCATGGTTTTTTAGGGAGAGCTATGAGAATATTCTAAAATTGATGTTGGTGATGATTGTAGTACATTGCAAATATACTAAAAACATTGTATCATTGTATAATACATTTTAAATGGTTGAATTATATGGTATGTGAATTATATGGGAAGGAAGGAAAGAAGCAGAAGTGAGGGGAGGGCAACAGAGGGGAGAGAGTAATAGAAGGAAGAGAAGGAGAGGAGAAAGGGAAATAAAAATGAAGGAAAGGAGTTAAACTCAATATTCATCCTTGTATGGTATCTGAGACTTGACTGGTAAACAGTTCCTTAAATTGATAAAAATAATTCCCTAAATAAGTATGGTTCATTATACCTAGACTGTGCAAATGCTTTCCTTTTGGGAGTCTAGAATTTTAATGTGTGCTATGCAGAAACTACCAAAGTGATCCACATTCAGTAAAAATCTGGCCACTGGGTTTGTTTTCCTGGGTAGAAACAACACACATATTGCTGCATTTTCATTGTTGGGTGAAGGCATCTGTGTGATCACTCACAGGAAAGCAAGTAAGGAAATTTATAGTTGGCTTCCTCCAATTCATCTTCTGCCTTCTGTCCTTATTATCTGGCTGTGGGAACCTTACTATCTCACTTTAATGCATTTGAACCATTATGAAAACCATATGCTGAGTCCCATAGTCCTTGTATTGAATCTATTAATGTGGTAGTGGTCTTGGGGACAGTGCCTGGGGTGGAATTCACTGGAATGATGCTGACTGATTGAAATATGACTGAATTGTTAACAAAGAAATTAAAGTTAGAGGGGAAGGGAATGACAAAATCCTTGTGCCTTTGATGGTTTTGGAGTCATATGTGGTATGAAGCAGTCGCTGAACTGCTGTCTTTGGTGAGAGTTAAAAGTTACCTATGAATTTCAAAATGATAGTATCAACCCCAGGAGAGTTGTTTCCCTGGATCCCCCAAATGCCTTGGCATTGCTAGCTAAAGTTTTGGGCAAAGCCTTACCTGTATGAGGCCTTTGGTTTTTGTTTTCTTACAGATGGGAGGAAAGGGAACCAAACATTCCCCCAAATGGGCTTTGGGTGGGAGAAATTCAATAAGTACTTTGTAATTTTTCTCTTCTTTAAGTGGTAGGGGATATAGCCCAAAAATCCCAAAGTTGAGGTGTGAGTGGACCAAAAATAGTCAAGAGCTGCCTTGTTCTCTCCTGCAAGTAGGATGAAAAAAAAAAAAAAAGGTTGAATCAGTTCACAGGGCTGGAACAAAGCTTTAGATAAATGGGAGGAGAAAAAAATGACACTTTAACCCAGGCTGCTGTCACTGCAGCAGCAGCCACCACACTCCTGCCTTAATCCTTTAATTGCTAATTTGCTGCTAGGTCTGAGCAGACTTGCAAGGAGATAAAAGGAAGAGGGTGATTTTAACCAATAGCTTTGTATTTTGTGGCATCTGGACACATGATAAAAGTTCATGTAAAATGTAATATGCTTATAATTTTATAAATGTTAATGGGAAAGCTGTACACATATATACACAATTTAGTAGGCTACAACTTTCTTGCTTTTTCCTGCTTGTGGGTGCATTGGAATTTAAACTAAGTTTTGGAAAGAAGACAATTCTCTATAAGTAATTATTTTCCCTATGATTCTTTGCCTACTGGAGTTTCTGGAAAAAGAAAGACAAGATAAAAAGAGAGGCATATGGAGCTTTTATAAAATTAGATCACTGACCCCTATAGACATGGTTTTCTTGCCTGATGAGCATAGTTTAAAGTGGTTCAATTTGAACCCTAAGATTGACAAGATAAAATTGGCCTAGGGAAGCTTTGCTTTGGCTTTAAGACTTGGAACACAAGAATCTGGGCCTATTGTATCTGGGCCTCCTGAAGAAAAGCCAATAGCTTTTTGGAATCTTGAATTCTCAGATCTTAATTTCCCTGACATGACTCCAAACTGCAACATTTTACTGTTTGCTATGGGCTGCTTTCATCTCAGAAAGATCTGTGCTGAACTGAAAACAGGCAGGGGTTCAATGAACAGACTCCAGATTCTTAGGCCTTTATAAGATTTAGGATATCCCTGTATTATCTCAGAAAATGTGATATTATGGATACTGGCTGGGCTGTCTGGATCACTTACAGATGCCCACGAGAAAGGGCTTATTCTCTGATGAGACCATCTAAAATCAACCTGCTCATAAACTCTATATTTCTGAAATAGACTAACTGCACTTCTACATTGTGGTTCCTGAGAAGGCTGCAAGTCAGGGAAGGCCACAACCAACATAATGACTCTTGCACCCATTCCTGACAGATTACTCTCATCCCTAGTTCAAGAGCAAAAAAGGCTGAAGTCTCTAAGGAAAAGGGAATTGTGCCTTCATACTATACTGCCTTTTTACTGGAGCTCCAGTCTGCTGGCCTACTCTGCAAATTCAGACTTTCCAGCCTCCTCAATTGAATGAGCCAATACCTTAAAAATCTCTCTCTCTCTCTCTCTCTCTCTCTCTCTCTCTCTCTCTCTCTCT
>JAAGEH010000031.1:3267940-3285069 GCA_011751065.1 Lasiurus cinereus | reverse complement strand
TATATCTATATCTATATCTATATCTATATCTATATCTATATCTATATAGAAATTTTAATTTATTGGCTCAGGAAATTGTTTGGAAGTTTTGGAGTTGTTTGACCCAGTTGCAATTTGTTAGGTTAAGCTGACAAAGGGCAGGCCATTCATATGCAAAAGTCACTGCACAGCTGTGTGGGTTTGTAAATTGGGCAGGGCAGGGTCTCAGGGAGTCTCCAGGCTAGGGTATGGCAAACAGCAATGGCTGCCAGTCAGCCCTCTGCTGCTTTCTGTTCAGTGTCCTCTGTCCTGAGCCCAGCGCAGTAAAGAATGATTCCAGTGCGCAACTCTGCGAGAGAGCTCCCTTCCCTTTCTGACCTGATGGAAGCCAGTCCAGTTTCTCCCTGTATGAGTCTGGGTCCCCAGAATCTTGCCAGAAACTGGAGTTCAGAGAGTCAGGAACTTGTAACTCCCTCCCAACTGAAAAACAACAGCTCACGCCAACCCGATTGGTGCGAGTCTCCATATCTCTGCCTTTCTGAGCCTCTGCACGTCCTACCAGGTCTGGATGCACTTTTTTCTTTCCTTCTAGTTGTAGAACTTCCACTCCGCCAGCTTTCCCGTGGTTCTGGGGGATAGTTGTTTTGTCTTTTAGTTGTAGTTTTGGTGTGGTTGCGAGAGACAGCACGTACAGATGTGTATATCTTATGCCGCCATCTTGGTTCTTCCCTTAATCACTTTTTATTTTCAGATCAATTGCTTGACATGGCCTCTTAACAGCATGTTTTGTATGCTTAGGGGCCATGATGAACAAAAGAACACAAGATTAAATCAAGCACAAAAGAAAATGATGTAGTTAAGAGATGTGGTAAACGCAAAATGTATGAGGTTGCTGCTTCATAGCATGGCATGCTGTCCAATAGCAAACTTGTTTTTAGTAAGAAGAAAGAGTACAGTATAAAATAACAAAATGTGTAATATAATAAATAAATAAACTTGTGACATAATCATTTATTATTATTGTAAGTATTTAGACAGATCTGATCAGAGCAAGGAAGATAGCCAGGTACAAAAGTCACCAGGATGGAAAGCCACAGGTGCCTACCAATAGACAATCAATTATACAGTGGGACCTTGTCCCCAGGGAGATATTTCCTTTCCTAGCATATTCCGGTTATGTGGTTTGGACCCCCTGACCTTTCCTCCCTAGAGATAACATCTAGTCCTCAAGTGTTATTTCAGCTCTAGGCACAGATAAGCAACAAAATGAGACATAGCTGATGTCAGGACCAGCTGCATAGAATAATGACCCCCTTGACTTGGTGCCAGCTAATCAATCAGTGGAGACCAAAACTCTGAATGGAAAGCTACACACTGGGAAAGCTACTGAATATTCTATTAAGATCTTTCCCTAGGACCTCCCCTAAAATATCTGCCCTAAAAACCCTTAGGATGGAGGACCCGTGCACTCTTCTTCCCAGGAGCATGTCCATGCCTTTCCTTCCCTTCCCTCTCCCCATCTGCAAGCACATTAAAATTAGCTTCCTAATTCCCAAGCTCCAAGAACCCTTCTTTTTACCTCTAGAACTTGTTTGCTAAGCCCATTTCTTCTATGGATTACTTTTTCTACATCTGTAATTTACTCAATAAATGTTCTCTTACAGTTTGGGACTTGCTCTGAATTCTTGCCTAGCGAGAATTCAAGTACGGAGGTTATTGACCCAGGTTTAGCCTGACCCCACAGTCAGACACCTAGTGCCATTCCCACCACCTACAACATGTTTGGTACCGGGACTTGGATTGTTTCATCACTGGTAAGCCAGTCCTAGCCACATTGGCTTGAAGGGCATTACTAACAGTGTTCTCTTTCCTCTCTGCATCTCTCTTTCTATCCGTGAATTGCTGCACTGTGAAGGAATGAGTTGAGCATTTAAAAGCCATTATGGTGCTTCCTGCTAAAAGACTCCCATGACAGGATGAGTCAGTCAGACACCTGGGAAGTTTGTACTAGGCACCCATCCCACTGCAAGACAATGTCCATGCACCCAGGAGCACCATAAAATCACACAAGGCCCTTCCCTGCAGCTGTTCCCTGTCAGGTTACTAGTTCCAAGGAAGGATATTCTTTTCTTCCCTTTCTCTTCCTTTGTGTCTGTAGTTAAGTTCAGGCTGACTTTCTTTGAGCTTTTTAAAATCCTCAAGGTGGAGCTAAGGGTTAAGGGTTGAGAGACACTTGGCTATAGATAAGGGTCAAGATGAAGCATGTCAAACTTGCGGCCTACCAGCCCACAACAAATACTCATTAATGATGACTCATTTATGTCAGCCCTTTGTATTTAGCATGTCTCTATCAAAATAAACCTACGTTTCTATGAAAAGGGAAGCTTTTTTTTTTTTCTTTCGGCTCACATAAACTGAAACTTTGTTTATTTGGCCCCTGTTAGCCTTTGAGTCTGACATGCTTGGCAAGATAACTAAGGACAGGAAAGAAGGAAAAAAAGAGAGATGGCTGTTTTTTGACCTTGGCTTTTCTATTGGAATTGCTTTCTGCAGGTTTAAACAAAACCATTTGCTGGATAAGTGAGAGCCTAAACTCATTCTGCTTCAAAATTAAGGGATACCAGGCTGTTTCTAATCTTCCTAGAGAAAGCCAAGAGTATTTGCCCTCAGGGTCCGAGGTGCTGTCTCTGGCCAGCTCAGCTAATATACACCAGGAATATTCTGGTGTATACATCACCAGGGATATTCTCTGGTTCCTGAAATCAATTTCTATGAGAGCCTCAGGGATAACTTAAAAGGGACTCTCCCTTCCCTTTGAGGGATGGCTGCTCTCCTAGGCCTCTTAAAGGGCCAGTGCTTTGGAGAACGTGAAAGACAGGGCTACAGATCACTAGCCCAACAATTTGAAACTAGAGTTGTAGGACAAGTTTTCAGTCCAAGGCCATGGAGATATTAGGTACCCCTTGTATAGACAGATATGATAGGGGGGCTCCAGGCTGGCTAAGTCTAGAGGTAGATAAGCATGACACCTTGCTTGAGGTTGGTTTCATGTAGAGTGGTCTGTTTGTCTCAGCAAAATAAATCCATCATTCCAGTGCCTAGCCAGCACTGCAACCATTGGTAAGTCTGACTTTAGGACATGGGGTAAAATTCTACACCAAGCTGGCACCTAGATGGTAGGATATCTCCATGGAATAAAGTCCACCTAACTACCTGGAATGAGCCCATCCTCCCCATGTCTGGCTATTATAGGATCATTGGTAAGTCTGCCCTCAGGACACAGGGTAAAATTCCATGTCCCAGGTATTTCCTGGGTGAAAAGGGACCTGGGCTACTGTGGTATTCAGACCACAGAATAACAGCCCAAGATAACCCAGAGGCTACCTGGGACACCTTTAACTTTTTTTTGGTTGAGAATTTATCTGTCTCCACAGATGGGGAACCAGTGCAAAGTGCCTCAAGATGTCCTTTTGGGATGCATACTTGCCAACTGGGAGAAATCTGACCTCAAGTTTCTTTTGTAATATAGCCTGGCCCCACTATAATGTAGGCAAGGAAGAGGTTTGGCCAGTTAATGGCATCATAAAGTTTATCCTGCAGCTAGACCTGTTTTTCCATTTCTAGTGGATGGAGAATGAGGCCTCCTTAGACCAATGTGTCTTTTCCATACATGCAAGCTATATGATTATCAGAAGTGTGTATTTCCAGTCAGCTGTTAGGATTCTCAAAATGTGTCTTGTCCTGCTTCAAAATTAAGAGACAATCAATTGTAGGGTGGGACCTTTCTTTCAGGGTAACTTGCAAGCTGTTATGACTCTCAGAAATAACTCTAAGGTATATATTACCTATAAACCAGAGCTCTCTATAATTGCTATAGAGTTTGAAAGAAAAATATACTCAAACATTTCAAAATGAATAAATGAATTTGTTAGTCCTTTTCCAACATTTGCCAATTCTTAAGGTGTTAAAAATGACCTGCCCTTGTATTGCAGAGCCAAAGTGTGGCTCTAAAATATCAAAGCTCATTAAATCATTTTACCTTCCCCCCAAAAAATAACTCAAAATGCTTATAGATATACCAGGGGCCCAGTGCACAAATTTATGCACCTTGAAAGGAACTGTGGACTGTGAGGCTGCAGTGGGCAAAGGGGTAAGTCTGACTTTCTTTGCACCCCTGTCCAGCCCCTCCCATCACCACCCTTAGTCCCCTGTCTACCAGCAGCCCTGCTGATGGTGCCAGCCCTGTCACACCTGCTGACGGCAGGGAGGGATTGGGGCTGGAGCCATCAGTGGATGTGAATGGGGCTATCACTGTCAGTGGGTTCAAAGTGCAGCTCTGGTACCAGCAGCAGGTGAAAGCAGGGCTATCACTGCCAGCCCTGATTGTCCCTTAGGAGCAGGGGAGTTGGAAAAGCTCTGAGATGTGAGTGGGGCCGGCAGCTACTGCTGGAACCCATTGAAGGTGCTGAACAATCAGGGCTGGAGCCAGGTACCGGCATTAGGTGCAATCAGGGCTGGCACCAGCAGCAGTTGTGAGGGCCCAGCTGGACCACGGAGCACAGGAGCAAAGAATTTTCAGTAACCATCAGAGGCTCGCCCTGATGACAGCAACCAGCAACCTGCCTTGGTCTGGCACTCGCACTCACCTGCTCCACTATACCACTGCAGCTGATGCCTGCCATGTTCTGTGTGTGCCCCCTGATGGTCAGCACATGTCATAGTGACCCGTTGTTCAGTTGTGTGGTTGTTTTGCCATTCAGTCTATTTGCATATTAGGGTTTTATCTATATATATAAAAAGGCAATGACCATAATGACCGAAGGCTAACCAGACAGAGGAAGTCAGTCCTGCAGTCAGTGGTGGATTGCAATGGCAAGCCAGCACTGACTGCTGAGGGGGCTGTAGATCAGGACCAGAGAGAGGCCTGGAGAGAGAAGTAGGGTCTGATCCATAGTCACTATAGCAGCTGTTGATCAGCCCTTGTCTCTCTCTTTTTCTCTGGGCCTGGCCAGCAGCATGCCTCTTTCTCTCCAGGCCTCTGGGGGCTGCTGATCATCACTGCCTCTTTGATCAGGCCCAGAGATATTGACTGTCATAGAAACTGACCAATCAGAACCTAATCTGGATGAACTGCGAAGGCAGAAACTAAGGTGGGGGCTGAGGAGGGGTTTTAAGGCAATTGGGGGCAAGATCAGGCCAGCAGGGGATAGAAGTTGGGGGTGAGATCAGGCCAGCAGGGGAGGGCAAGTTAATGGGTGATCAGACAGGCAGGCAGGTGAATGGTTAGGAGCCAGTAGTCCCCTATTGCAGGTGAACATCCCCCAAGGAGTCCCCGATTAGAGAGGATGCAGACTGTGCTAAGGGACCCACTCCCCCATGCACAAATTTCATGCACCGGGCCACTAGTGTGTGTGTGTGTGTGTGTGCGTTTATCAAACTAAAGTTCTAGGATCTTTGAAATGCAAATATCTGGTCTTCAAGAACTCTTATCTGGGCCATGTTTTAAAAAATGCTAGTGTCTGGGAGGCAACCCTTACTGAAAGGGAAAAAAGCATCTAAATCTTAGCCATTTGAAAAGATCAATTAACTTATTTCAGCTGTTAAACATTGATTGCTAGATGAGTCTTAAATTTGCCTACTTTGGGCTTCTTAATACAAAAAAGCTAGAAAAAGATTTGTAACTGTTGATTGATTTTAATGTCATGTGGTTTGTTGAAGGTGTGTTTCTTGAAACTGAGAGTGTGTTTTTTAAAATATATTTTTATTGTTTTCAGAGAGAAATAGAGAGGGATAGAAACATCAATAATTAAAGAGAATCATTGATTGGCTGCTTCCTGCACGCACTCCACTGGGAATTGAGCCTGCAAACTAGGTATGTGCCCAGACCCAGAACTGAACCATGACCTGGTTAAGGTAAAAACATTCCAACCTATAAAGAATTTTTGTGACTTTATTTGAGCCAAACTCTCGACAATTGCTGGGAAGCAGAATCTCAATGGATTGGGATAATGCTCTGGAGGATGGCGGTTTTTCACATATTTTTATACATTACAATCAAAGGAGAAGATGTAAGAGGGTTACATGAAATCCGTTGGTGATATATTAGGGATGTGGGAAAAAGCAAGAGGAGGGAAACTCTGGGATTGGGTAAAATTAAAGACACATACTTCTTTTACTTAGGTGAATACAGGATAGTTAACAGTCAACAACTAACTTGATAACAATAACAATGAAGGAATTTATGGTCTCTGTTCTGGCCCACACACATTGGGTTTTGCCCTGAGAGCTCCAGAAAAAAGGGAAGTTACAAGTTACCCTGACATTTCAATGATATGTTTTGTTATAGTAAATGCAAAAAGACAATAAGCTCAATTAGGGTAAGGATTGACCTTGTCAGGGAAGGCCTTTAGGAATTTATATCATTGACTAATGCTGAATCTTTTCAAACATTATGGCTGGCTGCTAAGGGAACCCTATTAAGGCAAAGTATCTTTTACTTTTGTGAGATTTAATTTAATTTAATTTTTTAATAAATTTATATGAGTTTATTTGAGCCAAAGTGATAATATATGCTGGGGAATAAGATCTCAAATACTCTCCAAGGCAAAGCATCTTTTAGACCAGCTTTAATAAGGTATAATTTACATATAATAAAATTCACAAATTTTAAGCATCTAATTCTGTGAGCATTGATATATATATACTATACAGTCATTTAGCCTTCACCTCAATCAAGATATAGAACATTTGGTCACCATGAAATGTTCCTTCAGTACTCTTTCAATCAATCCCTTCCTCCCACGCCTAGCTCTTACAAACCAATAACTTGCTTCTGTCACTATAGTTTTCCTTTTCTAGAATTTCATACAATTGGTATCATATGGTATATCTTTTATACCCAGTTTACTTCACTTAGAATCTGTGTTGCTGTATATATTCAACCTCTTTTCATTGCAATACATATCACATTGAATAGATGTATCACAATTTGTTCATTCAATCACCACTTGATGGGCATTTTCTTCAAGTTTTTAAATATTGTTAAATTTTCTATGAACATTCATGCATTAGTTCTTTGTGGACATATGTTTGATTTTTCTTTGTATTTTTAGGAATTAGATTACTGTTTTGTATTATAAATGTATAAGAAACTGCCAAATAGTTTCTGAAGTGGCTGTATTATTTTGTATTCCCACCAGTAATTTATGAAGTTTCAAATGCTTTGTATCTTCACCAGCCCTTGGCATAGTCACATTTTTTCATTTTAGTCATTCTAAGTAGATGTATAGTCATATCTCATTATGACTTTTATTTGCAGTGTCCTTTGACTAACGATTTCATGAGTATTTTTTTTCCTATCTGAAGTTCTTCAGTGAGATTGCTTAACTCTTAGAAACATAAAAGGTTATAGTGAGTTTATTCATTTCTTTTTTTTCCAATTGATTTCAGTGAAAGGAAGGGAGAGAGAGTGAAAGATAGCAACATCAACGATGAGAGAGAATAAATGTCTCCTGCATGCCCCCTACCGGGGATTGCACCATAACCTAGGCATGTGCCCTAATAAGGAATCAAACTGTGACCTCCTAGATCTTGGGTTGATGCTCAACCACTGAGCTAGACTGGTGGGACTGTTTTTTTATCCTTCCATTTATCTGTTCAATTATTTATTCCACAGACATTTATTGAGAATGTGTTATGATCAGGCAATGAAATAAACACTTGGGTACAAAGATCAGAAATACAAACATCCTGCTCCAAAAAGCTAATTGTCTATTAAAGAGAAAATTTTACATTTAAGTCATCATATGTGGCAATTACCATGAAAGATATATATTATTTATTATGGGAGTTCAGAGAAAGGGAGGCTCGGTATTAAATTTTTTTCAACCATCTTTATATTATCAACTCCCCACCCTGCCAATTCTTTTTGTGTAGCATCCAATTTTAGTCACTTACATTAAAAAAAAGTCTTAAAATTCTTAAGAGAACACAGAGAAACTCCATATCCATAAGAAGAGGATATTAATGATAAATGAATTTCAAATGTCAGACTTATTGACATTGAATATTGTTTTAGAACTGTACTTTGTTTTCAAATTTGAACTGTTTAAATAGGTGAGGGAATTTGCTCATCGCTTTTTAAAAGTGATAGATTTTAAAAGTGCCATGCTTCTCAGACAATTTAATTTCTACTTATGACAGAATATTGATCTCCATCTTGGAGTATGAAATTTGAAAATCTGTCAATAAATTAAAGCAATTTGTCTTAATCTGTAGTGATACTTTAAAAACTTGTAAAAAATTTATTATTTTTTGATGACCAATAGGTGAAAATTACCTGGCAATAGTAAATAACAAAGGGTTTTCTTTTTGCTTTTTTAATATCATATTTCTGTTACTTTGTTATTTAATTCACCAAGGATTTTTGAGAATGCACTATGTGGAAAATGCTGTGCTTAAGACTGTGAGAATAATTACACAAAGACCTTGTTCTTAAGGAGTTTACAATATAAAATCACAGAAACAAAATTAGGCTATTGGATAAGGTAAGAAAACTTTGTAAATCTTACCTGGTCCAATAGCCTAATTTTATACTTGAGCATATCTAAAATTTGGTGAACAGTATCAAATTGTTCAATTTTGTCTTAAACTCAATTATCTGAGCAACTCTGTTAGGTAAAATTATCATCTGCACTGTGGCAAATGTAAGTATTTTACCCATGGCCACACGTGTGGTAAATAGCAGAGTCAGGATTTAATCCATGAAGGATGGATTCATAGTCATGCTTCTTGGCACACCCTTATCTATATCTAGATCTAGATATGCATTTATTTCAGAGATGAATGGAGAGAGAGATAGAAACATCAATGATGAGAGAGAATCATTGATTGGCTGCCTCCTGCATGCCCCGTACTGGGTATCAAGCCCACTAGCTGGGCATGTGCCCTTGACAGGAATCAAACCTGGGACGTTTCAGTCTACAGACCATCACTCAGTCCACTGAGCCAAAGTTAATGCTGGTAAGATTGATGCGTGACAAATTGTTAAAATTGTTGCATCTGTATATAAGTATTTTTTAATTTTATCCTTTGAGAAATGAGAAACTATCAATCCCTTTGAAGAGAAAAATTAAATAAATCAATGTGGTTATTTAGGAAAATTAATCTGGCAGCAATGAACAGGAGTGATGTGAAGAGAGTCTAGAGGCAGGGAGGCCAACTATTATATTATCCAGTTACCAGAGTATTCTAAACACACATGTCTGGTATTAATGTAAATAAATAATTAAACAAGTCAAATAATATATTTATTTTTATTTTTTTCCTTTTATTGACGTTATTGAGGTGAAACTGGTTAACATTATACATGTTTCAGTTGCACAATTCCACAACATATCATTTGTACACTTTACTGTGTGTTTACCACCCAAGTCAACTCTCTGTCACAGTTTATCTCCTCCTCCCCCATATTCTCCTTCACTTCCCTCTACCTCTCCTTCCCCAGGCAATTGCTGCATCGCACTGTTGTATGTGTCCATGAGTTTTTTTCTCTTCTTTTAAATATTTTTCTCAATTCCTTCTCACCAGACCCTACCCCCCAGTAGCTGTCTTCCTGCTCTCTCTATATAAATCTGTCTCTATTTTACTTGTTAGTTCATTTTTGTTCATTAGATTCTAGATTTAAGTGAAATCATATGGTACTTGTCTTTCTCTAACTGGCTTATTTCACTTAGATAAATGATTACCAGGTCCATCCTTGCTGTTGCAAATGATACTATTTCCTTTTTTTAATGGCTGAGTGGTATTCCATTATATAAATGTATCACAGCATCTTATCCACTCATCTACTTATAGACACTTATTTTTTAATAAATGTTAGTCTCTGTACCCTGTGTTGTGCACTTTGATTTGTTTTTACTTAATATATCTTTGAGATTTTCTCATCGTTAAGAATCTCCTTCAGTAACATGTCATTGGACTGAAAATAAAAACCAAACTCATCACAAGACCAATAAGACTCTACATGTTATTAAGTCTTGTTCTCCAGCCATATGTTCACTTAAAATGATTAGATGTACACAAATCTGAGGCTCTAAGATTTTCTTTATGTTTTCAACTAAGAGGTTTATCAATACTACAACCACCCTATAACTATCAAATTTCCAATGGGAAAAGAAGTATGTAAGGACTTCTGAAATCTATCCTTTGACTAATGTGTGACTCAAATATATCATAGTGCTATAATAGAACCCAGTTAACAGTGCTAGAGTTACACTGATGAGGAACATCTAATCTGGCTTTGAAAATTTAAGGAAAACTTATTGAAATAGATAGCATTTGAATTGGAAGATTGATCTGTTGATTAGATGGGAAAGTAGAGGGAAATCAAAATCATGAATTTTAAGTGCGAAGACCTAGAACAAATTGGTGACAAGGGGAGGCATGCATTAGTCCCTCAATCTCCGTTAGCAACATCACCAAACTAAAATACAGAAGCACAAACACATGCCCCAAAATATTTGTTTGTTATGAAAATGAAACTTCAAGACAACACTTTTAGCATCATTTTCCAACAACATTGCTGCTCCTAAAACATTTCAGCATAGACCTCTGGAGTCTTGCCCAGCCAAGAGCTTATTTTGGTAATGGGAAGCAAAAGCACAGCATATTTTAGTAACTGTACATTATTTAGTATAGATGAAGCACATTTTGCTAGCATTGGGTAGAAATAGGGGATAAACAATAAAGCCAGAGATGAGACTGGAGAAATAAGCAGGAGCCAGATCATTAAGCAGTTTATGAGTTACATTACAGTTACCAGAGAGAAATGGGGAAAAAAATGAAGGTTTTTTAAAAGGGGAGTTACATGTCAGTTTTGTGCCTTGTGCTTCATAATATCAATTGGGACTGCACCCTAGAAGAAGGGGTCTGAAAAGGACAGAAAAACTGAAGGCAAGGAGATGAGTTGAGAAGAAGCCATTACAGTAATGTAGAGAAGAGGTAATGATGGCTTGAAGTAATGGAAGTTGGATAGAGAAAACTAGATGGATTTTAGAAATAGTTTATAGAAAAAAAGAAAGTGGCTGATGAAAGATTGATCATGAATGGCTGCTTACCTTTGAATTGGCAGGCATTGGTGGAGATGAAGTTTAAGGAGAGAAAGATAATTTCAGCTTTGATAAACTTCATTTTAAAAATATTTGAACATAATAAAAACAATGACATGAGTTTAGAGTTTGGTGAATCATCACAAAATAAACAAATATATAACAATCACTTATGGTCAGGAAATAGAACATTATCTGGATTCCAAATTCCCGTCATGTTCTACGTCAATACACTGACTCACTGACCTAAAGTTAATACATGACCAGTAATATCAGAGCTTAATTTTGTTTTATTTTAATTCTTTAAAGAAATCAGGTAGTATGGGTTATTTTGTGTCTGACTTTTGGGGTTAATGAAATTCATCCATATTTTCTATGTGTATTGACAGTGGCTTTATTCTTATAAAGTAATTTATTAAACATTTCTACTGTTATTGGTTGATTGCATTATTTTTAATATGAAGTTATCACAATCAGGCTACTGTGGACAGTCTTATACATGTATTTTGGTGCATATACATATGACTTTTTATTAGGAGCATAATCAGGAGATGAATTGCTGTGTCATACAAGAGCCGTACTAAGAGTTCCAATTGATCCACTAGTTGTCAACTCTGATTTTTTTCATTTTTTAAATTATAGCTGTTTTAATAAGAATATAGGTGTATCTGATTGTGATTTTAATGTTCATACCTTGATGGATAATGAGATAAATTTTTTTGTAAACTTATTGGACATTTGGGTGTCCATTTCTGGTGAAATACATTAAACCTATAGATCTTCTGATATATAGATAAGGTATACTTTCCATTTGTAAAGATAGTTTTTAATTCTTCTAAAATATGTGTTTTGTGTGCAGCTGTCTTAGAGATTTCATTAAATTTATTTTCTAGCACATTTGACTATAACTTGATATTATTGTAAATGATATTTATAATTTAAATTTTATTTTTTGTTTTTTTTTAATGGAAAAATTTCAACATGCTTGAATATTGGCTTTATATTCAATAAACTTGCTAGATTCACTTATCACTTCTAATAGTTTGTAGACCCTTTTAGATTTTCTATATATATAAGCTCATATTCTGAATTGGCGGCTGGACACCCCTCTCACAATCTGGAACTGATAGCTCCTAACCACTCACCTGCCTGCCTGACTGATTGCCCCTAACCCCTCTGACTATCTGCCTGATCACCCCTAACCTCTCTGCCGGCCTGCCTGATACCTCTAACCTCTCTGCTTGCCTGCCTGATCGCCCCTAACTGCCTCTGCCTGCCTGATCACCCCTAACTGTCCTCCCCTCCCCTGCCAGCCTGATTGAGTCCCCAACTGCTCTCCCCTGGTGGCCTGATTGCCCCTAACTGCCTCTGCCTGCCTGATCATACCTAACTGCCCTCCCCTGCTGGCCTGATTTTGCACTCAACGGCCATCCTCTGCTGGACAATTTGGTTCTTATTGGTCAGTTTCTATGCCAGTCAGCATCAAAAGCTCTGCCTCCTAGGCAGCCATTGGTCCTCACAATTGACCCATATTTGGTTCTAATTGGTCAGTTTCTATGCCAGTCAGTGTCTCCGGGCCTATCAATGGAGCTTGGTCAGAAAGTCAAGGCTGATCAGCAGCCCCAGTGGAGGCCTGGAGAGAAATGGAGGTGCCGCTGTTAGCCAGGCTGGGAGAGAAAGAGAGGCAAGTTCTGATCAATGACTGCACAGAGGCTACAGATCAGACTCTGCCTCTCTCTCTGCAGGCCCTTCTCTGGGCCTGCTCCACAGCCCCATAGGCAGTCAGTGCTGAGTCAGAGCACTGGCAGTGACTACAGTGAGTACTGGTTCACCAAGGCAACCCAACACTGACTTCCAGTCTGGTCGAACCTTCGGTCGTAACAATCATTATGACTCTGGCTCTTTATTTTATAGGTTGGCTAGGACTATCAACTCAATATTGTATAGAAGTTGTCTAATTTCTCAAAGGAAAGACTTTCAACATTTGCCATTAAGTGTGGTATTTCTAGGATTTTTATGAAAACTCAGGTTATTCTATTCATAATTTTCTAAGATTGTTTTCCTTCTTCATCTTTAATTTTATCAGTACTTTTTATATCTATTAAGATCATTCTATGATTTTTTACTTTGTTCTATTAATGTAGTAAATGTCAATGATTGCTTTTTTTTTGTACTAAATTAAAAAAGAATGAATAAGAGAAAGTGAAAACGAAACAAAGAACAAAAACAAAACAGCCATTCTCCAGGGCATTGTCCCAACCCCCCGAGATTCTGCTTCCCAGCCAGTGTGGACAGTTTGGCTCCAGTAAACTCCGAAAAGTTCTGGACAGGCTTGAATTTTTTTTTTTTTTTGTCACTCGAACGCGACGTTTACACCTGCCGGTTTCTGAGAGTGGGGTAGGGCAACAGATACGGTGCGCGAGGGAGGTCTGCTGTGAAACTGTAGAGGAGTGCATCTTTGCCGTCACAAGCCAGGTCCACCCTTAGAAAGAGCGTAGAAAAACCTGCACGGGACTGCCACGAACAGAACACAGACAGAACTGAACATAGGGATGGATGCTCCGAGGACTGTGAGAGGGTATCTTCCTCTCTCCTCACCCGTAGTGCTTTCGGGCGGGGGGGGGGGGGCCGCGGCGGGGGGATGGAAATGATCCTAAGAGGTGAAGGTAACCGAAGCTCTTGGAGAGACCGGCCCGCTCCAAAGCGGACGATGGAGAGGTCTGGCCAGTTCCCGGCACCATGGGGGAAGCATGCTACCCTGCCTGCCTGCAGCTAGACCCGTTTTCCCCTTTGCCGGGAAGCGAACGGAGAAGAGAAGGAGGCCTTCTCGGATGCGTGTATCTTTTGCCATGCACGTGAGCCCTTACGACTCTCAGAAATGACCCTCCTCGGCTCTAGGCTCCCTGCCAACTAGATCGCTCTGTGATGGCCGCAGAGCCTCACCTCAGAGAAAAAACATGCTCAGGTAGAAAGACACATGTCCAGAACGGGCAAATGGACTCATCTGCCCATCGACGACCCTCGGCAGTCCTGTCTCGAGGGGGGAATTAAAACAGCACCGTTCCCCCTTTGACGACGCGGTGCGTGGGTACAGGGTCGGAGTTGTGTGTGGCTCCAGAATATCAAAGTGCAACACATCCTCTTACCGCCTCAAAGCTTCCTTCCCATGCTGGGGTTGAGGAGGAGAGGGAGTTGTTGGGGGAGGGGGGAGAGAGAGAGAGAGAGAGATAGAGAGAGAGAGAGAGAGAGAGAGAGAGAGAGAGAGAGAGAGAGACGATGATTGTGGAAAAGCACCTAATTAGGCAGGGGTGGGGATAATGGAGGAAGTCCCCCGCTGGTTTCTGCGTGGCTACAGGAGAACAGAACCGGCCTTCATTCCTACAGAAAGAATCCTCTCGCTCTCGGGCTTCCCTCCCATCGTCTCACAGTTAGCTGTATGTGTGCGTGTGTGGGTTCACTAGACAAAGGGGAAGAGGTCATCGTGTGGGGATATTTCTGCAGGGCCGTCCGCCAGGACGGGCCGCCTACGGGAGGATGTGTACCGGGCTGGTCCACGGACCGGGAAACTGCAAAGGACCTCCTGTGGACGAAGAGGGGCCGCACGCTCTCTATCTAACCTCGATAGCTCAGGGAAGGCCTTCGTGGCCCTGACTGACCGACTGAGAGGAGGAGAGACTCAAAGTAACCGGCAAGGTTGGTCTGAAAGGAAAACTCTGTCCGTCCCTAGAAGCAGTGGATGGCAGGTAACCAGCCATTTCCTAGGCTAGAATCTCTTCCTCCTCCTCCTTGGCCAAAGTCAACCTTTATCTTGACCTAGCCCGTCCATTGTCTTTTTGCCCAATAGGATAACTAACTGTATTCCTTTGGAATGCCGGGGGGCACGCCCGTCTTTGCAGGCCGCCCTGGGCACAACCGGCCTCCTTGTTATCTTTATCATTGCTGACCGTTCAGACTTGTGTCAAATACACTCAGAGGAAGCCAGTCAGCTTTGCCCCTGCCTGCGTGATTCTCCCCACTGCCCCTCCCCTCCCCCCAGCCCCAGAGGGCCCAGGTCAGTCAGCACTTAGAATGCCCCCCCCCTCCCTCACTCAGGGATGAGAGGAAGGGAGTTGAGTAGGGGGATGGGGAGTAGTAGGTAGGGAACAAGGGGAGGAGGGGAGGGGAGGTCAGGTCAGGGCGGGGCCGGCGATCGATTCCGATGGTTCTCCACTCCAAGGGTTCATTGAAATGCAGAAAGCTTTCAGGTGCCCTCAGGGCTTCGGACTTTGCCCGGGGCTTCTCTGACTCCCCCACCTTTAGGACCGCAGCTCGAGAGTGCCCACCATCCGCCAGCCCAGGAAGCAGCCCTCAGCTCACCCGTTTGGGAATCACGCGTGGAGGGAAGGGGCGGGGGGAGCGGGAGGGAGGGGGTCTGAGAGGCGTGAGTCCAGGGTCCAAGGCGAAGGTAAACAGATCTCGGCGTCTTAGATTCCCTGAGTAGAATTTTTGTGAGTGTCTCTGAGCCAGACTGTCCACCTGATTGCTTTTCAATTGTTAAGACAGTCTCATATTACTGGGGGAAAAAACACTCCAACTTCATAATGTCTTATATTTATTATGAATTGCTAATTTCAATTTATAATAGGGATAGACCTGTAGTATTGTTATCATGCATTAGCTGTCTCAGGTTTTGGTGTTAGTTGTGCTGACCTCATAGAACACCTGGGAAGTATTAAATCCCAACACCATTTATTAAAGAGACTCCCTTTACCCCATTATATATTCTTGCCACCTTTTTCTTAGATAAATTGAACATATAGGTTTGGTTTTATTTCTAGTATCTCTATTTTGTTCTATTGACCTATGTTTTTTTGTTTGTTTGTGGGTTTTTTTTGTGTGTGTGTGCCATTACTATACTGTTTTGATTACTATATGCTTTGTAATATAGTTTGAAATCAGGAAATGTGGTACTTCCAACTTCATTCTTTCTCAAGATTATTGTGGCTATTTGGGGTATTTTTCAGTTCCATATCAATTTTAGGATTTTTTGTTCTAGTTCTGTGAAAAATACCATTAGTATTTTGATATTAATTACTCTGCATCTGTAGATAGCTTTGGACATTATTCCTTCCAATTCTTGAGCACAGTATATCCTTTCATTTATTTATGTCTTCTTCAATTTCTTTAATCAATTATTATTGTATTTAGAATACAGTTTACTCTTTGTTAAATTTATTTTCAGATATTGTATTATTTTTTATAAAATTAGGTCCATTGAGTTTTCAGATAAACTTTAGGAAGTAGTGCTTATCAGGTCTCTCTAGTGCAGTGGTTCCCTACCTTTTTTTTTTTTTTTGGCCATGCCCCACCTAAGTATCTCTAAAATCCTGATCTCCCCACCCCATCCTGTGATATATAATCCCTATTATTCAAAAAGTGAACTCCTATTCATGTAGAGGGAGCCTAAAAGGCCATTAACTTGGTCTAAACAAGCTTCTGAAGAACATGGCATCTGTGAAAGAGAAAAATAAAATAACAAAAGGACACTTGAAGTGCTGAGGAAGAAATCACTAAGAAATTGTTAAAAATAATAATAACATGAAAAAATAGCAAATAAAGTTTCAAAACATACAATAGAGACCTGAAATGCATAAATATGTCACAATATATATTTATATATGAGGTCCCTAGAACCATAAGAAATGCCAAAAATTCAGTTAACTCATTCTTGAATTGCCCCCCTTAAAAGTCAAATTGCCCCCCTGTGGGGTATGTGCCCCACATTGAGAACCACTGCTCTAGTGTAAAATTGCTATTTTCCTCCTTTATGTACTGTACTCTTTGGCATAAAGTCACTATGCATTGCCCCTACTTAAGGAATGGACAATCATGCTCCCCTTCCTTCAAGTGGAGTATTAACAGTATTAATTTGTAATTCTTTAGCACAGGAGATTGTCTCTTATCCATTTATTCAATCATTTATTTGCATCATTTATTAAATCATTTATTTACAATATGGGCTGATACATATGTGTGTGTGTGTATATATATATAATTTTATAA
>JAAGEH010000031.1:3174218-3267540 GCA_011751065.1 Lasiurus cinereus | reverse complement strand
GGGGAGGGCAGTTGGGGGCAATTAGGCCAGCAGGGAAGCAGTTAGGTGTTAATTGAGCCAACAGGGGAGCAGTTAGGGGGCTATCAGGTTAGCAGGCAGTGGTTAGGGGCAATCAGTCAGCCTCTGTGTGTGTGTGTGTGTGTGTGTGTGTGTGTGTGTGTGTGTGTATACCTCCTGGTTTCACAGGTCCATGCTCAACCACTAAGCCACACTGGCCAGGTGATGTATATTTATTTTATAGGTTTTATTTATTATGGACAAAATGGTGTCCCCCAAATTCATATGTTGAAGCCCTACCCCCCAATACCTCAGCATTTGTATTTAGAGATAGGGCCTTTAAAAAGTCATTAAGTTAAAATGAGGCCTCTAGGGTGGGCTCCAATCTCATCCGATTTATGTTGTTATAAGAAGAAATTAAGTCATACAGAGAGACACTAGGATGTGCGCATACACCGATCTTAAATATGTAATAATCCACAGCTGTAAGAAAATAAGTTTCTGTTGTTTGTCACCCAGTCTATGGTGTTGTGTTACATCAGTCTAAGTAAAACAATAGAGCACTGTAATCCAGTGCTACTTGTAGCTCACATTGTTCCAGCTTCGATCATTGATATCTCCTTCAAGAGGTTTCTATTTCACTTTGGTATACCTCCCCTTTGCTCTGGCAGTACAAGAAGCTATAGGTCTCTGGGTACTGATGTGAAGGTAGCTAAAGAATTTTTGGAAACCCTGTATAGCTGATTGTGGAGGAAAATTACTTGCCAGAGCAAATATTCAATATGGATGAAAGTCCCTATTCTGGAAATAAAGGAGGTCAAGTCATTGCCAGTATTTAAGGTTTTTAAGGACAGGATAATAGTCTTCTTGGGAAAAGTGTTTCAGGCTTCAAATTGAAACTCTATGTGAGGGTTTCCCAGTGAGAAACTTAAGGCATTCAAGCATATCAATGAGCACACACTGCCAGAGCTTTACAGGAACAATAAGAAGTCATGTATGATACAGCTGCTTTTCCAACATGCCCTCCTAAATTGCTATGCCAGTAAAATGAAGAAGTACTATTTGGAGACTAACAAACCTTTCAAAATTTTGTTTCTTGTTTATGCTTTTTATCCCAATAGCAGAGTAGTATTTTCCCTCCAAATACCACCTTTTTGATCCAACTAATGGATCAGAAATTTATATGACCTGTTAAGGCCAGCTACCTGAGGAGTACCTTTATGCAGGCTATTGCTGCAACCAATGAGGAAACTGAAAAGACATTGATGCAGTTATGAAAGGATTACAACATCTAAGACTGCATCAAGAATCTTTCTTGGTTTGAATCATTAACACACACACACACACACACACACACACACACACTCACACAAAAGATAAGAATAACATGTGGAGAAGATACTGAAAAGCTTTGTAGATGACTTCAAAACATTTGCCAAAAACGAAGAAATTGAAAAAGTAATCAAGTGGAATGTAATGAACAATCTAAACTGATAAACAAAAACAGATCCAGAGACATAGAATCATCAAGCAAACCCTTAAACCACAGTGGGAAGGAAGGGGAGAGTGGGGGCAGGGCAAAAGAATGTGTATGCATATAAGCATGATGAATGGACACAGACAATAGGAAGGGGTAAAGGCTGGGGCTGGGGGATGTGGGTAAGCTGGGAGAAGGACAATGGAGGGAAGAGGGGACATATGAGATACTTTCAACAATAAAGAATATAAACAAAAATTTAAAAAAGAAGGTGGTTGTGATGGGAAACAACTTTACCCTGAGTGTGGAGGAAGATGACATTGAAGAGCTCCTACAGAGGAGGTAACCAAGATGGCGGCATAGGTAAACACATACACTGCTGCCTCGCACAACAATTTCAAAACTACAACTAAAAGACAGAACGGACATCATCCAGAACCACAGGAAAGCTGGCTGAGTGGAAATTCTGCAACTAGAAGGAAAGAGAGGGGCTCACAGAGACCCAGAGGAGTTGCAAAAAGCTGAGGTACAGAGACGCACACGTGGAGAGAGCGGGTGCAGGAGTATATGGCTGGCTTTCTCTGGTGGGAGACTCCCAATGGCATTGAACCCTTTATCCTATGACACTAAACACCAGGTCCTGCTGAAACTCATAGGGGGGAGTTTGGACTGTGAAAAGGGAGAAGTGCATGGAAATTTGGGGGAGTCGCAGTAAGGCAGAAGTCAGGCGGCATGCACAACACTGGGAGCAGAAGACCAACTGCTGATTGTGCTGCTGGCTTTCACAAGAGGGCGGGAGACAAAGCATCCCAACTGCATCACTTCTAACTCCACTAAACCCCAGATTCGGGATAAGTCCTGGGGACCCAGATTCATATGGTCCCGGAGCACAGGGGAGCCGGAAAGACAGCAGTCTAGAAGCACTGCGAGAGAGTTCACGCACGCACACAGGGACCACTCCAGCGATTACCCAGTCAAGTGAGACTCAGGGGCCATGGAGGGCATGGCCGACTACAGGGCAAGGCGGTCCATTAAGCCCTGAGACTCCACTCATCCCAAGCTCAACAGAGAGGCTTTTACAATTTTGAAAGCATGACCAATGGACACAGACAATAGGAAGGGGTAAAGGCTGGGGCAGGAGGATGCGGGTAAGCTGGGAGAAGGACAATGGAGAGAAGATGGGACATATGTAATACTTTCAACAATAAAGAATATAAAAAATTTTAAAAAATGAAGGTAGTTGAGATGGGAAACAACTTTACCCTGAAGGCTGAATCCAACACAGAAGTTCTCCCAGCATAGTGAAAATGCTGAGACAAGAGAAGAGATCACAAACAAAAGAAATGGAAGAAAATAAACGACTGGATATAGAGTTCAAAACCATGCTTATAAGATTTTTCAAGAATATCCTAGAAAAGTTAGATAAAGTTAGCGAGACATAAGAGGAGATGAAAAAGGACCAACTAGAAATTAAACATACACTGACTGAAATAAAAAATATTATGCAGAGACCTAACAACAGACTAGAGGAAGGCAAGAATCAAGTAAAAAATTTGAAATATAAAGAAGCAGAAAACATTCAACTGGAAAAGCAAGAAGAGAAAAGAATCCAAAAATGTGAAGATAATGTAAGGAGCCCCTGGGACAACTTCAAGCGTACCAACATCAGAATTGTGGGGGTGCCAGAAGAGGAGAGAGAGCAAGATACTGAAAACCTATTTAAAGAAATAATGACTGAAAACTTCCCACATCTGGTAAAAGAAATAGACTTACAAGTCCAGGAAGCACACAGAACCCCATATAAAAGGAATCCAAAGAGGACTACAGCAAGACACATCATAATTAAAATACCAAGAGCAAAAGACAAAGAGAGAATATTAAAAGCAGCAAGAGAAAAACAGTTCATTACCTACAAGGGAGCACCCATACGACTGTCAGCTGATTTCTCAACAGAAATGATGCAGGCCAGACAAGGGTTGCAAGAAATATTCAACGTGATGAATAGCAGAACCTATAACCAAGAATACTCTATCCAGCAAAGCTATCATTCAGAATTGAAGGGCAAATAAAGAGCTTCACAGATGTGAAAAAGCTAAAGGAGTTCATCAACTCCAAACCAGTATTATATGAAATGCTGAAAGGTACTCTTTTAGAAGAGGAAGAAGAAAAAGGTAAAAGACAAAAAAATTATGAACAACAAATACATATCTATCAACAAGTGAATCTAAAAATTAAGTGAATTAAAAATTTGATCAACAGAATAAACTGGTGAATATAATAGAATCAGGAGCATAGAAAGGGAGTGGACTGATAATTCTCAGGGGGAAAGGGGTGAAGGGTGTACAGGGAGAGACTGGACAAAAATCATACACCTATGGATGAGGTCAATGGGAGGGAGGTAAGGGTAGAGAGAGGGGTTGGAGCCGAGTGGAGGGAGCAATGGAGGGGAAAAAGGAGAAACAAATGTAATAATCTGAATAATAAAGTTTTAATTAAAAATATATAAATAAATAAAAGAGCTCCTAGAGATGGTTTCTGAGGACTTGACTAATTAAGAGTTGTTGGAACTAGAGCAAGAAAATATAGCTGAAGAAGAGGCAAGAGAAAATAAAACCACAGGAAAGAAAAAAAAAAAACCTCCCAAGAAAAGTCACAGTGAAGATTTAGCAGAAACTTTTGCAGACTTTAACAAGCGCCTTAAAAAATTTGAAAATGTGGATTCCAATACTAAAAGGTTTTAATTAATTGATTGGAATATTCATGGTGTGTTATCTACTTACAAGCAAATCTATGATTAAAAAAGAAAAAGAAACATATCAAGAAAACAACCATGCACATATTTATGAAAAGAGTTACACCTCCTCAGAAGAGCCTTAGACAGGTTTTTCAGGAGGTGTTCCAGAAGGCATTGTTTTCATGAGATGGCAGTTCCATATGTGTTTCGACCACTGAAAGTCTTTGAGTGGGGTAAGATGTGAAGGTGAAAGAGAGTGATATTGATAATCCTGACCCTCTGTGGGCCTAGGCCAATGTGTTTGTGTCTTAATTTTTAATAAAAAAGTAAAATATAATAATTAAAATAGAAAAATCCTTATAGAATAAAAATATAAAAATTGTTTTTGTATAGCTATACAATGTGCTTGTTTTTACTACAAAAGAGTCAAATATTTAAAAACTTTAAAATGTCATAAAGTAAAAATGTTATAGTTAGCTAATTTAATATTGAAGAAAATCTTTGTTTCACCTTTCTTGTTAGATTTTTTTCTGACTCAATTTGGGGCAGTAAACACACAATACAATTTATAGATGATGTAGTATAGGATTATATACCTGAAACCTATATAATTTTATTAACCAATGTCACCTGAATAAATTCAATTTAAAAAAAGAAAAAAAAAGAAAAATTCATTTGTAATAAGAAATGTATACCAAGAGGATACTAGAAAATTAATGTTTTAGGCTCAAATTTTCAAAGACTCATTTTCATTTTTATTAGTTATTGTAATAATAAGTTTAAAATTATATTAAAATTATAATCTTAGGATTCAGCCAATTATATAACTACTGCCTATATCCCTGCCATCTGAGTAGTACAGTGGTCTGTATTTGATCAATTTGTTAAAAATTACCAGGATTTCAAATGGTTCTTACTTATTTGTATTTATGTTTACTGAGTCATGAAATATTCAAAAACATTCTATCTTGTATGAACCATAACTTCACCTTTTCTAAGGTAAAATCATTATAGACAATATATTTATTGCTTGTGGGCATTGCCTTTTTTTTTTCAGAAATAAGAGAGCAATGAGTCACTGCATCCTAAGCTTTTAAAAACTGCACATTTTAGTCAACAGTAGGGGAAAACACAATCTAGGTGTTCACTGAAGCCTGAACTAAAAATAAATGAGAAAGTTACTTTGGAATATCAATGTGTGAATTACATTGCAATCCTTTAATAATAAATGGGAGGAGGGCTATAAAGCTAAGCCTTGGGGGGGAACCACTCTAATGATGGTTATGTAGTTAATTAGTGTTCTTTAAATTACTTTTTCTGGTGCTAATTCCTGTTCCTAATTTGGTGTCAGTGTAGTGATGATGGAACTATACACAGGTGGAGACTACTGAATGAGGGCATCTTAGATGTAAGTGAAGTTGGTATACTGAGTTGGGAGAAGATTAAATATTATTGTATTCTGGGTATCTCAATCACTCAAGACATTCTTTATATAGGAAAGAAAATTCTAATGAGTAGTTTGAGCTTTTATAAATGTATGGACTTTATAAAAAGGAAAACACAGAACTTTCCAGTCTATGTTGGGGAGATGACTTGACTTTGCTGGGGAGATTCTTGAAGGTACAGATCTTATATACCTTGTTTAATGATATATTCTTATTGCTTAGCATATAGTAGTGCAAAATTTTATGTTTGTTGCATAAAACATAAGACATCCCAAATGTAGATAAGACTTATGTTAATATGACTCCCTAAATCATGAGGTCCCAGAAATTAGAAATTTCAAACAGGGCAAGGAAATGGTGATTGGATTATTAGGCAGTTATAAGGAAAGTAGATCTGGATGCACAGTGAGAATACTTGGTCAGCTAAAAGAAGAAAGATATCACTGTGTGTTTGAAGGAAAAGGAAACAATGAAGCAGATGAAAAATGTCAGAATGATTAGATATCTTCAACTTAATCGAAACTTTGTCCAGACTCTGGTGATGGTCACCATAATGTTGAAAACCAGCGAAGTATTTATTCTGCTTATTAAACAACTTTAACTTTCTAATCTAGTCTCTCTTTGTCATCCCCACCACTGCAAATATAGTAATGTTTCTTATGATTTCTGATCAGAACATTAGCAATAATCCTCCATGAATTTAGGTTCCATAAAAAGAAGGATTTTGTAAGTATTGTTTACTACTGAATCCTTAAAACTGGGAACAATGACAAACACTTTACATGCTTTTAATTACTAATTTGGCTATTTATTAAAAAGTATTTGTTGACTGCGTACCATGTGCCAGACACTGAGGAAAGGGAAGAGAGGAACAGTGAAAACAAGTTAGGCAATATTCTGGTCCGCATGAAACTTATAGTTTAGTAGAGTTACAAATAGTAATAATCATGAGTTTGTAGCATATTTTCAAATACCAGATAAGGTCTATAAAATAAATGAGAGCAGAGTATGGAGATGAAATGTTATGGAGATTGAAGGTCATTTTAGACAGCGTTTTCAGAGGCCTATCTGATAAGTTGACCTCCTCAGAGACCTGACCAAAATTAGGAAGCACTTTATGGGAAGTCCAGAGAAATGTCATTTCAGGGAAAGGGAGTGGCTAGTGGAAATGCCTTTAAATAGAAACACACTTGATGAGTCTAGAGCAGAGTGAAAAAGGCAAAATAGTGTTAAGAGTTGTGGATTGAAGTAGTTTTGCTGAATAAATGCTTTAATGACAGGCACATCAGCACCTTATTTAACTCACATACTCTATCCAGGCCACAGTGGCTACCAGATGTTAACCTAGGTAAAGATGAGCAGGATAGTAAGAAGCTAGGAAAATTCCTTGGCAAGTGGAAGCGGGAAATTGTGACAGATAGCTGAACAAATTAGCTGAGCAACTTACAATCCTATATAATAAAAGGGTAATATGCAAATTGAACCTTATGGAGGAACGACCAGAACAACCGCTTGACCAGTCACTATGAGGCACACTGACCATCTCTTGGTCCCTTCCCCTGTCCATCAGACTCCCACTGCCTGATGGCAAATGGGGATTTGGGGGTGGGTGGAGAGGGATGCATGTGGTGCCAGGCCAAGGCCCCTGCCCTGCTAGTCACCCCACACACAGAGGAGAACCTGCAGCAGGAGTGGGGGCGGGGCTGATGAGGGATGGGAACAGCTGACCTCTCAGTTCTCTTCTCTGTCTCCTGGCTGGCAGGCTCTAATCACCCAACTGGGGAATGGAAACTGAGGGTGGGTGGCAGTCGAGGTTTGGGCTGGCTGCCAGCAGCCAGGGAAGATGGCCCTGATCACAAGCCAGGCCTAGGGACCATACCTGCAGATGAATTTCATGTGCCAATCTTCTAGGCAGATAATAAATTTCAAGGACTTATATATTCCAGACCATGCTGGGGAAAAACTGCCTCAGTCCTGAGCCCCCCTTCTTTGAAGGTGAAACTGACCAGAGAATGAACTATATGCTCATTTTGATGCATCAGCATATTAAAGGACCTATCTGTAAAGCTGATGAATTCTATTGAGATCCATCCTCCTCTTAAAACTCCCATAAAATTCCTGCCTTTAGAAAACAGATAACAACCTTACAACAGAAACCCAGCACACACACACTTTCTCTAGAGCACACCCATGCCTCTTTCATCAGGCATATACTTTTGCTTTCTTTCTCCTAAGCTCTAAGCATGCCCATGGACTTCTAACCAGAGGATTAGAGGGCAATGGCAGCTCATCCTGGGCTATCCACTTGAAAATGTCTTTAAGGTCCTTGTTTTGCCTCTGTCACTTCTTTTCTTAGTCCATATAGCCCATCTAGCTTTCTTCTGCCTCTGTGACTTTTTTTCTGAAAATCCTAAGCAGCTCTCTTATCAGCCCACTCAATCTTCTCTTCAAGTGTATTCTTATTTTCCATGTTAAATAAACTTCCTCTTGCACTAGAGCCCTTGACTATGAATTCTATCTTTGCCATTCTCAACTAAGAGCCAACATTACTGATAACAAAGGTGCAGAGACTCATTACAGTAAAATGTGCTTCATGCTAATTTAATCAAACAAGTGGGAAAAAATAGCATCTTCTGTCCCTGATAAGTAGTGCCAAATAAGTCATTCTATATTTCTGAACCTCTCCTTAAAATCTTAAGCAAAACAAAGAGTTGTCAAAGTTATATTAGCCAGGGCTCTGAAAGGGACACCTGAAATATTGTTGTAGTCCAGCTGAAGCACTAAAGAAAATGCTGCAGAAGTAGGGAAGAAATTAAAGTGCAATCTTAGAGCTAAGAAAATCATGCACAACTGTCTTTGTTTGTCACATTTATCCTCTTATTTAACAACAGCTCCCAAGAGTACTAGTAAGCCCTATCTGAGAATAGCAGCAATATGGCAGTATGGGGAATCCTAGAGAACTTTACTTTTCCTACGGACTAATCCTGAGCTCCATGTTATAAAATGGTGGAGTTCATGAAACTCAAAATACATAATCTAAATTAACTAGAAGTTTAACTAATATTCTCTATAAACTGGTAAGCTTACATAAAGGAATACAAATCATGAGATATGATTATATTCAGCATCTTGTGAACCAAAGCAAGAACTGCATATTCAAGAAGGGAGTAATCAATGTTTCACATTTTGTAATCACTCAAGCAAAACTCATATTTTCAGGAGAAATTAAACATATATATTTAAGAGAGGAATGTAGCCTTACACTAGAGAATCAGGCTCAATACATGACAAAACAATATTGCACTCCCAGATTAGAATTTACTTATTAAATATATAATAATAAAGTGCTTTACTGATAGCTGCCAGAGGGGAGAGGGAAGCAGGGTGAGGATGAAAGAAGGTGAAGAGATTAGCCAAAGAACATATATGAATGGCCTATGGACACAGACAACAGTGTGTTGACAGTCAGAGTGAAGAGGGGAGTGGGAACTGGGCGGAGGTAGGCAAAGGGGGGGGGGAGGAGAGAGAAATGGGGACATCTGTAATAGTATAAACAATAAAAATAAACTTAACTGTTTTGAAAATATCCCACCTCCACTACTCCAACCCCAATAATCAAAACTTTGGCAAATTCAAAAAATGTATATAGAGATGAGGCCATTCTCACTAATTCTAAAGCTTTATCTAACTGATTAAATCTAAAAAGGCCTACTTCGAAGAATATTTTTGAATCAGCTCTACACTACTTTAAAGTTAAGAAGGCTATCTTTCCTTGAGCTAATTTGTTGCAGGGATTCAATAGTCATATCTAGAAGCAGTCCTTTTGTTTGTAAGCATGAACAATAAAATTAACCATCACCAGCATCAGTGTCATAAAGGTTAACCAATTATTTAGTAGTATATCAAACTGCAAGAAGATGATGAGTTTTCCATAAGTCAAATTGGGAAGCAGGGTTTAATAATCAAGATTCTGGTATCACACCTATCATATAATTTACTCATTTCTCAAATATATAAATTTCTGCTACATGAAAAGCATTTTATATATATATATATATATATATATATATATATATATATCCTATCTAATAAAGAGAAAATATGCAAATTGACCATCACTCTGTCACAAAGATGGCAGTGCCCATAGCCACAAGATGGCCGTGCCCAATCCCTTCAGGCCCACCAGAGTCCCCCAACGCTGGGGATGGCAAGCAGGCCCCGCAGAGAGCAGACAACAGAGACTGCTTGCCTGTCACTGTGGCAACTGGTGAGCATGCAGGCAGGCCCCACAGAGAGCAGAGAACCATGGCAAGCAGGCCTAAGCTGTCAGTAGGACATACCCTGAAGGCTCCCAGATTGGAGAGGGTGTAGGTTGTGCATTTTGGGGAGTCCCTCAGCCTGGCCTACATCCTCTGGCAATCTGGGAGCCCCCAGATTGATGGCTTGAAGAGGGAGGCCCTGCCCACCATACCAGAGCTCTGTGATTGATGGCAGCCGGCCCAGAGAGAGGCTCTACTCCCCCTGCCCAGGCTCTGTGATCCATGCTGTGTAGAGGGAGGCCCTGCCCACCCTGCCTGGGCTCTGCCATTGATCCCCACCCACAGGAAGGCCCTACCCACCCTATCCACCCTGCCAGGGCTCTGTGATCAATGCTGCACAGAGGGAGGCCCTGCCCATCTGGCCAGGGCTCTGTGATGGGCCCTCCCAGCCATGGCAGCTTGCCTTGGCCCTCCCAGCAGCAGCTTTCTCTGAAGGATGTCTGGAGGACATCTGGTTTATCTGGTCTAATTAGCATATTACCCTTTATTAGTGTGTGTGTATATATGTGTGTGTGTGTGTACATGTGCACACGTGTGTATATATATCAATATCAATATCAATATCAATAGATAGCTATAGGTATATAGATATACATATATGTATAGTTATGTAATATTTGTTTGTTTCAGGAACCTCACATTGACCTGGTTCTAGATATTCAAGATTGGCCCACAATAGTTGATAAGTAAATATTTGTTGAGTGAATGAGTGAAAGAAAGATTCTTCTTGTTCAGGAGTTCACATCTAAGATATCTCTCAACTAATATGAAGGAGAATACGTAGAATAGGACATATTAGAATACTAGTATCAATCCTTTTGTTTCTAAAATTCTATAATTTCCTGTCAAAATGTCAATTGCCAATCATATTTCATCTGCTGTTTAGGAGTAAATAAATGCTAATATAAGGGCAAGAATAAATGTGTACTAAGGAAAACTGTAAAAATAAAGGGGGGAGGGCAAAACCTCTTTTGTGACAATTAGATTAATACATGAATTCTTCTGAATGAAGTAGAGTCCTAAAAACTGTTGAAAGTCAAGAGTATAACATTGGTTTGTTGTTGTTGTTTTATGTGTGCCCCAGCCCTGTCTTGTGTGGGGGTTCAAGCTTCAGAACTATTCATACCTTTAGATGTATGAATCCAGAATTCAAGAAATGTTTTCTTTCTGGTTGTTCAGCCTCAAAATATGCTGACTAGATATGGCAGTTAATCATACAAGAATGTTGCCTACTTTACTGTAATCAGGAATAATGGAGAGCATACAATGAATTTATTTTTGCTTAATTATTACTATTTAAAAGAAAAAGATGATGCCACTAACTAGCTATGTGACTGCCATCCCTTACATTTTGGGACTAGTTTCCTCCTTGTTAAATGAGGCTTTGTTAAAAGCGGATGATTAAAGCCTTTTGCTGGTCTCCAATTTTATATTTCTAACATTAGCCAAGCTTTATCCTTATACCATTATAATTTAATAGCAGAAACTCTAAGAGTCCTCATTTACTTTGAATTGCTACCCTGTAAGTATCACTCTCTATGACCACCATCTAAGAAGCTCCTTTTGTTGTTGAGATAATAAATTATTTTTAATGTAGAAATTAAATTTCTAAAATTCTGCTCACTGAAATATTATTTGGCCCCTTCTAATCTTTTCTGGAAGAGAGTGGTATATAAGTAATAAATAAATGACATAAAAATAAAATTGCATATTTAAACAAAACTTACCTGGTTTTCTAAGCATGGGAAGTAAAGACATGAAAATCTCTGACACAAGGGGCTTCATTAGTGAACTGGGGAAAAGGGTATCCCAGAATAAAACATTGCAGAAAAAAAGCCCAGAGGTGAGAAGACTGGTACTGAGAGATATCTTTAGTTTGGCCAAAATGGTAGAGATGTTTAGGGTCACAGAGGATAATGAAAAAAAAAATGCAATTTAGGCTACCATGTAAACGAAGTAGAGTGATGGCATGTGCTAGAGTTAAAGGTTGGGAAAAAGACAGTCTGGTAGTCATAGTCATAGTAGAAGTAATGAATCTACTCCCATTTGCTTCATCCATATTCTGAGCCAGACCCTATGCAAAGCATTTTACATGCATTTTCATATATATTCCTTATATTGATTCTATGCAGTTAATAGTTTTACCCTCATTTTCTAAATTGAGGAAACTGAGAAAGTTAATTAAATGTATCAACTTCAGACAGCATCAGGTTGTGTATCTGTGTGCATCAGAGCCTGTCTGAAACATCTGCCTCATTCTAGGGCTTACGTTCTGAAATGCTACACAGCCTACCCATAATTCAGTATGGTGTGATGATTCCAGGGACTCACTCTCTGGCTTTGCATGCTTAAGAAATCTGTTGCTGACATATGAATGTATGAAATCCATATTCACATCCTCTATTTTTGCCAGCATGACTGGTGACATGTTATAATTAATTAACTAAAGATCATTTTATAATTGCTTAATTTTTGTTTATTTAATGGAGTATTTAGTGACATTCTGCTCCCTTGATGAGATTTAGCTCAGAAAGCTGCTGAGGTTGTCAGTAATATACTTCTTAGTTTGCATTCATTTTTCAGTCAGATCAGTATCATTTTCTAAACAAAAACAAAAACACAGAGTTCCCTATTTTATGATCTCAAAATGAATTTTAGACATTTAGCTGCAAAATCAATCTTGGTGATAAAATATTAGCAATATGAATAGGTGTTTAGAAGAAAAAAATTCACATGTGTTACTATTCTATTTGAATAGCCCAGTATTCATTTATGGGATTATGTTTGGCACTTACAAGGTTAAATTTTTCTTTCGGGGATAATTTTTTAAAAGTATTTTTTATTCATTTTCAAAAGGAAAGGAGAGATAGAAACATCAATGATGAGAAAGACTCATTGAACGGCCGCCTCCTGCACACTCCCCACTGGGGATATAGCCTGCAACCCAGGCATGTGCCCTGACCAGGAATCAAACTGTATCCTCCTGGTTCAGAGGTTAATGCTCAACCACTTTTCCACAACTTTTACAGCAAGGATTGAGGATCTGGATAAGGAGCTGTGACATAAATGGATAGACTAGACAAGATATATAAATTTAGAAGGTGGGGGCACCAATCGAGCAGCCGGGGACCCCGGGAACCAAAACTCCATTCTCCAATCGGCGCAGACACGTGGCAGAATCATAGATCCACATGGCAAATGGAGAGGTCAGATTTCGCCTGGGATAAGAGGGAGGTGGATGTCTGTGGAGATCTGAAAGCTGCGGCTGGCGGAGGCACCCACCAAACAGCCAGGGACCCAGAACACCGTGCCCAAACAGCGCAGACACGTGGGCGGTGGATTCAGAGATCCACACAACACACGGAAAGTGCCTTGAGTGCTGTACCTGGATGTGTTGTAGTTTATAGCTTTCAATCAACTTAGGAGGGAGAACTACATAATCAGACACCCGAAGAAGAAATACCATGGGCAGAAAAAGAAACAGCCCACATAAGACAGAAAGGCACTTTTCACCAGAAAAGGAAGTAAACGAAATAGAAGCAGAAATAAGCCTGCCAGAGAAAGAGTTCAGAGAAATGATTATAAGGTGGATGAAAAGAATGGAAGACAAAATCGACAATGTGAGTAAGAACCAAGAGGAAATGAAGAAGACCCAAGAGGAGATGAAGAAGCAGCAAGAAGAAATGCAGAAGAACCTAGAGGAGGTGCACAATAATCAAGAAGAAATGAAAAATGACATCACTGCTATAAAAAACTCAATAGAAAGCATCAAAAGTAGACTAGAAGTGGCAGAGGACCACATCAGTGAGTTAGAAGACACGGTAGGAAAAAATACCCAAGTACAGCAGCTTGTAGAAAAGAAAGTTAAAAAGCAAGAGGAGAGCCTAAGGGAATATTGGGATAACATGAAACAAAACAGCATCCACATAAATGGGGTTCTAGAAAGAGTGGAAACTGAACAAGGATTAGAGAACCTGTTTGAAGAAATAATTACAGAAAATTTCCCCAATATAGGAAAGAAAAAACCCACACAAACCCAAGAAGCTCACAGAGTCCCAAGCAAAATTAACCTCAACAAACCGACACTAAGGCACATTATAATTAAATTGGCAAACACTGATGACAAAGTAAGAATCTTAAAAGCGGCCAGAGAGAAACAGAAACTTACCTACAAAAGAACCCCCATGAGACTAGCTACTGACTTCTCAACAGAAACTCATCAAGCCAAAAGGGAATGGAATGAAATATACAAAGTCATGCAAAGGAAGGGTCAGAATCCAAGAATACTGTACCCTGCAAGACTCTCAATCAGAATTGAAGGTGAAATCAGAAGCTTCACAGACAAAAAAGGACTAAGGGAATATATTGCCACCAAACCAGCAATGCAAGAAATGGTAAAGGTTCTGCTTTAATAAAAAGAAAGAGGAAGCGAAGAAGGAACTAGGGTGTAAGGACTAAAAATGGCAACAGATAAGTACTTATCAATAATAACTTTAAATGTAAACGGATTAAATGCTCCAATCAAAAGACATACGATAAGAAAACATGATCCATATATCTGCTGTCTGCAAGAAACCCACCTCAGGAAAAGAGATGCACACAGATTGAGGGTGAAGGGATGGAAGATGGTATTTCAGGCAAATGGAAATGAAAAAAAGGCTGGGGTTGCAATACTTATATCTGACAAATTAGATGTCAAAGTGAAGGACATAATAAGAGATAAAGAAGGAAACTTCATAATACTAAAGGGAACAATCCAACAAGAAGAAATAACTCTGGTAAATATATATGCACCCAATATAGGAGTATCTAAATACATAAAAAAACTCCTGGAGGATATTAAGGGAGAGATTGACAGCAATACAGTCATAGTAGGAGACTTTAATACCCACTGTCACCTTTGGACAAATCCTCTAAATAAAAAATCAACAAAGAAACATCCATCCTTAATGACCCACTAGACCAGATGGAATTAATTGACATCTTCAGAACATTTCACCCCAACACTACAGAATATACATTCTTCTCCAGTGCACATAGGTCATTTTCAAAGATAGATCATATGTTGGGTCATAATAAAAGTCTCTTCAAATTCAAGAAGATAGAAATTATATCAAGCATTTTCTAAGACCACAGTGGCATAAAACGAAATCAACTATAATAAAAACAATAGAAAGAAATCAAACACATGGAGACTAAACACCATGCTATTAAAAATGAATGGGTATCCAGAGAGATCAAGGAAGAAATAAAAAAGCATCATGACAAATAATGACAATGACAACACAACAATACAAAATTTATGGGACACAGTGAAAGCAGTCTAGAGAGGGAAGTCATAGCCCTACAAGCCTACTGCAAAAAAACAGGAAAAAATGGTAATAAATTACCTACCCCTACAACTCAAAGAGCTAGAAAGAAAGCAACAAGAAAAGCCCAGTGTAAGCAGAAGGAAGGAAACAGTAAAGATCAGAGTGGAGATAAACAACATGGAGACCAAAGAAACAATTGAAACGATCAACAAAACAAAGAGCTGGTTCTTTGAAAGGATAAACAAGATTGATGGACCTCTAGCCAGGCTCACTGAGACGCAGAGAGAGAAGACCCAAATAAACAATATCAGAAAAGAAAGAGGAGAAATAACAACAGACCCTGTGGAAATACAAATGATTGTTAAAAAATACTATGAACAACTCTATTCCAACAAATTGGACAACCTGCAAGAAATGGACATTTTTCTAGAAAAATATAACCTTCCAAAATTCAATGAGGAGGAAGCCAAACATCTCAATAGTTCAATAACTATGGAAGAAATTGAAACAGTCATCAAAAAGCTTCCAGCAAATAAAAGCCCGGGACCAGATAGTTACACAGGAGAGTTTTACCAAACATTCAAGGAATAATTAAAACCTATCCTTCTCAGACTATTCAAAAACACTCAGGAAGAAGGAACACTTCCAAACACCTTCTATGAAGCCAGCATCACCCTAATACCAAAACCAGATAAAAACAACATAATGAATTATATATAGGCCAATATCTCTCATGAACATAGATGCCAAAATCCTCAACAAAATTCTAGCAAATCGGATACAGCAGTACATCAGAAAGATCATACAACATGACCAAGCAGGATTCATCCCAGGAATGCAGGGATGGTACAATATCCGCAAATCAATAAACGTGATACATCACATAAACAAATTGAGAGATAAAAATCACATAGTCATATCAAATGATGCAGAAAAAGCATTTGACAAAATCCAACACCCTTTCTTGATAAAAACTCTCAGCAAAGTGGGAATAGAAGGAGCATACCTCAACATCATAAAAGCCATATATGGCAAACCCACAGCTAACGTCATACTCAATGGGCAAAAACTAAAACCATTTCCCCTATGAAGAGGAACAAGACAGGGATGCCTACTCTCACCTCTCCTGTTCGACATAGTACTGGAAGTATTAGCCATTGCAATTAGACAAGAAGAAGAAATAAAAGCTATTCAAATTGGAGAAGAAGTAAAGCTGATCTTATTTGCAGATGACATGATATTGTACATAAAAAACCCAAAGGACTCCATTCCAAAACTAACTGACTTAATAAATGAATTTGGCAATGTAGCAGGAAACAAAATTAATGCTAAGAAATTTGTGGCATTTCTATACACTAGTAGTGAAATTACAGAAAGAGACACTAAAAAAGCAATCCCATTTACCACTGCATCAAAAATAATTAGATACATAGGAATAAACCTAACTAAAAAGGTAAAAGACCTATATGCAGGAAACTACAGGACACTGAAAAAAGAGATAGAGGAAGATGTTAACAGATGGAAGAGCATACCATGCTCATGGATTGGGAGAATCTATATCATTAAAATATCCATACAACCCAAAGCAATCTACAGATTCAATGCACTACCCATTAAAATACCAACGACATATTTCACAGACCTTGAAAGAACTCTACAAAGATTCATCTGGAACAAAAAAAGACCACGAATAGCCACAACAATTCTGAGAAAGAATAATAAAGTAGGTGGGATGTCAATACCATATTTCAAGCTATACTACAAAGCAACTGTTCTCAAAACAGCCTGGTACCGGCACAAGAACAGACATATAGACCAATGGAATAGAATAGAGAACCCAGACATCCACCCAAACCACTATGCTCAACTAATATTTGACAAAGGATGCATGAACATTCAATGGAGCCAAGATAGCCTCTTCAATAAATGGTGTTTTGAAAATTGGACAGATACATGCAAAAAAATGTAACTGGACCACCAACTTACATTAAATACAAAAATAAACTCAAAATGGATACAGGACTTAAACATTAGAAGGGAAACCATAGAAATACTAGAGGAATCCACAGGCAGCACAATCTCAGACATATGCCGAATGTACTTCTTCACTGATACTGCTCCAAAGGCAATTGAAGCTAAAGAAAAAATAAACAAATGGGACTACATCAAAATAAAAAGCTTTTGCACAGCAAAAGAAACCATCAACAAAACAACAAGAAAGATCACTGTATGGGAGAACATTTTGCAAATGTTATCACTGATAAAGGTTTAATATCCAACATCTACAGCCAACTTATACAACTTAATAAAAGGAAGATAAATGATCCAATAAAAAAATGGGCAACGGACCTAAATAGAATCTTTTTGAAAGACGACAGAAGGAAGGCCAAGAGACACATGAAAACATGTTCAAAGTCACTAATAATCTGAGAGATGCAAATCAAAAGGACAATGTGATACCATCTTACACCTGTGAGAATGGCAATCATCAACAAGTCAACAAATGACAAGTGTTGGCGAGGATGTGGAGAAAAAGGAACCCTTGTGCACTGTTGGTGGCAATGCAGACTGGTGCAGCCACTGTGGAGAAAAGTATGGAGTTTCCTCAAAAAACTAAAAATGGATCTCCCATTTGACCCTGTAATCCCACTTTTAGGAATTTATCCTAAGAAATTACAAACACCAATCAGAAAGGATTTATGCACCCCTATGTTCCTAGCAGCACAATTTACAATAGCTGCAATTTGGGAACAGCCTAGGTGCCCGTCAGCAGTTGAGTGGATCAGAAAACCGTGGTACATCTACACAGTGGAATTCTATGCTGCCATTAAAAAAAAGGAATTATTACCATTTGCAGCAACCTGGTTGGAACTGGAGAGCCTTATGCTTAGTGAAATAAGCAGGTCAATGAAGGAGAAGCATCACATGATCTCACTCATTTGTGGATAATTAAGAATCTTATAAACTGATGAACCAAAGGATAGATACAGAGGCAGAAAAGCTTCAAACAGAATGTGAAATTACAGCAGGAAGATTAAAGTTAGGTGAGGTAGATAAGAGATCAATCAAAGGACTTGTATGCATGCATATAAACATAATCAATGAACATAGACACTGGGGGGTTTGGGGTATGCCTGGGAGGTAGGGGGGCAATGGGGAGATATGTATAAAAAATTAATTTAAAAAATGATAAAAAAAAATTTAGAAGGTATGGGAGAAAACCAGGTGGAGATCTGATCCTCTTGTTGAGTGGCTCCGTGACTTTTTGTCCCCTTTGCTTTTATTTGCTAGAACATACATTTTCCCTTTAGCAAAACAAGCAGACATATCAAAGGTAAAGTTTGGTAAACAGTACAAGATTATCAGTTTAGGAGATTGCCTTCAGCCCCCATTGTCTTGACAGAACAATCAGTGCATAGCCTTTAGTCCTTGCTAAAAGCCCAAGGTCGATCAGCCTTCTGAAGGCCTTCTTGTATAATTATGACCTGCTGTTCTTAGCCTCCAGCACACTTAGCCACACCAGCTGGGCTGGAGTAATTTTTTAAAAGTACTCTTTCAATTTGGCTGTAGCCATTGAATATACATAGGTACAGATGTATTCATATCTATATATATATAAGGGTAATATGCTGTGTCTGACCATCCAACCAGTCACTATGACACACACTGACCACCAGGGAGCAGACACTAAACACAGGTGCTGCTGAGCTGCAGTGACTTGGCAGCAGCGATTCTGAGGTGACAGACCCCAAAACCAGAGAGGAGGGGCCCAATTCCTTGAAGGGCCATGCAATTCCACTTTCGGCCATAGGTTATGTTGTTGCTGGGGCACTGTCGGCCCTGAATCTGGTTTACTCCACACTTGTGTTTGTGTTCCAAACCCTGTACAACAGCAACTTTGCAGAGTGCCCTCTTCAACTCTGGGATCCCTCAGGGGATGTTGGAGAGCCAGTTTCAGCCAGATCCCCAGAGGCCATGCCAAGGGACCCCACCTGTACCAGAGGTTGGCTCCAGGACGTGTCCAGCCCGTCTTACCCAATTCCGCCTCTCCTGCCACCTTCTAATTAATTTCATTTCAATGTGCACAAATCCATGCACTGGGTCACTGGTATACTTATAAGCTTCATTTATGTACTTATGGATATACAAACCAGAATGAATTTATGCATTGTGCTAAGCCATAAGAATGCAGGGGTGAATTAGAAATTGTTCCTACTGTCAAAGGAGCTTACTGTTTATTCTAGCATTCCAAAATGTGTTTATTTTTGTAATTTTAACATCTTATGAGCTTTAGATATTTGAAATCATGAATGTTAACAATATAATTAAATATATTCAAAAGCATTAAAAAGTTTTTGATTTATTGGTTAGGGAGAACCTTATTTAACTTTTTTAACCCAGAGAAACACAAAGTTACTTGACTAAAGATTTTTCCCTTCACGTTCTCTCTCTCTCTCTCTCTCTCTCTCTCTCTCTCTCTCTCTCTCTCTCTCGCATGAGCATGTGCACAGACACAAATATTTAAATATTGACATTTTGAAAAATGTATATTTTTATAAAACAAAGGTTGGAAATGTTGGTATAGTCCATTGCAAAAAGAAGAAAAGAAGAAGTAAAATGAACAGATGTGGTTTCTATCTTACCTGTCATCATACCTGGAGAAAAGTATAGCTTAAACCTGCAATTTTCTTACAGGACTGCTGCAGAATGGCAAAGAGTGTCTGTTGTTTATGAGATAATATTGTTATGCTGTAATTCTGTTTTTCAACCATATTTGGGAATATTTTCATTTAAAAGTAAGCTTACCATAACTCATGCTATTTTCAAATTTATAATAGAGTCTAGACATTGGTATTTAGCCACTGTGTAATACTTATATTAATAAGACAAGATGTAGTTCTAGTTCAAAAGTTCTAGTTCAAAAATTATGAATCATGTTTGTGCTAATCCAGAATTTCTAAACCTAATTACTGGCCAATTTTAACTCTCTGATACTTTTCTTAAATAAGACACGGTTGCTATGGATAATTTTATTTCCAAGTTAATTGAACTATTACAATTTATTCACAATAGTGAAATAATATTTGAGCATTTACCAGTGAATAGTTAGGTGGCTTGAACGTTGTCTTAAAGTACCAGACCAGAGCATTGATCTACAGAGTCATTTTAAAGGATTTTGTCCATCTGGTTCTCTCACTTCAAGGTTATAATTTTATATTTGGCAGAAAGAATAGTATTTAAACTGTTTTAAATAGTTTTTAAAAATGGCAAGTACTTCTCCCATCAATATTATGCATATACTTATTAATTTCAGATGAAATTCTCCAAACAAAAGGTACCATGGCATATTTCCAATTACAATTTTATCAAGCTAATTTACCAAAATGAGTGAACTATTTTGTACATATCAACAGTCCTTCAGAGGGATGTAATTTCTAGTTTTAAAACCTCAGGAGTAAGAAAAGAAAGTATCATACTTTATTTCATTTTCAGAGGTATCACAACTTGATATATTCTGCTTTATTTTTGGTGTTATTCATAATTATGTGAATCAATAATAAATTAGTATGAAATAGCAATTCTAATCATATCAGTAGGCATGTCCTCAAGGTCAGTTTAAATGACTTATGACTGAGAAAATTAGTATAGATTTTCTAATTTATTTATCTAGATGTCTTTCATTTGTAGGGACTGAGTACCTCAGGTTTTCCAGAGTACTCGATATTGTAATTATCAGGAAATATCATCCCTTGAAAGTATATTTTAATGAAAGGAAAGGTTGTGGTGACATATATCCTGTCTTTATGTATCCATTTGTTTGTTTATGCATTCCAACAACAAGTACTGAGTTCTTAGTTGCTACTAAGTACTGAAGTAAGCAAAGGGATATGATGTTGAATAGAACACAGAAACTGATCTCAAAGTTAAGTGAAAGGAAGAATTTGTGATAGATAAAAACTATAGAGTATCTCATACCCTTTACTACAGATGGATAGAGTGCCTTAGAAACACAGAGATAAAAACAAAAAGAAATTTGTATCAAAATGGAGATAATTATAGGAACCAGGCATCAACAAATTTGAAGTAAGTAGATTTAGAGTATACTTTGAGATCTGAAGGGAACAGATAAATTCTTTATCTTCATTATCTCCATTATATGCAAGTCAATTATATCAATTATATTTATATGACATTGTAGCCATTAATGCTAAATAAACCCTTTAGCACTCAGTATCACAAATACTGAGTGCCTACACTCTAACAAAATAAAATAATGTCAAATCCACATGAAGACTGTCTCATCATAATTTTATTTTATTTTTATTGATTGATTAAGGTATTATATAGGTGTCCTTATCATCCCATTGTCCTCTAACTCCCCCCCCCCCTGTAACTCATGCCCTCAACCCCTGGTTTGGAGTTGTCTGTGTCCATTGGTTAGGCTTATATGCATGCATACAAATCCTTTGGTTGATCTCTCCCTTCTTATCCTCACCCTCCCCTATCTTCCCTCTGAGGTTTGACTGATCAATGCTTATCTGGATCTGTTTTTGTTCATCAGTTTCATAATTTTATTTTATTTTTTTGTTTTGTTTTTTTAAATAAATCTTTATTGTTTAGTTTATTACAGATGTTCCTCTTTTCCCCCCCATGATCCTCTCTACCTGATCCCCCCCACACCCTATGCGCGGTCCCCCCAACCACGGGGCGGGGCCATAGGTGTAAGATTTTTGTCCAATCTCTTCGTACACCCCTCACTCCTCCTTTCCCCCAGGAATTGTTAGTCCATTCCCTTTCTATGCCCCTAATTCTATTATATTCACCAGTTTATTCTATTCATTGGATTTTTTTATTCACTTGACTTTTAGATTCACTTGTTTATAGGTATGTATTTGTTATCACTTTGTTGTTCAAAATTTTTATCTTTACCTTTTTCTTCTTCTTCCTCTTCTTAAAGAAAACCCTTCAACATTTCATATAATCCTGGTTTGGTGATGAAAACTCCTTTAGCTGTTTCTTATCTCCTTATCTGACCTTCAATTCTGAATGATAGCTTTGCTGGGTAGAGCACTCTTGGTTGTAGGTTCTTGCTATTCATCACTTTGAATATTTCCTGCCACTCCTTTCTGGCCTGCATAGTTTCTGTTGATAAATCAGCTGACAGTCTTATGGGTACTCCCTTGTAGGTAACTAACTATTTTTCTCTTGCTGCTTTCAAGATTCTCTTTGTCTTTTGCTCTTGGTGTTTTAATTATGATGTGTCTTGGTGTGGTCCTCTTTGGATTCTTTTTGTTTGGTGTTCTGTGTGATTCTTGGACTTGTAAGTCCATTTCTTTCACCAGATAGGGAAAGTTTTCAGTCATTATTTCTTCAAATAGGTTTTCAGTATCTTACACTGTCTTCACATTTTTGGACTCTTTTTTTCTTTTTGTTTTTCTGTTAGGGTGTTTTTTGCTTCCTCATATTTCAGATCTTTGATTTGATTCTTGGGGTCATGTAGTCTGCTGTTGGATTTCTGTATATTATTCTTTATTTCAGACAGTGCATGTTTAATTTCTGACTGGTCCTTTTCTATTTTTTTGGCATTCTCATTAAGATCTTTGAAGGTCTCACTAAGTTTCTCAGAGTTCTCACTAAGTTTGTCGGCGGTTTGTAGAAGATTCTTGAGTACCCTTATAAATGTGGTTTTGAACTCTATGTCCAGTCATTTGCTTTCCTCCATTTCTTTCATTTGTGACATGTTTTTTGGTCTCCAAATTTTGGCTGCTTCCCTGTGTTGATGGAGTGGTTTTGTGTGCTAGTTGTCCTTAGGCCCAGTAGCTCTGCCTCCCCAATCAACTGAGGTGGACACTCTTGGTGCACGCCTTGTGGGCTGGGTTCACAGTCTTGTTGTAGTTAAGCCTTGATTGCTATTAGTACACTGGGAGGAATTGACCTCCAAGCCAACTGACTGTGAGGATTAGCTGTGTCTATTAATGGAAGAACTGCTGTGCTGGAGACACCCCTCTGGGACAAGACTTGCTTCAGTGGGGCTTTGGTGCTCACCAAGTCTGCCTCTTGAGTGTTTCACTTAGGTATATGAGGAGTTGAAATCTGGTGTCATCTCACACTGACCTCTAGGTTCACTGGTTCCTGAATCTCCAAAAGGGTGCAAGTCAGCTAGTGTCTGAGGCCACCCAATAGGAGCTACAGGGAGCTCTGCAGATTTCTCCTCTTTGCTTGGAGTTTGCAAATTTTAGAGTTGATTTCTCCTCTTTGTTTGAAGTTTGGAAGTTTTGGAGTTGTCTGACCCAGTTGCAATTTGTTAGGTTAAGCTGCCAGAGGGCAGGCCATTCATGTGCAAAAGTCACTGCACTGCTGGGTGGGTTTGTAAAATGGGCAGGGCAGGGTCTCAGGGAGTCTCCAGGCTAGGGTGTGGCAAACAGCAATGGCTGCCAGTCAGCCCTCTCTGCAGAGTTCCGTTTAGTGTCCTGTGTCCGGCACCCCAGCGCAGTAAACAATGCTTCCAGTACGCAACTCTGCGAGAGAGCCACCCTCCCTTTCCAACCCGATGGCAGCCAGTCCAGTTTCTCCCTTTATGAGTCTGGGTCCCCAGAATCTCACCAGAAACTGGAGTTCAGAGAGTCGGGAACTTGTAACTCCCTCTAATTGAAAAACAACAGCGCACGCCAGCCGGATTCACACGTGTCTCTGTACCTCTGCCTTTCTGAGCCTCTGCACATCCTACCAGGTCTGGATGCACTTTTTTCTTTCCTTCTAGTTATAGAACTTCCACTCCACCAGCTTTCCCGTGGTTCTGGAGGATAGTTGTTTTGTCTTTTAGTTGTAGTTTTGGTGTGGTTGCGAGAGACAGCACGTACAGATGTATATCTTATGCCGCCATCTTGTTTCCCCTCCTGGATAAATTATCCAGTTTCATAATTTTAGTTTTTAAGATCAACAGTGTATTTAGATTTCACAACTATTAGAAATAGTGGAAATATACAATAAAGTACATAGATAAATTTAAATTGAGTCCAAAACAATTCAGCTTAATTTAACTATCAATTGCCCACCTATATACATGATTATATTCTATTAAAGAACCACATTCTCACTGGATCAGTAATGATAGAACAGATTCTGGAAAAACCATTTACAAATTAGTGTTTGAACTCATTCAGGAAGAATTTATCCTTTTAAACTGCAGTTTGACAGAATAACAGTGTATCACAAAAGCATGATAAATGTTTGGTTCTTTACTGTTAAAGGTAAGATAGATTTCACAATTAAAAATTCATGTGTATTCTAGTTATTAGTTCTTTAAAAATAAAATTTTATGGGACTTCATCCAAATTAATTATTAGAGCCACATTTCCCTTATAGGACCGTAAATCTTCGATACAAATGCTTTGGGTGTTACACCTAACTGAACCAAGTGTTACATTCATGTGTATGATAATTGAATCCAGAAAATTGCCCAGGATTCTGTTCAGCTATAATTGCAAGTAACCAAGGCAAAGCCCTAGATAATTCATAATCAGTAGGAGGTGTTTTGACCAAATGAAATATTTTAGCAACAGAAAAAATAACATATTTTACACAAAATACAGGTGGTGGTTCTGGCATCAGGATCAATGGAGAGGAGAATTAAGGAAACAATGGAAAAGGAAATGGAAGACTAAAATTGAAGAGAAGGGCAATATTGTATGCATAGGTCTTTTTTAGGGGAAGATAAATTATTTGAGCTCAAGTATTAAAAGCTAAAGCAACTAGTTTAAAAGGAGCTCAGATGTATCAAGGTTGTCACTTTGTCACTCTTCATAATCTTTATTGATTAAAACTGTCACTGGCAGTCAATACAATGAGTTTTTATGCAATGGAACAGAACAAAATAGCTTTGATCAGTCAGTTTAAGATCCCTCAGCCAGTTTGGGGAGAAAATAGTCTGTTTCATTGAAGACTCTAGTTATTTAGAGCATAGTAGGGATTAGATGCAGAATTTATCCACATCTGGCAGGTGTAGAGAAAAAGAAAGCTTGTAAAAAATTAAATGTTGCTCCTATTATGACCATTTAGGACCCACCATCTTTGGGGCCTCCAGACTATTAAGATAATAAGGTATATTCACAAAAAACGAAGTTTACCAAGGTCTTGATATGATTCTTTGAGACTGCAAGGATCTAATGCACACACACACATACACACAGATATACATATATAAAAGAATGTGTATTCTGCTGTTGGATGGAGTGTTCTATGAATGTCAACTAGATCAAGTCAATTAATGGTCTTCTATGTCCTTGATTCTTTTCTACCTACTTGCATGTCAATTATTAAGAAGGAGTATTGAAATCTCCTACTATAATTGTTATTTGTCCCAGCAGTTATATCAATTTTTGCTTTATGTACTTTGAAACTCTGTTCTTAGGTGTATAAACTTTAGAATTAAGTCATTTTGATGAGTTGGTTCCTCTATCATTGCTCTGAAATCAACTGATATTAATATAGCCACTCCATCTTCTTTTTTTCCACAACTTAAAAAGTGTTATTGATTGATTTGAGGAAGAGAGAGAAACATCTATTTGTTGTTTCACATTTTTATACTTTCATTGATTGATTCTCTTATGTGCCCTGACCAGGGATAGAACCCACAACTTTGGGATATTGATGTTCCAACCAACTGAGCAACCCAGCCAGGGCTCACCAGTATTTTTAACTTAATAATATACTATGGACATCTTCCTAAATGGAGAATGATAATCAGGAGATGGGGTATAGTGGAGTCTATGTTAAGAATATCTTTCTAAAAAATCTTTTTTTTATATGTTTTTACTGATTTCAGAAAGAGGACAGGAGAAGGAGAGAGAAATATAAACATTGATGTTGAGAAAGAATCATCGACCTCTGGTCCCCACACCCCCCCACCAGGGATGGAACCCACCTGCACCCTGACTGGGAATCTAAACATGACCTCCTATTTCGTGGGGACACTCAATCATTGAGCCACACCAGCTGTGCAAGAACATCTTTTGAAGGAAATAGTTTAGAGGTAGAGGATCATAAATAAACACAGATAAATGAAACAAGGGGAAGAAAACAGCAAGGCCAAGCATAGGTAAACAAAGCACCCCAGCTTATATCTAAGTTCTCACAAGGGTACAGCCCACTCAGTGTCTAGAACTGTCAGATCTTGGAAAATACTGACCTTAATAGGTCTCTACTTTGATAGTGTTATCTAGTTTCCAGTAACATTATATGAGTCACAATAAAGAGATTAAAGCTAATCATATTATATGGAGCTCCCTCTTCAGTTACAAGGGACTATCTTAGAATAGTATTGATTGCATTGGCCTAGTAACAAGTTTTCCCATGGCCACTCATACTGATATTCACTTCCATGAACAGTATTTGGGCACAGATATAGCTGGTAAGAAAGAGATCACATGAGGATCTTAACAATTAACAGCACCTACAGGTTTGAATAAACAGAGTTTGGTGTCCAGTTTTCCCTAGTGTCCAGAAGGCTCCTTATTCTGGTGTTGTATTTCATTATATGTTTCAGACTTTACCTTTTATTTAGTAAAGTGACTCCTTGTTTTATGTCACACTCGGCTCTTTAAATATTAAAATTCAATTTCAGTTCAATAAAACCTAATACAACTTCTTTTAAGTTAAGAAAAATGAATTAGGTACCAAATAGCACAGGGCTGTGCTACATAATGCTATCTTTTTAACTTTTTATTTTGAGATGATAATGATTTACATGAAGCTACAAACAAAATGTTTGTGTGTGTGTTGGGGGGATCCTATGCATTATTCTCCTAGATTTTCTCAAATGGTGACAATTTATATAAATATGATACAATATAAAATCCAGGAAAATGTGTAATGCTATTTTCTGATTATTTGTTCCCCCTTTCTGCTGTTTTAGGTTAAGAAATGAAGACAAATTAAGTCTTTGATGTCAGAACCTCATTGTTATTTATCAGCATTACCTCCGAGAATCAACTTTAATAGTTTTATTCCTCCCTTCAGATTTCATTTTAACATGACCCATCTGGCATAGGGTGACCTGGGATTCAGCCAGGTTTTGTGTGCTTGGTGGACAACTAGGAGTAGGAACCTTAAATCTCCCAAGAGCAAAACCTTGAATTCCTTTTGAAATCTTCAGAGCTCTCTTTGCTCTCAACCCAATTTTAACTAATTAGCCCCCATGATTTAATTGAGTCAATCTACCTGTGCTTCAAATTTCTCATAATATAATTCATTTCCCTCAAATTTTTATAAAATACAGATGAGACAAGCTAAGAGAAGAACCTTTGAAAAGTATACAAGCACTATGTATATGCTAAATAATTTTAGGTATAATGCTTATATACTGTTCTGTGTACTGAATCAACCACTTTCTAGAGTTAACACTATGGAATGAATAAAACCAGCTTGCCAATATTGTTGTCCTACAGATTCAAATACCAAGTGGGGAGGCACAATGAGTGAGTAACATTGTTTGCGTATTTAACATATAGGAGTAACTTTCTTGAATGTTTTAATGTGTAGTAGATTATTTAATTTGCACAATAATAGACTTTAATTAAGAAGCTGAATCTCATAGACTTTGGCATAATGTCACTTTCGTGTTAAGAATAAAAGTCAATATTCAAATTAAGTCTGTCCTTCTTCAGAGCCTGTTCAATCTTTTTTTTTTTTTTTTCAGAACTGTTGTTTTTGTGAGGAACAACTAAGAAACTAAGATCTATTTAGAGAATATCTTGGTGGTACTTCTCAGAGGGCATAGATGTGGTTTGCCTAGAGTAGGTAGTTGCTAAATTTTGTAGAAATATATTTGAAGTATTTGTTTTGCAAATTGGCATATATGCAAATATAGATAGCATATATATATATATAAATCATTTCTATTTACAGCTGTTTTTTCTAAACCCACTCTATTTTCTTAGAGCCTAAGGATCAATGTGTTAGAAGAACATAGTTTCATTTTCAGTTAAAGTTCTGTTTCTTTGACCTTGCTTTCAGGTCCAGAAGAGAAACTTTTAGTCCGGCTAGTATGCTCAGTGGTTTAGCATTGACTTATGAACAAGGAGGTCATGGCACATACCTAGTGGGGGGCATGCAGAAAGCAGCCAATCAGTGATTTTCTCTCATCATTGATTTTTCTATCTCCCTCTCCCTCCCCCTTTCTATCTAAAATAAAAAAGACTTAAAAAAAAAGAGAGCCAAAACCGGTTTGGCTCAGTGGATAGAGCATTGGCCGGCAGACTGAAGGGTCCCAGGTTCCATTCTGGTCAAGGGCATGTACCTTGGTTGTGGGCACATCCCCAGGAGAGGGTGTGCAGGAGGCAGCTGATCGATGTGTCTATCTCAACGATGTTTCTAACTCTCTATCCCTCTCCCTTCCTCACTGTAAAAAATCAATAAAATCTATTTTTTTTTAAATAATAAAATAAAAAAGAGAGACTTTTCATATTTCAATTATATTTTTTAAAAATTTAATAAAGCAATATACAGAGCAACATTTCAGCTGAATTTAACATTCAGACACTCTTTAGTAACCACATCTAGCCATTCATAAGCAGAATGATATAGAGTTTCAGGTAAAACAGAGAATCTGGTGAGCCAAGTGCTGAGACAGAGGGTGGGGAGAGTAAAGTCAGGTGTTAGAAAAATAGAAGACATAAACAGTTACAATAAGTGATGACTTAAATCACTGTCAGGGCCAGGTGTCAGAATCACTGCTATCTATACTAATAATAGTGGAATATGCAAATTTGCTGGGACACTGTCACATAATAACCAATCAGGTAGGGGGTAGGGCTATGGTGGGGAGCTCTCAGCACACCTACGTCAGGGGTCCAAAGAGCATGGAGAGGAAGGGAGAACAGGTAGGTAGTCACAGGATCAGGCCAGGAGGGGAGAGCAATTAGAGGGATCAGGCCAGCAGGGGAGAAGTTAGGGGAATAAGGCAGACAGGCAGGTGAATGGTTAGGAGCCAAGAGTTCCACATTATGAGAGGGATCCCAGATTGGAGAGGGTGCAGGCCGGGCTGAGAGACACCCCCCTTCCCCTCCAGTGCATGAAATTTTTTTCCATGCATCTTTCTTTTTTTTTAAAATTGTGTTACATGTATGCATTTCGCCCCATTGATCCCCCCTCCCTCCCAGGCATACCCCAACCTCCCAGTGTCTATGTTCATTGGTTATGCTATATGCATAGATACAAGTCCTTTGATTGATCTCTTATCTACCCAACCTCTCCTTAATCTTCCTGCTATAATTTGAAAGTCTGTTTGATGCTTTACTGGCTCTGTATCTATTCTGTTGTTCATCAGTTTACAATGTTCTTTATTATACACAAATGAGTGAGATCATGTGGTGCTTCTCCTTCATTGACTGGCTTATTTCACGAAGAATAAGGCTCTCCAGTTCCATCCAGGTTGCTGCAAATGGTAAGAGTTCCTTATTTTTAATGGCAGCATAGAATTCCATTGTGTAGATGTACCACAGTTTTCTGATCCATTCATCTCCTGATGGACACCTAGGCTGTTTCCAAATTGTAGCTATTGTAAATTGTGCTGCTATAAACATAGGGGCGCATAAATCCTTTCTGATTGGTGTTTGTAATTTTTTAGGATAAATTCCTAAGAGTGGGATTGCTGGGTCAAATGGGAGATCCATTTTTAGTTTTTTAAGAAAACTCCATACTGCTCTCCACAGTGGCTCCACCACTCTGCATTCCCACCAACAGTGAACAAGGGTTCCTTTTTCTCCACATCCTCGCCAAAACTTGTCCTTTGTTGATTTGTTGATGATGGCCATTCTGACAGGTCTAAGATGGTATCAAATTGTCGTTTCAATTTGCATCTCTCAGATAATTAGTGATTTTGAAAATGTTTTCATGTGTCTCTTGGCCTTCCTTCTGTCATCTTTCAAAAAGGTTCTATTTAGGTCCGTTGGCCATTTTTTTATTAGACCATTTATCTTCCTTTTATTAAGTTGTATAAGTTGGCTGTAGATGTTGGAGATTAAACCTTTATCAGTGATAACATTTGCAAATATGTTCTCCAATACAGTGGTCTTCCTTGTTGTTTGTTGATGGTTTCTTTTGCTGTACAAAAGTTTTTATTTTGATGTAGTCACATTTGTATATTTTTTCTTTAGCTTCCATACCTTTGGAGCAGTATCAGTGAATAAGTTCTTTCGGCATATGTCTGAGATTGTGCAGCCTGTGGATTCCTCTAATATTTTTATGGTTTCCCTTCTAATGTTTAAGTCCTGTATCCATTTTGAGTTTATTTTTCTATTTGGTGTATTGGTGGTCCAGTTTGATTTTTTTGCATGTATCTGTCCAATTTTCCCAACACCATTTGTTGAAGAGGATATCTTGAATCCATTGTATGTTCCTGCCTCCTTTGTCAATATTAGGTGAGCATAGTGGTTTGGGTGGATATATGGATTCTCTATTCTATTCCATTGGTCTATATGTCTGCTCTTGTGCCAGGACCAGGCTGTTTTGAGAAGAGTTGCTTTGTAGTATATCTTGAAATCTGGTATTGAAATCCCACCTACTTTATTCTTCTTTCTCAAAATTGCTGTGGCTATTCGTGGTCTTTTTTGTTCCAGATGAATATATGAATAATTCTTTCTAGGTCTGTGAAATATGTCATTGGTATTTTAATGGGTAGTGCATTGAATCTATAGATTGCTTTGGGTAGTATGGACATTTTAATGATGTTGATTCTCCCAATCCATGAGCATGGTATGCTCTTCCATCTGTTAACATCTTCCTCTATCTCTTTTTTCGGTGTCCTGTAGTTTTCTACATAGAGGTCTTTCACCTCTTTAGTTAGATTTATTCCTAGGTATCTTTATTTTTTTGGTACGATGGTAATTAGGATTGCTTCCTTAGTCTCTCTTTCTGTAATTTCACTATTAGTGTACAGAAATGCCACAGATTTCTTGGCATTAACTTTGTATCCTGCTACATTGCCAAATTCATTTAATAAGTCAATTAGTTTTGGGATGGAGTCCTCTGGGTTTTTTATGTACAGTATCATGTCATCTGCAAGTAAGGACAGCTTTACTTCTTCTTTTCCAATTTGGATGCCTTTTATTTCTTCTTCTTGTCTAATTGCAATTGCTAATACATCCAGTACTATGTCAAACAGGAGAGGTGAGAGTGCGCATCCCTGTCTTGATCCTGTTCTTAGGGGAAATGGTTTCAGTTTTTGCCCATTGAGTATGATGTTAGCTGTGGGTGTATCATATATGGCTTTTATGATGTTGAGGTATGCTCCTTCTATTCCACTTTGCTCAAAGTTTTTTATCAATAAAGAGTGTTGGACTTTGTTAAATGCTTTTTCTGCATCAATTGAGATGACTATGTGATTTTTATCTCTTAATTTGTTTATGTGATGTATCAGGTTTATTGATTTGCGCATATTATACCATCCCTGCATTCCTGGAATGAATCCTACTGGGTCATGGTGTATGATCTTTCTGATGTACTGCTGGATCCAACTTGCTAGAATTTTGTTGAAGATTTTGGCATCTATATTCATGACAGATATTGGTCTATAATTCTCTTTCATTGTGTTGTCTTTATCTGGTTTTGGTATTAGGGTGATGCTGGCTTCATAGAAGGTGTTTGGAAGTGTTCCGTCTTCTTGAATGTTTTTGAATAGTCTGAGGAGGATAGGTTTTAATTCTTCCTTGAATGTGGGAACCTCTTTCCACTTCCGGCATGGTTCAGGGTCCCCGGGTCAGGGTTCGGGTTCTGAAGTAGGCCGCACGCAAATGAAGAAAGAGACCAGAAAGCATAAATTTGGCGATATTGGGGGGCCAGGCGGGAGCCTTCCTCTAGTGGAAAGGACTGCCACTTGCTCTGGCCTTTTTCTCCCTTTTATTAAGGCTTTGGGACACACCCCTAGCCTTTAGGCAGGAAATAACAAAAACAGAAATTAACAAGAAACAAACATAGAGGTTGCTTCGACCAATAATGTTTCAACAAAACAGTGAGTAAATAGCTCTGACTTTTCAGAGCAATTAAGGTTGACCCGCCTTCTGGCTTCCTGTTTACATCCATCTAGTGAGAACAATATTTGGTTTCCGACATCTCCCCCGTTTTCTTTTCCTCTAAAAAATCTTAAACCTACAGACTAGAAATAAATATTAAGAACAAAAAATAAGACAAGCAACAATGGCTATGCTAAGAGGTGAATGAATAAGTCTATAGTATCTTTCTTTCTGGACCAACAGTCCTTTGAGTCCCAGTTTCAATGTCCAACAGTTTTTTGAATGTACGTATTAGCAATGATATTTCAGTTCTTGATGGTGGACAAATGGTGGCAATGCAGGTCCGACCCTCTCTGGTTTGGTCCTGGGCAACCTGCATCGATGCACAGCTGCTGACTGTTAGGATGGCAAGGTGTCGTCAGCATCTTCCATCTCTGGACTGTTTCTCCTCTTGTCTTCATAGCTGGGGCATTCTCTGTTGTAGGAATTCACATGGTCTTGGAGCTGTTTTTCTGAAAATATATAAACATTCTCGACCAAAAGTTAGTAAAGGAATTTTTTTCTATAAATTTGACTTTAGATCCTTTTTATTTTTGCCCAAATGATTTTCCTTTGGCTTATTTTAATACTATGTATGTTTTTCATGGGTGTCTTGCTGTTAAGTAAAAAATTTTTTAGATGTAATTTGCTTACAGGATGCTTTTTCCTTACATAATATTACTGTACTATCCCCCCTTTTTTATGTAATTATGATGCTTTTGGAAAATTTTTTATAATACAATTATGACTACTTTATGTTTATTGCATGTTGAGTAATTTGACTATGCAATGAACTACCAATAAAAATTTAAGTTAATACTTTAGGAACAACTGTTTTCCAATACAATTAAATTTTCTTGAATATTCACCTATTTCAATTAACCAACTAAATTAATTTGAAAATTTAACTACTATTTTATTATTAAATTTAATATTCTAACAACAATCTTAGTTTTATCCTGTAAATATTAGTGGAAAGGATTTATTTGCATTCTTGAGTAGGCCCTGAGCATTCCTGGTGTTAAGTTGGATTTAGAATATAGGGCAACTGTTAGCCAAGTCTGTCTGTTGCTGGGTCCCGATCTGAGCTGCACCAAATCTTTGTCTGTCATTTGTGTCCCGAACGGAGCTGGGCAAGTCTCTGTTTTGTCACCTGGGTCCCGATGGGAGCTGGACGTGGGAAGTGAAGCAGCCATGGGGCAGGAGACCTCCCTCTGCAATGTTGGGGGGTGAGGATCAACCTCTGTTGATCCCCAAGTTTTTTCCTGATAGCCCCTCTGCGACTGTGCCTGTCTTAGGTCAGGAACTACCATACGGTACCAACCCACCTTACCCGTCATTGGAAAGCAGGGCGGCATAAGGCCCAGTTCCTGGCTTAGGCGGTGGTCGGTGTAACGTATAAGTTCCAGTTGCCCGTCTCTGGCTAACCAGCCATCCTCCGGGGCCAAGCAGGTTGATGTGAGGTTCAGTTCCGTCTCCTTGGTAGCCAATGCCCTTGTGGCCTCCACGCCCAGTACCTGCCTTGGGATCCCCTCGCCTGCTGGCAGGGTCCCAGCACTGATCACATATCTTGGGGAACCCAGGTTTCTTCTCCAGGAAGGGCCCAGCTCACACCACTGGGTGAGACAGATTCATGGTACCAGCCAACACTAGGCTTCAACCTCAGCATGAACAGAAAGCTCAGGCGACAGCTGTGGGAGGGTCCTTCTTGGCAAAAAGAGCAAAAAAAGCCAATATAGAATGCTCAAGTGCCCTCTCACTGCCTTAATTCCTTTTATGTTATTTATTTATTTATTTTTTAAATTGCTATCAAATGTTCAGAGAATTAGATGGTAAGTTTGTTTGGGATATTTGTCAAAAAAAATTATAATGACATTGTAGAATAATATTATGTAAGGAAATTTTTTTGTTCTAGGCCATGGCAATTCAATTTTAAACTGGCTATCAATTTCTTTTTTGTATAGAGAAGGTCTTAGTTACTTAATTAGAATACTTAATCAAATTGCTTACAAAAATATTGGCTCTTTATTTAGCTGAAAACTTTGATTTTTATTTAAAAAGCTAATTTATTAATTAAAGTAGGTATCTCAATTTAAAAAGCAAAGCAAATTTAGTAAATGGTTATGTCTGATTCACAAGCCACAAATGTTGTCCCACCTCTAGCTTAAGAATACAGGTGGCTTTGGGCTTTTTGTCATTTTAAATTCTAATGTTGGAATTTTAAGAAATATTTACTTAATTTTGCCCTTTTTAGAGACTACAAGAAACAGGGGAATCAGTACACCTAATGGTTCTTACCCATGAAGGGTCAGGAATATAAGTCAAAAATACTTCCCCATGTGCCCCAGGAAGTATTACCGTACAGCTGGTAACTGTATTGCAAGAAATACGTTCTTAGGTGTCTGTACCGTCCTCTTTACCATGCTCCCGGTAACACAGGATCCCAAATTCCTGTAGGAATAGCTTGCAGAGCAATATCAGGAGTCAAAGTGACTGCTATGGTGCTGTTAAGATCCAGGCCTGCGCTTCCTGGAGTTGCTTGGATGAAGGAATCCATTGTGGGCCTTGCAGGGCAGGTTTCCCCTATTAATAACGGGGCTGGGGGGCACCTCTCTGGCCATTTCCCGGTGGTTGACTATACCCTGTATCTTGATTTAGAGGCTGCCCATTTCTATGAAATTTTGATTTACACTGGCCCAATGGTTACCTCTCTGACATCTAGGAGACCGAGAGACTGGATCTCTCAGAGGCTGAGTGTTCATGACTCTCCCTAGAGTGCTACCTTGTTTCCTTCTTAGAGGCAAAAACCTTCACAACATTTAAAATATAGTTATTAATTCTTATTTGATAAAGCTTTCCATGAAATTTCAAGTATATTAGATCAGTTAAATTTAAGAAGATGTCCTTTAAAAAGAGAGAACAAATTTCTTGTATTACTCTGGGCCCATGGAGCTTTACAAGAATCTTCTCTGTTAAAGCCTTGAAATTTTAACATGGAAAAAAACCATCAAATATATATATTCATATATGATTTAAAGATTATAATATTTTTTATAATTATCTTATGATATCAATTATATTTTTAAACTGTCAGTTGGGAATCACAGAATTAATCCTTCTTTATTAGACCAATCAACAATGTATTTTGAATTCCTAATTATTAGAGAAATTTTTTCTTTTCTCCCAATTTAATTTGCATTTAGCTGAAAACCTTGATTAATAATACAAAATCATCTCCTTTTGGTTCCTTTACGCCATTTTTCTTAAAAAATAAAGACCAGTTCTGGGGTTTCTTTTTCTGCAGCTTTTGCGGAGAGATTCCAGCTTAAAACCCTGTCTAATATGTCCAAAAAGGTGGACAATTGCGCGCATTTCTTTTTAAGCCGGGCTTCTCTCCTCACGAGTACAGAAATTCCAGACACATCTCTAAATTTTTAAAACTTTTTCATGGCAAGAAAGGAGACTTTGGATTAGTATACTGGGAGAGTGGACTTTCATTACTGGATTGCCACAGTGTCTCTCTTCCTCCACATCCTGCTTACTTCAGGGAGGAAAGCATCAGTAACAGATCTGGCCGAATTTCTTTTCATGCTTAAAAGATAAAGACAGATCTTAAATTTTTTCTTTCTTTTTCGCTTTCCGAAGTAATAACTAGCACCTAATTTGGCCAAGATTAGCATTTCCCTGCGATTTCTCTTATAATTTTTAAGTGAAACCTTAAGTAATCTCATTGCAGGAGAGCAGAGAGCCTTGCCCTCTCCTGCGACCTTTGAATTTCTCCACACCAGAGGCGGTTTCAGCAGTGGAGTTTCACTTATTACAGATTTTAGATTCCAAATGCAAACTAAGATTTTAATTTGAACAAGAAACCACATTATTTAAGCTTGCAAACCAAAAGTCTATAATACAGTTTACTTTATATTTATAACCGAATTCTTCCCCATTAGCCTGGCTGCAAAAGACGTTCCCACCCTACTTACAGATCGCGACTCTGTAGTTAATCCGTGGGCTTTGCGTACGTTGAATTCCCCTCACCTTTTCCTAGGTGAATCTTCCCTCACCATTTTCCTTGGTGAATTTTCCTTCCTTCGCTCTTAGGCGAATAATACCTTCTCCTCCAGACGTCCCGCGGTCAGGTGCCAGATGTGAGCACCTTTTTCCGCAGCCCCTGATGGGCGCCAGATGTGGGAACCTCTTTCCATGTCCGGCATGGTTCAGGGTCCCCGGGTCAAGGTTCGGGTTCTGAAGGAGGCCGCACGCAAACGAAATGAGAGACTGAAAGCATAAATTTGGCGATATTGGGGGGCCAGGCGGGAGCCTTCCTCTAGTGGAAAGGACTGCCACTTGCTCTGGCCTTTTTCTCCCTTTTATTAAGGCTTTGGGACACACCCCTAGCCTTTAGGCAGGAAATAACAAAAACAGAAATTAACAAGAAACAAACATAGAGGTTGCTTCGACCAATAATGTTTCAACAAAACAGTGAGTAAATAGCTCTGACCTTTCAGAGCAATTAAGGTTGACCCGCCTTCTGGCTTCCTGTTTACATCCATCTAGTGAGAACAATATTTGGTTTCCGACACTTGAATGTCTGGAAAACTCTCCTGTGTAGCTATCTGGTCCCGGGCTTTTATTTGCTAGAAGCTTTTTGATGACTGCTTCAATTTCTTCCATAGTTATTGGCCTATTGAGATGTTTAGATTCTTCTTGATTGAGTTTTGGAAGGTTATATTTTTCTAGGAATATGTCCATTTCTTGCAGCTTGTCCAATTTGTTGGAATAGAGTTGTTCATAGTATTTTTTAAACAATCCTTTGTATTTCTGCGAGGTTTGTTGTTATTTCTCCTCTCTCATTTCTGATTTTTTTTATTTGGGTCTTCTCTGTTTGCTTCTTGGTGACCTTGGCTAGAGGTCCATCAATATTGTTTATCCTTTCAAAGAACCAGCTCTTGGTTTTTTTGATCTTTTGAATTGTTTCTTTCGTTTCCATGTTGTTTATCTCTGCTCTGATCTTTACTATTTCCTTCCTTCTGTTTACACTGGGCTTTTCTTGTTGCTCTCTTTCTAGCTCGTTGAGTTGCAGGGTTAGGTAATTTATTACCGTTGTTTTCTGTTTTTTTGCAGTGGGCTTGTAGGGCTATGAATGTCCCTCTCAAGACTGCTTTCACTGTGTCCCATAAATTTTGGATTGTTGTGTTGTCATTGTCATTTGTTGTCATGATGTTTTTTATTCCTTCCTTGATCTCTTTGGTTACCCAGTCATTGTTTAATAGCATGCTGTTTAGTCTCCATGTGTTTGATTTCTTCCTATTGTTTTTAATATAGTTGATTTCCAGTTTTATGCCACTATGGTCTGTGAAAATGCTTGATATGTTTTCTATCTTCTAGAATTTGAAGAGAGTACTTTTATGACCCAACATATGATCTATCTTTGAAAATGATCCTTGTGCACTAGAGAAGAATGTATATTCTGTGGCTTTGGGGTGAAATGTTCTGAAGATATCAATTAATTCCATCTGGTCTAGTGAGTCATTTAGGATTGATGTTTCTTTGTTGATTTTTTATTTAGAGGATTTGTCCAATGGTGACATTGGGGTATTAAAGTCGCCCATTATGATTGTATTGCTGTCAATCTCTCCTTTAATACCCTCTAAGATTTTTTTTATGTATTTAGGTGCTCCTGTATTGGGTGCATATATGTTTACCAGAGTTATTTATTCTTGTTGGATTGTTTCCTTTAGTATTCTGAAGTGGCCTTCTTTATCTCTTGTTATGTCCTTCACTTTGAGATCTAATTTGTCAGATATAAGTATTGCAACCCCAGCTTTTTTTTCATTTCCATTTGCTTGAAATACCATCTTCCATCCCTTCACCCTCAATCGGTGTGCATCTCTTTTTCTGAGGTGGGTTTCTAACAGACAGCAGATATATGGATCATGATTTCTTATCAAATCGGTTACCCTATGTCTTTTGATAGGAGCATTTATTCCGTTTACATTTAAAGTTATTATTGATAAGTACTTATCTGTTGCCATTTTTGTCCTTAACCCCGAGTTCCTTCTTCGCTTCCTCTTTCTTTTTAGTACAGCAGAGAGTTTAAGATTTCTTTCATTTCTGGTTTGGTGGTAATATATTCCCTTAGTCCTTTTTTGTCTGTGAGGCTTCTGATTTCACCTTCAATTTTGATTGAGAGTCTTGCAGGGTACAGTATTCTTGGATTCAGACCTTTCCTTTGCATGACTTTGTATATTTCATTGCATTCCCTTCTGGCCTTATGAGTTTCTGTTGAGAAATCAGTAGCTAGTCTAATGGGGGTTCCTTTGTAGGTAACTTTCTGTTTCTCTCTGGCTGCTTTTAGGATTCTTACTTTGTAGTCAGTGTTTGGCAATTTAATTATAATGTGCCTTGGTGTCGGTTTGTTGGGGTTACTTTTACTTGGGACTCTGTGAGCTTCTTGGGTTTTTGTGGGTTTTTTCTTTCCTATATTGGAGAAATTTTCTGTCATTATTTCTTCAAACAGGTTCTCTAATCCTTGTTCAGTTTCCACTCTTTCTGGAACCCCAATTATGCGGATGTTGTTTTCTTTCATGTTATCCCAAAGTTCCCTTAGGCTCTCCTCTTGCTTTTTAACTTTTTTTTCTAGAAGCTGCTGTACTTGGGTATTTTTTCCTACAGTGTCTCCTAGCTCACTGATGCGTCCTCTGCTTCTGCTAGTCTACTTTTGATCCTTTCTATTGAGTTTTTTATAGCAGTGATATCATTTTTCATTTCTTCTTGATTATTCTGCATTTCTTTTCAGTTCTTCTGCATTTCTTCTTGCTTCTTCTTCATTTCCTCTTGGGTCTTCTTCATTTCCTCTTGGCTCTTACACACATTGTCGATTTTGTCTTCCATTCTTTTCATCTACCTTATGATCATTTCTCTGAACTCTTTCTCTGGCAGGCTTATTTCTGCTTCTCTTTCGTTTACTTCCTTTTCTGGTGAAAAGTGCCTTTCTGTCTTATGTGGGCTGTTTCTTTTTCTGCCCATGATCTTTCTTCTCCAGGTGTCTGGTTATGTAGTTCTCTCTCCTACGTTTATTACAAGGCACAAACTGCATCACGAGCAGGTACAGCACACAAGGCACTGTGTAGAAATGTATTCAGGATGTTTATAATCACAAATAAGGTGACCACCAATGAAAGGCAAATTAAGCGTAAGTAGAGAAAGAAGAAGAGGAAAAGGAGGAAAAAAGAAAAGAAAGAAATGCCAAAATCAAATTGGGAGAGGGAGAAAAAAAATACATGAACAAATAAAATAAAATAAAATAAGAAAATAAAAAGAAGAAGAAAAGAGGAAGAGAAAAAAGGCAGAGTGAAAAGAAAGAGGATAAGAGAGAAAAGGGGAACAAAATATAGGTGTCAGGAGAAAACACCAATAGAACAGTCCTTAATCCTAACAAATGTTGGCAAACAGTACCTGGAGATTATTACAAACTACAAATAACAACTGGTATGGAGGGAGGTGAGGGAAAAGAGAGGTAAAAAAACAAACCAAGTCAAAGCAAACAAAAGCAAAATAAAATAAGTAGAATAAGCTAAAACAATCTCACCAAAAAAGTACAAAAAATTGATATAATCACCGTTCAGGCAAAGAGCAACAAAAGGTCATAGAGAAAAACAACTTTTTGGATAGTTAAGTCAAGAAGAGAGAGGTTTGTATGGGCTTGGAATAAGGGATTTGGAATTAGATATATAAGTGGGGTGAAATTTTAACCAGGTAAAGAGAAAGAATAGGGAGAATCTAAAGTTGGAAAAGGGAAAGAGAAAACAAGACAACAAAATGGAAAAAGTTAAGAGGAAAGTGTTGGCATAAAGGTAGAGTTGACATAGAGTAAAATTATGCTAAAGGAAAGGTGAAAATAGAATGTAGAACTCTAATCCCAAAGTAAAATAAAGGGAAAACAAAATGACACTTGTTTTTTTCCAAAATGGTAAAATAATATTAGTACTTATACTAGTTGAAAACAAAAATGTAATAATTAAAAAGGTAAAATCAATTGAGGAGGAAAGAAAAAAATTGTTTTTTTAATTAAAATATGCAGAAATGAAAAAATATAAAATAAAATTTAAAAAAAAGAAAAATTAAATAAAATGGTCATTCACTTTCACTATTGTTCTACTTGGTACTTCTGTTTCCCAGGCGGGAGAGTATTGCAGTTCCCTGTGTTCCACTGTGGGTTGTGTTTTAATCTCTTTATTCTTTTGTGGTTATGCGAGAGTCAATTTGTGCATCATCCACTGGGTGGCAGTTTTTTGGAATTGACCTCTGAGACCAAGCACAGGATCTCTCTAGGCTGTGCTCATATCCCGCCATTCTGTGGTTCTCAAAACCGGTTTGTGGGGATTTTGCAGCAGGGACACTGAAATAATTCCCAGGCTGTCCCTCTGTCTCAGATCAAAAGAAGTCGCTTTCCAGAGCTCCTCTCTCTCAACAGCTCTGAGAATTTGCCTCCACACTTAGGGAGGCACGCCCTGCCCCATATCCGCGGACCTCTCCAGATGCAGCCTTCCTGCAGCCCGGCTCCCACAGCATGTGCATCTTTGTTGTGTGGGATGGGAGACCTCACCCTATCCCAGGCGAAATCTGACCTTTCCGTGTCCCGCATGGAGCTCCCCTGAGTCCGTGTCTGCGCAGATTGGAGAGCGGTGTTCTGGGTTCCCCGGTCCCCGGCTGTTCGGTGGGTGCTCCAGCAGCAGGTTTCAGTCCACCGCATATATCCACCTCCCTCTGCAAGATGGTGCAGTCTCCGCATTCACGCTGGTGGCTCTGGTAGACAAAATCCCAGTGGCAGTGGAGCTGCCTGGTCAGGAGAGCCCCATCCAGCAGTCCCCCACCTTCTCCTGGAGGATAACTTACTCTTAACTTGCCAACAAACACTCCTAGTGCCACTCTCAGTTGCTCTCTCTCCCTCTGCCCAGCGAGAAAGCTCCAGACGCGTCTGTCTACTCCACCGCCATTTTTCTCCTCCTCCTGTGCATGAATTTTGTGCACTAGGCTTCTAGTAACAAAATAACAGACTAGCTACCTTGTAAACAACAGACATTTATTTTTCACAATCCTGGAGGCTGGAAAGTCCAAGATCATGGCAACAGCATGGTTGTGTTCTGGTAAAGACACTCATATGAGTTTCAGACAGGTGACTTATTGTTGTGTCCTCTCATGGTGGAAGGAGAGAGGGATCTCTTTTGGAGCCTCTTTTAAAAGGGCACTACAGCCATACCTTGGAGACATTGATGGGGTCCTTCTGAGCCTTCAGATAGTTGTAAACTTTTTGCTAGTGGAAGGTCTTACCTCAAGGTTAATGGCTGTTGACTGATCAGGGTTGATGGTTGCTCAAAGTTGGGGAGACTGTGACAATTGCTCAAAATAGGACAATGAAATGTGCTGCATTGATTAACTCTTTTTTTAGGTGGAATTTGTTTGTAGAATATGATATCATTTGATAGCATTTTTACCAATAGTATTAGTTCTTTCAAATTTTGAGGCAGTCCTCTCAAATCCTGCCACTGCTTTGTCAACTGAATTTATATAGTATTCTAAATCCTTATTATCATTTCAACAATTGTCACAGCATCTTTATTGGGAGTAGATTCCATCTTACAAAACCACTTTCTTTACTCATCCATAAAAAGCAACTCCTCATCAGTTCAAGTTTTATCATGAGATTGTAGCATCAGATTTTCAGGTTCTATTTCTTTTTTTTTTTATTTAAAATATTACAAATAGTAGTACATATGTCTCCCTTTTTTCCCCTATTAACCTCCCCCTAGCCTACCCTTCCCCCCACTACATGCCCTTACCTGACCACTCCTCCCCCCACCCAGTATCTTGTATCCATTGATTATGCTTATATACATGCATAAAAGTTCTTTGGTTGATCTCTTACAGCCCACCCCCCTCAACCTCCCTTACCTTCCCTCTGTAGTATGACAGTCTGTTCATTGCTTCTTTCCCTCTGTATCTGTTCCTTTTCCCGCCGCCCCCTCCCCTGATTCTTTTCTTTAAAAACATCTTGCCTCTGCAGGCTAGAAATAAACCTATAAGATCAGATCTTCAGGCTCCACATCTAATTTGAGTTCTCTTTCTATTTCCACCACACCTGCAGTTACATCCTCCACTGAAGTCTTAAACCCCTCAAAGTCATGCATAAGGGTTGGAATCAACATCTGCCAAACTCCTGTTAATGTTGGTATTTTGACCTCTTACCATGAATCAAAAATGCTCTTACTGGCATGTAGACGGCATATACTTTTGAGAAGGTTTTTAAATTATTTTGCCCAGATTCATTAAAGGAATCACTATCTATGGCAGATAAAGCCTTACAAAATGTATTTCTTAAATAATGTAACTTGAAAGTTAAAATTACTCCTTGCTCCCTTGGGCTGTAGAATGGATGTTGTGTTAGCAGGTATAAAAACAACATTAATCTCATTGTACATCCCCATTAGAGTTCTTGAGTTACCAAGTGTATTATCAATAAGCAGTAATATTTTGAAAGGATTTTTTTCTAAGCAGAAGGTCTCAACAGTGGGAATAAACCATATTGTAAACAAATGTGCTGTCCTCCAGGCTTTGTTGTTCCATTTGTAGAGCACAGGAAGAATAGATTTACCATCATTCTTAAGGGTCCTAGGGTTTTTGGAATGGTATATGAGCACCTGCCTCAACTTAAAGTCACAACTGCCCTAATCCCCAACAAGAATTTCAGCCTGTCCTGTGAAGCTTGTCCTCTCTAGCTATGAACATCCTCAATGGCATCTTTTTCCAATCTAAGGCTTTTTGTTTTTCTACATTGAAAATCTCTTGTTTAGTGTAGCCAACTTCATTATCTTAGCTAGTTCTTCTGGATAATTTGCTACAGCTTCTACATTAACACTTGCTGTTCACCTTAAATTTTATGTTATGGAGATGGCTTCTTTCCTTAAACCTAATAAACGAACTTCTGCTGGCTTCAAACTTTTCTTCTGCAGCTTCTTCATCTCTCCCAGCATTCATAGAACTGAAGAGAGTTAAGCCCTTGCTTGGGATTAGGCTTTAGTTTAAGGAATGTTGTAGCTGGTTTGATCTTCTATGCAGACCTCTAAAATTTTCTGCATATTAGCAACAATTATCTTTCACTTTCTTATCATTCGTGTTTTTACTGGAATAACAATTTCCTTCAAGAACTCTTCTTTTGCTTTCATAACTTGGCTAATGTTTTGACACAAAAGGCCTAGTTGCAGGACTCTCTCTCTCAGCTTTCAACATGCCTTCTTCACTATGCTTAATCATTTATATCTTTTGATTTAAAGTTAGAGATATGTATATCTTCCTTTCACTTGAACACTTAGAGGTCAGTGTAAGATTATTAATTGGCTTAATTTCAATATTCAGAATAGGGAGAGAGGTGGGAAACAGCCAGTCCAAGGAGTAGTCAGACCACATGTGATTTTTATCAATTAAGTTCATCATCTTATATGGGTGTGGTTCATGGTGCCTCAAAACAATTACAATAGTAACATCAAAGATCACCAATCAGACTGTCTGAATCTCAGAGGGAAGGCAGGGGTGAGTGGGTGGATGTGAAGAGATCAAATAAATTGTGTGCTTATATGAATATCCCAGGACACACAAAGTAGGGTGGTGAAGGCCTGGGGCAGAAGCAGGCTAGAAGTGATCAATGGGAGGAAAAAGGGGACATATGTAATACTTTCAACAATAAAGATTTAAAAAAAAAAACAAAGGTCACAGATCACCATAACAAATATAATAATAATGAAAAAGTTTGAAAATATTTCAGGAATTACCAAAATGTGACACAGAGACACAAAGTGAACAAATACTTTTGAGAATATGGCACCAATAGACTTTCTCCACACAGGGTTGCCACAATCCTCCAATTTTTAAAAAGATGCAATATCTGAGAAATGCAATAATACGACATGTGCTTGTGATTATGTTTGCAGTCAAGCCCTCATGAACTATCCACCTTCCAAAGTCCCCACCTCCTAAATCCAAAACCATTAGGTTTTCAAACTATGAATTTTGGGAGAACATAAACATTCAGATCATACCATTTATGAAATAAGAAACATCAAGGATAAGTTTAAAATCTAAGCCTAAGGTCATTTTGGAATTGAGATATGGGAAGTGGTAAAAGAATGTGTGTTAAAGCAAACATTCATATGTTGATATGAGGATATATTCCATGTGTTGGGTTAAACCATCAAGAGGTAGCATAAGACTGACTTTAAGCACTTAAGAGAGATGTAAAAGCATGTTACATAGAGCATGCAAGTGGTAAGAAGGGAGGCTTGGGATTCAAACAGATAGGTAGTTCTGATTTCATAACTTACATGCTATCAGAAACTTAAAAATTAATTAACATTGTGCCTTAAATTTTTTTAACCTCAATTAAAAATAAAAACAATACCAACTTGACAAAAATGTAGTGAAGATTAAATGTGACAGGCAGTGTTATGTATGTAGCACAGTGATTAGTACATATTACCCACTGTTAAATGTTAGTTGATTGAGTTGTCTTCTGATATTAAATAACTAACTTTGAAGCTAGCCTGATTTTTATTCTTTCAAGGTAATCTGATTTGGGAGCAAGGGTTTTGGTTCCTTTTAAAATTTGTTTTATGTTCATAAAGTTTAAAATAGGTTAGTTTAGATTTAGTTGTCTACTTAACCCATTAAACTTTTTTTATGAACAGCTTATTGTAGGGAGGAAGACGATATAGAATTATCTGCATGCTCCTTGGCATGGTGTTTGCAGTCAGTACTGTATTGTTTGGGTGAAAGGAGGATAGGATTTATTAAAATCAAAATCACGCAGTGGAAGACACTTTAATTCTATTATGTTTTTGTTCATTATTTGTTTCCATTTGTTCTGGTCTAATTTTACCAGTTCTGTGACATTGGGCAAGTTACTTAACCTGTCTAAACCTCACTTTACTTATGTGTAAGATGAATATGCCAGTAATACTAATTACATAACGTTGTTGTGAGAGGTCAGTGAGAAAATAATGTCTAATATAATTGTTATTTATATTGTTATTGGCATAATAATAGTTACCTTATATGTACTAAGAATATCTAAATATTTAAAAGCCTAATATGCTAAGTGTCCAATCAACCAGTTGCTATGATGAGCACTGAGCACCAGGGGGCAGATGCTCTGACCAGTAGGTTACTTTGCTGCTGGGGTCTGGCTAATTGGGACTGGGCAAGATGGGCCAGACATGCCCTGCAGCCAGCCTCCCATAGTCCCTCCCTGGCCTCTAAAATATTTCTTCTAATTAATTTCCTTTGCAATGTGCATAAATTCGTGCACTGGGCCTCTAGTTAGTAATATAATATCTAAAATTTCTAGCATATAATTGGTATTCAATGAGCAGGACTGCAAAAGGCTATAATAGGATTAGTTATTACAATGATTATTAATCACAATCATAATCAAATACATGAGCTAATCACATATTGGTTTACAATCTCCCTCTACTCTGACCAGTAAACAGCTTAGGCTCTTGTGCTAAGCAATGCCACCAAAGTAGACATGGGATAGAGCAAGTGCTGGTATTTTCCCAAATAGGTTGGCAGAAAGCAGCAGAGAGGGAGAGGGAAATAATGGCTATTTCAAAAAACATATACTTCTATGTGTTCATTGTCAGCTAGCTTTCATCACTCGATGTAAATCACCTACTGATTTATTTAATACTTTCTATATTCATAACACTGTGCTATGTACTGAGAAATTAGTAGGATGTGGACTATACCCTTGAGCAAGTTGCAGAGATTTGAGGCAGTTACTTAGCTAGGCACTTAAATATGAAGATAATACAAAGCCTATTATGATTAGTGTGAAAATAAAGGTACATATAAAGTTGTCTGGGAGCATAAAATACTTAGATAAAAGCAATTTGTTTATTTTCACAATGCTGCTGTGGTAAAATACAGATATAAGTTTAGTTCCAAAGAATAGGGATCACTTTACAAGTAATAATTTAGTTAAGGATGATAGTTTCACATGAGGTATATAAAAACAAATGTTATATAAAAATATAAAAGCATTAACATGTTTCAATTGACTTAGTTTGAAGAAAAATGATAAAGATCAAGAAAGTGTATGTGTGCATATCAGATTTGGAAAAGGGGCATGACTTGTCAAATACTACACAGATGTCTGGAGTGGTTTTGAATATAAGTCAAAGGATGGCCAATGAGGTAAACTTGAATGGATTTCTGAAAAGAAAGGCAAAGACTGGAGTGGAACCCAATTATAGTACCAAAATTGGGGGACAGGAAAACACCCAGTGAGTGAAAGAATATGAATAAACCTTCAAAAAGTTATAATTCAGAACCATCTAGGGGTGGGGAAGCAGTCTTCTATGATAGAGATTTTATATTTCATGGTTTCAATCTTTGACAATAAATATGGGAATGAAAAAAATAGTTCTGCCATATATTGTTGTTGAAATTGATATTATGTGAAATCTCTTGTGGGGAACATTATTTAGGGAATGATTATAGTACTCTAATAATTAAAAAAAGGGATCTGTGCTATTAAAATCTTTTTTGTTTACATTAAGGAGTAAAGTCATCTTGCAAGTGCACTCTCTGCCAGAGAGAGAAGAGATACAATTAGAAAGTTACAAATGGTGAATTCACTGGCACCCCGCACAAATAGATGAGTCTACAAAAAAATAAAAAATAAAAAATGGATATTTCTTCAGCAGGAAAATAGTCTGAAAGAAGATAACAGTCAGCCAGCTGAAGGATTTAAGTCTACTTGAGTGATATGATTACCACTTGAAACTGTGATATAAGAGCTAAAGTTCCTACAATTATCCAGTGAAGTGGAAAATGAAATCAAAGTTATTGAACTACATTAGTGACCTGAAGCACAAGATGTGCCAATATTATTCTTTCTGAAATAGACTATACATGGTTTTCCTGCTGATGATGTGTTTTGAATCTATTGTATAGGGATGATGTTTATTAAGACTTGAGTTGTATAAGATCTGGGCCTTGAAATAATAATAATAATGGTGCTAATTCAGCATAATTTTATAACGCCTGATGAGATAGCAATGAGTAAGTGCGAAGAACAAAGTTTGGCGCAATAGGAGCCAAAGAATAGGATCATGTGGCCATGGGACCTAGGACTACTCCCATTCAGAACCCTCAGAAGTATTCTTATAACATTTTACAGGAGACAGTAACTTCTATAAATCTTTCACAATATAGGTAAATTCTCAGAAATGTCCAGAATCCCAAAAAATAGGTGAGACAGATAGGTAACCATCTGCCTGCCCACTTTCTCTACCTCTCCCTTCTAATCAGCATATCCCACTGGGGCTGGTAGGATCAGACTTTCCCTTTACCTTTTTTAATTTACATGACTACTTCTTTTATATAAAATTCTAGATCAAGTGCCTTTGACACTTGCTATGTTAATTGTGAATAAGAATTTAGGAAATTAATATCTCTTTCTCTCTGACACACACACACTGCCTGTATTTCGTAATAGCTATTTTGCATAGAAGTGCCGGGGTGTTTCTCAGCATCTGCTAGGGTTCAGGAATCTGGAAAAGGGCTGTGCATATATGAATGAAGAGACTAGAGAAGAAATAGAAATTTGAAAGACATTTTGAAGGGCCAGATGGAAACTTAGTTCTAGTGACTAAGCTCCTCAAATCTTTGCGCCCAGAGCTTTCTATTCACACATTTTGCCCTATAGCAAAGCAGATATACATATCATAGGTAAGGCCTAGTAAACGATAAAGGACCATCAAGGTGGAGAAAATTGACCTCAGCTGTTTAGCAGCAGGCAATCATATGCAGATCTTCAGCCCTTCTGAAAGTGTCCATCAACCTTTTGATAGACTTCTTGCATTTATTATGCTAACTACTGTTCCTAGCCTCCAGCATATCCCCATTCTTGTTTTAATACATTTAACAAGAATGTATATAATTTGCAGAGCTCGGATCCTCTTAAGATTTTTAAAATCAATGGAAAGGATAGAGTTCTATCATGTCTTTTTAAATTGCTCCCAGGCATCAAAGGAATCAGTCTGCAGTTAGCTCCTTTCTGGGCCAACAATGCTTTGAGTTCCCTTTCCAATGTCTAACAGTTTTTTATGGGTTCTATTTCCAATCACTGTACAACAGTTTTTCCATGGGTTCCCTGTGACATGACAACAATGATATTCTAGTTCTGGATGGTGGACAAATGATGAGCAATGTCAATGCAGGTCCAACCTTCTTTGGCCTAGTCCAGGGCAACCTGCAGCGATGCACAACTGCTGACTGCTAGCGTGGCAAGGTGTCTTTTCTTTCTCCATCTCTGGGCTGTTTTTCCTCTGTCTCCTCAGTGTTTTGTTTGGGGTCACCGCCATTTGTGGCTGGAGTAGTCTGGTCAGTTCCTCTCCCTGATCCATTGTTGCAGGAATCCACATGGGCTTGGAGGAGTTTTCTGGAATTATATATGCGTATTTTCAACCACAGGTTAATAAAGGAACCCTTCCTTTTATAAACTAAACTTGGGATCTTTTCATTTTGCCCAAACCATTTTCCTTTGGCTTATTCTGACACCATGTTTGTCTTGCCATCAGCATTACAAGTGAAAAAAGTTTAAAGTAAAAATTTAAGTAATTAAGGCTTGGTATAGTTTACTTACAGGAGATTACTCCACTATCCCCACCTCCCTTTTTTGTTTTAAATAATATCAAGAGGCTTTTGGATATCCTGCAATGCAGCCTTGATAACTCTTTAATTTAATTCTTTGTACAGAAATATGATTGCTCTGGATTCATCACATGTTAAGCAGCTTTACTATGAGATGGACCATCAGTAAAAAATTAGGTAATACTCCAGGAATAGTTTCCTGCCCAGTACAACTATGTTCTCCTGAATATTTACTTATTTCAACTTGGCAATTTAAATCAGTCTGAAATAAGTCTTATTTTCTAACTTCATTTGTCATTGGCTATGGACAGTAAATGACACTAATTGAATTTCTGCTATCACTCTTTGAATATACGCACATATGCTTTGTTTTGGTAGGCAAAAACACAAATTACTTACTTTTCTTTTTGATGATTAATATATTAATTTTTAATTATAGTTTTCCAGACATTTGAAGGAAAACTCCCTTTATTTCCTTCCATCTAGAGTAATTTCTAGGCCACACTTATGAAGTTTCTTTTAAAAACCTTTTTTCTTCCTTTTAAATAGAGCAACACACATGATTGTTTTTGAGATGCTGACTGATACAGCCTCATATCTACATTTCAAGGGACTCTCTTTATATTTATATTGACTATATTAATTATGAGATTTAATGCTTGAATAATAACCTTCAGTTTACCCTGTAAATATTAGCAAAAGGGATTTAAATTTTTTTAAAATTTCTGCCAAAACCGGTTTGGCTCAGTGCATAGAGCATCTGTCTGTGGACTGAAAGGACCTGGGTTCGATTCTGGTCAAGGGCACATACCTTGGTTGCGGGCACATACCTGGGGATGTGCAGGAGGCGGCTGATTGATGTTTCTCTCTCATCAATGTTTCCAACCCTCTATCTCTCTCCCTTCCTCTCTGTAAAAAATCAATAAAATATATTTAAAATAAAATATATTTTTTTAATTTCTCATTTTTATTAAGCTTAAAATTTACTTTTAAACAGCATTCTTTATGATTAGTGTTCATTTGCATACAAAGAGGGGTTATGGGAGTGTCAGTAACTTTTTCAGAGGACTGGAAGTATGCAAATTTTTACCTTGGCCTTTGTTAAAGCCAGCTGCCTATAAAAACATCAACTTCTCATTTAACTGAAATTATATGAGACCTTGATTATATTTTAAAAAGCTAATTTATTAAGTAATTAAAGTAGGCATCTTTATTGAAAAAACAAACTTATGTTTGACTTAGGAGGTACAAATTCTGTCCGTACCCCCCCCAACCCCCCCACCCACCCCCCCGTCTGAAAGCAGGCTGCCTGGGCTTTTTGTCTTTAAAATTCCATTGCTTTTTTTTTCAAAATTTCACCACTGAGGAAATATTGCCCTCCACTAGAGGTTAAAATCTTCATAACATTTAAAATATCTTATTTAATAAAAGAGAAACATGCAAATTAACCATGCCTCCACTACACCCACCAGCCAATCAGAGCAAGTATGCAAATTAACCCAACTAAGATGGTGGCAGCCACGGAGCTGGAGTGATCAGGTGGCTTGGGTTGCCCCCGGTGATGGAGGAAGCCAAGCTTCACACCTGCCCTGGCTGGCCCTGGCCTCCACTCAAGGCTACAAAGTTTCAATTATAGAAGATAAATAAATTCCAGCAAAGATGGAGGCGACCATGAAGTTAAAGCGAGCGGGAGGCTTGGGTTGTCCCTGGCAATAAAGGAAGCCAAGCTTCCCAACCTAGCCAGTCCTAGCCTCCACTCAAGGATACAATATTTCAATTATAAAAGATAAATAAATCCCAGATACCTGGTGCCAGCCATCCCTGGCCTCTGCTTGGGTTGCCTAGGGGTGTGGCCAGCCTACAAACCACCACAGGACCCTTTTCCAGGCTGCCCCATGCCCCAAGGGAACCCCCAGCCTGATTTGGGACACCCTTCAGGGCAAACAAGCTGGCACCCACCCATGCACCAGGCCTCTATCCTATCTAATAAAAGAGTAACATGCGAATTAACCATCACTCCAACACACAAGATGGTTGCCCCTATGTTGTCAAAGATGACTGCCCCCATGTGGTCAAAGATCCTGCCCCCATGTGGACATAAGATGGCCACCACAAGATGGCCTGCAGAGGACAGTTGGGAGGGACCAGGTCTGCAAGGGAGGGCAGTTGGGGGCAATCAAGCCTTGCAGGGGAAGTCAGTTAGGTGTGACCAGGCAGGCAGAGGAGGAAAGTTGGGGGCAACCAGACCTGCAGGGAAGGGCAGTTTAGGGGGACTCTGGCCTGCAAGGGAAAGCAGTTGGGAGAGAACAGGCCTGCAGGAGAGGGAAGTTGGGGGAGACCAGGCCTGCAGGGGAGGGCAGTTAGGGGCAATTGGACTGGTAGGGGAGCAGTTAGGCATAAATCAGGCTGGCAGAGGAGTGGTTAAGGGGTGATTAGGATGGCAGGAAGAAGCAGTTAGGGGAAATCAGGAAGGCAGGCAGGCGAGCAGTTGGGAGCCAGAAGTCCTGGATTGTGAGAGGGAGGTCCAATAGAAGGTAGCAGTAGGACATCCCCTGAGGGGTCCCAAATTGGAGAGGGTGCAGGCTGGGCTGAGGAACACCCACCATGAATGAAATTTGTGCATGAGGCCTCTAGTATATATATAAATAAAATATATTATTTTTTTTGGATAAAGCTTTCCATATGATTTCAAGTACATTAAATTGTTTTAATTTAGTTTAAAAATATTTCTTTTAAGAAGAGAGAACAAACCCTTTGAATCACTCCAGGGCCCATGGAATACTTCAAAATCATTTCTTGGTTAAAGTCTTAATATTGAAAGGACAAAGCAGAAATGAACTCTCCTCCATCTTGTCCTATAAGGCTGGGCCCCCTGCCTAAACCTCTTCCCTGTTCTGGGAGTGGCCACAGGTGTGCCAGCAACGTCCTAACTTCCCTGACCACTGCCCGAATGGACCAATGAAGCTCCAGGAACACAGCAAGGGTCCTAATAAGGCTAAACCACAGAAAAATCCTGACCCAAGTGACCAATCTCTGTAACCCTCGTCACTTCCCTAAGCCCACCTTAATGACCAAACCCCATATAACCCATTGTTCTTCCAGGGCTCGCTCACTCTCTCATCTCAATGCTATGCCAGAAAGAAGCTGGGAGCCAAACCCAGGTTTGAATAAAGACTCTTTGCTTTTGCATGGGAAAAAGGCTCCCTGGTGGTTGATTATTGGGGACCCCGAACTCTGGGCATAACACAAATAATATCCCAAAGATTATATTATATACTTTTTATAATTATTCTAAAAGATATCAATTAAATTTAAACTGGTTTTTATATTAAAAATTTTGTTCAGATCACAGAATTAATCCCCTTTTTAAATTAGATCATATAAAATATTCTATCTTCATTTGAAATTTTACCACAATTGGTAAATCAATATATTTTAAACTAATTTCTGTAGAGAAATTAGAAGAATTATTTTCTCAAAAATAAATGTTATACTTTACGCATTTTGTTACCACAACTATATAATTTATCCCAACTTAATTTGAATGTTAAACTCTTAGAAGCCTTAAATTTTAGCTGGCAAGTTAAAAACTTAGCATTTCTCAGAATAATAATTGCTTCACAGTTTTAAAAATACAGGACATATTTAATTAATAGGTTTGAGTCTGTCCTCTAGATTTTTCTTATGAGGAAAATTCAGATTAATATTTCAGTATTTTGTTATTTCAAAATACAGTACCCAGATTATTATTTTTTTATTATTTAATTCAGTAAACTTCAAAGTTTTAAGTTGCCACCTACTTTGGAAAACTATGTCTGAGGCTGGCAAAACAGGTTTGACTTAGCCTGGACTATTTAAATGTAAAATCACTACATTCTTTTTTAATAGTACTCTTGGTAGTCATCATCTATTTTACAGGATTACCATGTGTCTCTCCACCTCCACATCCTGCTTACTTTGGGAAAAACCAGAAGCAGAGGATCTGGTGGGGCCTTAGGTATTACAGATTTTGATCCCCAATACGAATTAGGCATTTTGCAATTTGGACAAGAACCCACAGAGTTAAATATGACAATGGCACTCTTTTTTCCTTGAGCTTGACTTAAGAAAGTGCCTTTTGACATTCCGATTTCTTTATCCTTGAGCATATAAGCTAAAATTTTATAATGATAGAATTGCCTTTGAACTGAATTCTTTCCCATCATAGTCTGGCTAGAAAAAGATGTTCCTGCCCAGTCTGGATTCATGACTTCCAAAACTGGTGCAGGCTTTATGCACAGTGACTCTCCCCACTGAATTTACCAGTGGACCCCCTCACCTATTACCTTTGATCTCCTCACCTTTACCAGTGATTAACTTCTTTCTTCACTCAGGCAAACAATTTTCTTCTCCAGATGTCCTTGTCTCAGGTGCCATAAATGCTGCGGTCTTTCTCAGCATCTGCTAGGGTTCAGGAATCTGGAAAAGGGCTGTGCATAAATGAATGAAGAGACTAGAGAAGAAATAGGAATTTGGAAGACATTTTAGAGGACCATATGGAAACTTAGTTCTAGTGACTAAGCTCCTCAAATCTTCGCACCCAGGGCTTTTTATTCACATATTTTTCCCTTTAGCAAAGCAGACATACATATAAAAGGTAAGGCCTGGTAAATAATAAAGGACCATCAGGTTGGAGGAATTGCCCTCAGCTGTCTGGCAGCAAGCAATCATACTCAGATCTCCAGCCCTTCTGAAAGTGTCCATCAACCTTTTGATAGACCTCCTGCAATTATTATGCTAACTACTGTTCCTAGCCTCCAGCAAAGAAGAATACATGTTTTGTCAGAAGCAGGTAAACTTCTTCTTTTTAACAGCATATAAAAACAGATGCACATTTAAATATGAGAAAGAAGTGAGGAGAAAGGAGCAGGGTGTGCTCCTTTATGAGTGCATAAAAGCAAGATCTATAGAGAGTAAAGGGAGAAAGGCATAGGTGTAGTAAGCTTAAGGAGAATTCCCATAGGAATAACATTGGTAGTAGTAATGGCAACTGACAGGGCACTTTTAACAGGATGATATTTTCAAGATATGTAACTCTTCTATTTAATTCCCCTCTTTTTATTGTGGTAAAATATATGTAACCAAATTCACCATTTTTTTTTTTACTATATAGCTCAGTGTCATTAAGTATATTTACATTGCTCTGCAACTATAACCATTATCTACCTCCAGATTTTTTTTTAAATTTCCAAAATAGAAACATTGTACCCATTAAATACCAACTACCCATTTCCCCTCTCCCAGCCTCTGGTAACTACCATTATATTTCCTGTTTCCATGAATTTGACTACCCTAGGTACCTTATATAAGTGGAAACATATAAATCATACTAGAGGCCTGGTGCATGAAATTCATGCATGGGGGGCTCCCTCAGCCCAACCAACACCCTCTCCAATCTGGCAGCCCTCAGGGTATGTCCTATAGATGGCTTAGGCCCACTCTCCATGGTTCTCTGATCTCTGTGGGGCCTGCCTGTTCGATGCCACTGTGATGGGCAACTACAGCAATGTGCAAGCAGGACCTGTTGTCTGCTATCTGCAGGGCCACTTGCCTACTCGATGCTGGTGGGACTGGGGGAATCCAGCGGTGGGCAAGTGGCATGGCTACACCTGCCTGGGGACAGTCCAGCTGAGCCACCTGCCTCCTGCCCCCTAGGACTGGCAGACTCTGGCAGGGATGTGGCTATGTTTACCGCCATATTTGTGATGGAGGGACAGTCTATTTGCATATTTCTTCTTTTTAGATAGGATAGTTTTTGTCATCTTCTTCAAGTTTCACCAATGTTGTGTATAGCATGTGTCATAATTTTATTCAGGTTTAAAGCTGAATAATATTCTTCAGTATTTTATGTATGTAGCACATTTTGTTTATCCATTCATCCACCAATGGTCACCTGTCTTGCTTCCATCTTTTAACTATTGTGAGAGATACTGCTACAAACATGGGTTTACACATATCTGTTAAGTTCCTGCTTTCAGTTATTTTGGGTAAAAACCCAGAAGTATAATTTTTGGATCATACAGTACTTCTAAGTTTACTTTTTGAGAAATTACAATATTGTTTTACACAGAAGCAACACCATTTTACATACCCACCAATAATGCACAAAGGCTTAAATTTCTCCACATGCTTGCCAACACTTATTTTCTGTACTTTTTACCATCTATCCTAATGGAAGTGGAGCAGAATCGTATTGCGGATTTGGTGTATATTTCCTAAAAATTAGTGATGTTAAGCATCATTTTGTGTGCTTATGGTCTATCTCTGTGGAGAGGTATTTATTCAAGTCCTTGGCCATTTTTTCTTTGGGTAGTTTTGTTGTTGTTGAGTTATAGTGGTTACTTTTATAATGTGGATTTTAATCCCTTATTATATACGATTTGTTAAGTATTTCCTCCTAGTTAATAGATTACTTTTTACTCTATTTATATCCTTTGATGTACAAACGTTTTATTTTTAAAATTTTGATCAAGTTCAACTTATCTAATTTTTCTTTTGTTTCCTTTGCATTATATGGTAGTTAATTTTTGGAGGAAACCCCATACTGTATCCCCAAATGGTTAATTTCATCGACCATCAGCAGTTCACAAAAGTTTTCTTTTCTTCACATACTTCAGCAACATGTATTATCTTGTCTTTTTGAGCATAGCCATTCTAACAGGTAATATCTCATTGTGATTTTGATTTTCATTTATTTGTTATTTGTGATGTTGAACAACTTTTTTAAAAAATACTCTTTTAATTTTTTTTATATTTCAATTAAGTTGATATTCAATATTATTTTATATGGTTTCAGTGTTTACCATAGTGGCTAGACAGTTATATAAATTACAAAGCTAATGCCCCTGGGAGAATCCAAGATGGCGGCATAGGTAAACACCTACACTGCTACCTCGCACAACAATTTCAAAACTACAACCAAAATACAGAACAGACATCATCCAGAACCACAGGAAAGCTGGCTAAGTGGAAATTCTACAACTAGAGGGAAAGAGAGGGGCTCACAGAGACCCAGAGGAGCTGCAAAAAGCCAAGGTAAAGAGATACGAGCGTGGAGAGAGTGGGTGCCAGAGTACCTGGCTGTCTTTCTCTGGAAGGAGGGAAACGGAGACTCTCAAAGGCATTGAACCCTTTATCCTATGACACTAAACCCCAGATCCAGCCTAAACCCTTATGGGGGGAGTTTGGATTGTGAAAAGGGAGAGGGGCACGGAAATTTAGGGGAGTCAAAAAAGATCAGCGGTCTGGTGGTACACACAGCACTGTGCACAGAGGACAGACTGCTGATTGTGTTGCCGGCTTTCACGAGTGGGCTGGAGACAGACCCTCCCAACTGTGCCACTTCTGACTCCACTAAGCCCCTGTTTTGGGTGAAACCATGGGGACCCAGACTCGTGTGGTCCTGGAGCTCAGGGGAGCAGGAAAGGCAGCGGTCTAGAGGCACTTCACGCGCACACACAAGGAACCCTCCAGTGATTACCCAATCACATGAGACTCAGGGGCCATGGCGGGCGGGACCGACTAGAAGGCAAGGAGGTCCCTTAAGCCCTGAGACTCCACCCATCTCAAGCTCAACAGAGAGGCTTCTGCAGTTTTGCATGTCTGGTATCATAAGGCTGAATCCAACACAGAAGTTCTCCCGGCATAGTGAAAATGCTGAGACAAGGGAAGGGATCACAAACAAAAGAAATGGAGGAAAACAAACGACTGGATATAGAGTTCAAAACCACGCTTATAAGGATTTTCAAGAATATGCTAGAAAAGTTGAATAAAGTTAGTGAGACTCAAGAGGAGATAAAAAAGAAACAACTAGAGATGAAAAAGATCCAACTAGAGATGGAAAAGGACCAACTAGAGATGGAAAAGGTCCAACTAGTAATGAAAAAGGACCAACTAGAAATTAAACATACACTGACTGAAATAAAAAATATTATACAGAATCCTAACAGCAGACTTGAGAAAGGCAAGAATCAAGTAAAAAAATTGAAATATAAAGAATCAGAAAACACTCAACTGGAAAAGCAAGAAGAGAAAAGAATCCAAAAATGTGAAGATAATGTAAGGAGCCTCTGGGACAGCTTCAAGCGTACCAACATCAGAATTGTGGGGGTGCCAGAAGAGAGAGAGCAAGATACTGAAAACCTATTTCAAGAAATAATGACTGAAAACTTCCCACATCTGGTAAAAGAAATAGACTTATAAGTCCAGGAAGCACACAGAACCCCATATAAAAGGAATCCAAAGAGGACTATACCAAGACACATCATAATTAAAATACCAAGAGCAAAAGACAAAGAGAGAATATTAAAAGCAGCAAGAGAAAAGCAGTTCATTACCTACAAGGGAGCACCCATACGACTTTTAGCTGATTTCTCAACAGAAACAATGCAGGCCAGATGGGAGTGGCAAGAAATATTCAACGTGATGAATAGCAAAAACCTACAACCAAGAATACTTTATCCAGCAAAGCTATCATTCAAAATTGAAGGGCAGATAAAGAGCGTCACAGATAAGAAAAAGCTAAAGGAGTTCATCAACTCCAAATCAGTATTATATGAAATGCTGAAAGGTACTCTTTTAGAGAGGAAGAAGAAAAAGGTAAAAGCCAAAAAATTATGAGCAACAAATACATACCTATCAACAAGTGAAGCTAAAACTTAAGTGAATTAAAAATTTGATCAACACAATAACCTGGTGAATATAATAGAATCAGGAGCATAGAAAGGGAGTGGAATGATAATTCTCAGGGGGGAAAGAGGTGAGGGTGTACAGCGAGAGACTGGACAAAAATCATACACCTATGGATGAGGTCAATGGGAGGGAGGTAAGGGCAGAGGGAAGGGTGGGAGCCGGGTGGAGGAGAGCTATGGAGCGGAAAAAACAGAAACAAATGTAATAATCTGAATAATAAAGATTTAATTAAAAAAAAAAACACAAAGCTATTGCCCCAATAATTCAAGTGCCTGCCTGCCACCATACATATTATTGACTGTATTCTCTATTTTCATGTAGCCATTAGTCATTTGGCTGTCTTTTTTTGGGGGGAAATGTCTATTTAGATTGCTTGCATGATATCCTAATATAATTTTTATGTGACTTGTAAATCTATTTTATCCCTTCCCAGAGGTTTTTTATTTTCAATTTTTATTTTGCTGTCTACATGTGTTTTGGTTGCTGTAATCCCACTTGTTGAATTTTGCTGTTGTTACTTATGTTCCAATATATATCCTAAGATTTTTATAGTTTTAGCTCTTATATTTAGATTTTTTACCTATTTTGAGTTAATTTTTTATATAATTAAATGTAAGTTTAGCTTAATTCTCTTACATGTGGATACTAATTTTCTTAGCATCATTTGTTGAATCACTATCCTTTCTACATTAAATGGTCTTGGCACCCTTGTCAAAAACCATTAGATGATATATGTAAGAGTTTGTTTCTGACCTCTAGTTTCTTTTCCATTGGTCTATGTATTAGTCTTTACCACAGTCTCACACAGTCTTCAATACTATAGCTTTGTTCAATGCACTTTTTAAATCATGTTCTGCTGAAGTCTTCCACTTCTCAAGCTTATCCATGAGGGTTATTTTCCTAGGGAAAGTGAAAGTTAGTGTGCGTAGTAGGCCATTGATCATATCTAACTTTCAATGTGTGTGCAATTAGGTAGGGGCAGGGGCAGGTTATGAAACTATTTTTTTGCGGAACCAGTAGGAAGTGGAATAGAAGCCTCCTGCTCCTTTAATTCCCTTCAAATTATGCACTCAACATCTCCCTCCATCAGTTTCATCCAGAAATGGGAGATTGGACAGGACATCTGATGACCCACTTTCCCTGTCTGCCTTCCCTTTCTTTTTTCCCATAACCCACAAAAAATAGATTAAATGTTTTCTTTCTTTCTCATCCTGTCTGGCCTATAACTCTTATATATAAAACACTGTTTTTAAATCTACTAGCTCTACATTTGACAATGTCAGTAGTGTTGAAAAGTTTGTTCCTTTCATTTTGGCTTACAAATTTTGGCATGTTTCTATAAAAATGGAATTTTCTGTTTGGGGGTTTACTTTGCTAAACTATCACACTAATCCAGTTCTCTTCCTCTCTTCCATGGTTATCCTAAGTGAGGAATGTCCAACCTAAGCGGCATTAGAGAAAGTATTACTGAGTGAGAGAGAAGTGCCTGGGGTTCTACTTAGATGTTTTGAAAGGTATATAAAGAGAAAATACACTAGGTTCTATGCAAAGTTAAAACTTTGAATTGCCTATTGAGTATAAAATATCAGATTGGGAGATATACAGATGCCCAAACTCAAACTAAGTGTGCAATATATTTTGTGTGTTCAGTAGAAACTCTTGAGGCATTAACCTTTGAAATAAAAATGCCCATTGGAAAATGACATATTGCTCTCATATGAGATATTCTCAACTGAGAAGATTTGAGGGCAGTAGCATAGCCAGTACTGCTGTCAGTCAATAAATGAAGAAATGGCTGAAAGTTTGAAAAAGGATACAAATCAGGAATAGAAAATAAGGAAAGAATATGCCAACTGGATAGCACTGCTAAATAGTGGCCTGCCATGTGAATGGTTAAAAAGTACTATTGCTGAATGTTGAAAAGCACCACAGATGGGTCACTGACATATGTTTAACTGGCATTTGTTATTCTGTAGCATTTACGAAGGTTTTCATAAAATGTATAGAGTTTGGATTTTACCAAATTCTACACACTGAGTTTTGAAAATCTAAGCCAAAAGGATATTTACTTCTTTAACTTAAAACTTTATGAAAATATTCACAAAATCTAAAATATACTTTCCTCTGATTTTATGACAGCAAAGGATATTTCAGATGCATATTAGGAAGAATATAGTATATTAAATAGTCACAAATATCTTAATGAGGGAAGTAAGTAATGCAGTTATGTTTTCTTTTTCATAATATCTGGCACAATTCTGGATTAATAAAATCTCTGAATACAGTTACAATAAAATGGCCTACAATGAATTTTAGTGCAACTCAGTAAGATATTCAGTTAATAGCTTCATTAAAACATAGTGAATTCATTACAAGGCATTGTGGCAGAAGCTTTCATTGCAACTGGTTTGTATTACTTCGTGTGATTATTCTTTTCCCCTTCCTCCAAAGCCCATCCGGCCCTTGGTGCTATATTATAACCAATTCACATATTTTAACTGCTTATTTGCAATACATCATTTTAAAATTACTGTTGTAAAAAACTTTTTCTTCATTCTCTTCATTGGATCATTAAATTACGTCTCCAGAGGTTTTAAATGTTATGCTTGATACTTGATTAATCTCAGAGTTTTGAAGGAATGCTCTTGTAGGACTATGACATACTATCATTTTGAATCATTATACACTCCCTGGAATGAGAATATGATCCTATGCTATTTTTTTCTGAAATGGTAATAAAAAAGACATAGGAGGATCATAAAAATATAAAATGAAGTATGCACCATGATGATGTGGCTGTGCGGGAATGGCAAGGCCCAGGCAGTGAAGGTGGCAGCCAGAATAAGAGGTGGTAGCACAACCACCATGAGCACCAAAGAGATCACTTGTAGGTTTTTCTTTCCACTGTGATTTCTTCCATGTTTTTCAAAATACGAGAGATAACTGAAAGCTCTCTCACATATGGTGAATTGATATGGCTGCTCTCCATAATTCTGACACTCATGGCTCATATACAATATGACATTTGATGTGCATATCATGAAATGAATAATACATATAAACCTTTGCAGAGGGGAGGAAAAAATGGCAGCAGAATAGACAGACATGTCCTGAGCCTTGTCCTGGAGCAGATAGAAAGAACAGCTGAGGGTTGCATGGGAGTGTTTGTTGGTGAATTGAAGGACAGCTATAAACTAGGAGAAGGTGGGGGACTGCTGGATGGGGCTTCCCTGACTGGGCAGCCCCCACTGCTGCTGGGTTTCCTCCTGGAGTGACCTGCTCAGATGCGGAGACTGCACCATATTGAAGGGGAAAGTGGATATTATCAGAAGCCTGAAAAGCTACAACTGTGACACTCACTGAACAGATTTGAACCCCAGAGCATTGGTTCCCAATTGGTGCAAACATATGGATTCAGAGGAGCTCTACACTTTACCATGGAAAGGACAGATTTCACCTGGGATAAGGAGAGAGAGAACTACATAACCAGACACATGGAGAAGAGAGACCATGGGAGACAAAGAAACAGCCTGCATATGAAAGAAAAGCAGGCATCACCAGAAAAGTAAGTAAATGAAATGGAGGCAAGCAACCTTCTAGAGAAAGAATTCACAGAAATGGTCATAAGGTGGCTGAAAAGAATGGAAGACAAATTTGAAAATATGTGTAAGAACTAAGAGGAAATGAAGAACCAAGAAGAAATGAAAAATGACATCGCTGCTGTAAAGAACTCAATAAAAAGCATCAAGAGTAGACTAGAAGAAGCAGAGGACACGTCAGTGAGCTAGAAGACAAAATAGGAAAAAAATACCGAAGTAGAGCAGCTTCTACAAGAAAAAATTAAAAAGCAGAAGGAGAGCCTAAAGGAACATTGGGACAACACAAAACAAAACAACATCTGCAAAATTGGGGTTCCAGAAAGAGAGGAAACTGAGCAAGGAATAGAAAACCTGTTTGAAGAAATAATGACAGAAAACTTCCCTGAAGATGGCAGCATAGGTGAACACCTCAACTGCTGCCTCACACAACAATTTCAAAAATACAGCTAAAAGACAGAATGGACATCATCTAGAACCACAGGAAAGCTGGCTAAGTGGAAATTCTACAACCAGAAGGTAGAGAGTGGCTCCTGAAGACTCAAAGGAGCTGCAAAAAGCTGAAGTACCAGGACACACACATGGAGAAGACAGGTGGCTGAGTACCTAGATGGATTCCTCTAGCAGGAGGGAGACAGAAAATCCCAACTGCACTGAACCCCAGTTACGCCTAGTCTGAACCCCAGTTTCAGGTGGAACTCATATGGAGGCAGTCGGGACTGTGGGAAAAAGAGAGGAGTGCATGGAAACTTAGATGAGAAATGAAAGGCTGAGGTCTGGAGGTGTGTACGAATGTACATAGAGACGACTGACTCCGATTGTGACTCTGGCTTTCTCCAGTGGGAGGAAGACGGAACCTCCCAACTGCGCTTAACCCCAGTTCTGACTGCACTGAACCCCAGTTTGGGGCAAAACCCTCGGGACCCAGACTCATAGGGGTCCCTGGAGCACACAGAAACTCAGGGGAGCTACAAAAGGCAGAGGGATGGACGCAAGTGTGCAAGTGCATACAGAGAGGGCTGTAGCAATTAAAGTAGGACACAGACCCAGGGGCCTCATAAAGCAGGGCTGAGGGGAAACCAAAACTGTCTGCTCAGCTCTGATATTCCACTGGATCCAAGCCAAGCACAGAGGCTTTTGCAGTTTTTGCAAGTCTTGTCTCAGAAGGCTGACTCCAGCACAGAAGCTCTCCCAGTGAAGACACAGCTGATCCTCACAGCCAATTGGCCTGGAGGTCAATTCTCCCCAGTGATACCAGCAACAATCACAACTTAACTACAACAAGGCTGTACACATATTCCACAAAGGGGTGCACCAAGAATGTCCACCTCAGGTAACTGGGGAGGTGGAAGTACTGGGATATGTAAGACAACTAGAAAACAAAGATACTCTACCAACTTAGGGAAACAGTGAAAATGCAGAGACAAAGAAACAGATCACAAATTAAAGAAATAGAGGAAAACAAACAACTGGATATAGAATTCAAAACCATGGTTATAAGGTTATTCAAGAATTTCTGATAAAAGGTCAATAAATTTAACAAGACACTTGAGGATATTAAAAAGGACCAACTAGAAATTAAAAATACACTGACTGAAATAAAAAAAATATTATACAGAGACCTAATAGCAGAATAGAGGAATGCAAGAATCAAGTAAAAGATGTGAAATATAAAGAAGCAAAAAAAACTCAACTGGAAAAGTAAAAAGGAAGAATAATCCAAAAATGTGAAGATAGTGAAAGGAGCCTCTGGGACAACTTCAAGCATACCAATATAAGAATTATGGGGGTGTCAAAAAAAGAGAAAGAGCAAGATACTGAAAACCTATTTGAATAAATAATTACTGAAAACTTACCCCACCTTATGAAAGAATACACTTACAAGTCCAGAAAGTGCAGAGAACCTCAAACAAAAGGAATCCAAAGACACATTATAATTTAAATGCCAAGAGCAAAAAAAGGCAGAATATTAAAAGCAGCAAGAGAAAAACAGTTAATTACCTACAAGGGAGCACCCATAAGATTGTCAGCTAATTTCTCAAAAGAAACTATGCAGGCCAGATGGGAGTGGCAAGAAGTATTCAAAGTAATGAATAGCAAAAACCTCCAACCAATATTACTATACCCAGCAAAGCTATCATTCAGAGTTATAAGGCAAATAAAGAGACTTACAGATAAGAAAAAATTAAAGGAGTTCACCACCAGCAAACCAGTATTACATGAAATACTGAAAGGAACTCTTTAAGAAGTGGAAGAAGAAAAAAGGTAAAGATAAAAATTATGAACAAAAAATACATACCTATCAACAATCTAAAAATCAAGTGAATTAAATATCTAGTGAACAGAAAAACTGGTGAATATAATAGAATCAGGGGCATAGAAAGAGAGTGGACTGATAATTCTCAGGGGGAAATGATGATGGAGGTGCTGGAAGAGACTGGAAAAAATCACTTATGAATGAGGCCAATGGGAGTGGGGGAGGTAAGGGCAGACGGTGTGGTGGGAACTAGGTGGAGGAGAGGTATGGAGGGAAAAAAAGAGGAACAATTGTAATAATCTGAACAATAAAGATTTATAAATTAAAAAAAAAGAAAAGAAAACTTCCCTGATTTAAGGAAGAAAAAAACCCACACAAATCCAAGAAGCTCACAGAGTCCCAAGTAAAATAAACCTCAAAAGACCAACACCAAGGCACATTATAATTAAATTGGTAAATATCAATGACAAAGTAAGAATCTTAAAAGCAGCCAAAGAGAGACAGAAAGTTACCTACAAAGGAACCCCCATTAGACTAGCAACTGATTTCTCAACATAAACTCATCAGGCCAGAAGGGAATGGAATGAAATATACAAAGTCATGCAAAGGAAGGATCTGAATCCAAGAATACTGTACCCACCAAGGCTATCAATCAAAATTGAAGGTGAAACTAGGAGCTTCACAGACAAAACAGGACAAACGGATTTTATTACCACCTAACCAGCAATTCAAGAAATGCTAAAGGGTCTGCTGTAAAAAGAAGAAATAGGAAGCGAAGAAGGAACACAAGAGTAAAGAATAAAAATGGAGACAAACAAGCACCTATCAATAATAAATTTATATGTAAATGGATTAAATGTCCCAATCAAAAGACACAGAGTAATGGATTGGATAAGAAAACATGACCCATATATCTGATGCCTACAAGAAACCCATCTCAGAAAAAAAGATGCACACAGACTGAGGGTGAAGGGATGGGAAAAGGTTTTTCAGGTGAATGGAAATGAAAAAAGAAAAGCTGGGGTTGGAATACTTATATCTGACAAATTAGATCTCAAAGTGAAGGAAATAACAAGAGATAAGAAAGGTCAATTCATAATACTAAAAGGAGCAATGGAGCAAGAAGAAATAACTCTGGTAAACATATGCAGACTCAATACAGGAGTGTCCAAATATGTAAAAATACTCCTGGAGGATATCAAGGGAGAGATTGACAGCAATATAATCATAGTAGGAGATTTTAAAACCTGAGTATCACCATTAGACAAATCCTCTAAACAAAAATAAGCCAAGAAACATCAATCCTAAATGACTCACTAGACCAGATGTAATGAATTGTCATCTTCAGAACATTTCACCCCAAAGCCACAGAATATACATTCTTCTCCAGTGCACATGGGTCATTTTCAAATATTGAAAATAGTATGGGTCATAGACAAATTCTCTTCAAATTCACGAAGATAGAAATCATATCAAGCATCTTCTCAGATCACAATGGCATAAAAATGAAAATCAACTACAATAAAAGCAATCAAAAAAACAAAAAATCCAAACATATGGAGACTAAACAGCATGCTATTAGACAATGACTGGGTTACCAGAGAGATCAAAGAAGAAATAAAAAACATCAGGAGAAAAAATGACAATGAAAACACGGCAATCCAAAATTCATAGGACACAGGAAAAGCAGTCTTGAGAGGGAAGTTCTTAGCTCTACAACCTACTGCAAAAAACAAGAAACAATGGTATTAAATCACCAAACCCTACAACTCAAAGGGTTAGGAAGAGAGCCACAAGAAAAGCCCATTGTAAGCAGAAGGAAGGAAATAGTAAAAATCAGAGCAGAGATAAATGACACTGAGACCAAAAATACAATACAAAAGATCAACAAAACCAAGAGATGATTTTTTGAAAGGATAAACAAGATTCATGATCCTCTAGCCAGGCTCACCATGAAGCAAAGGGAGAGGACCCAAATAAACAAAATCAGAAATGAAAGAGGAGAAATAACAAAAGACCCCACCAAAATACAAAAGATTGTTAAAAAGAGTATGAAGAACTCTATTCCAACACTGAACAAGCTGCAGGAAATGGACATATTCCTAGAAAAATACAACCTTCCAAAACTCAATCAGGACGAATCTAAACATTTCAATAGGCCAATAACTATGGATGAAATTGAAGCAGTCGTCAAACAGCTTCCAGCAAACAAAAGCCCGGAGCCTCAGGCTTCACAAGGAAGTTGTACCAAGCATTCAAGGAAGAACTAACACCTATACTCCTCAGACTATTTCAATAATTCAAGAGTAAGAAACACTTCCAAGCTCCTTCTATGAAGGCAGCATCACCCTAATACCAAAACCAGATAAAGACAACACAATGAAAGAGAATTACAGGCCAATATCCCTCATGAACATAGATGCCAAAATCCTGAACAAAATTCTAGCAAGTCAGATGCAGCAGTATATCAAAAAGATCATACACCATGACCAAGTAGCATTTATCACAGTAATGCAAGAATTGTACAATATCAGCAAATCAAAAAACCTGATACATCACATGAACAAATTGAGAGATAAAAATCATGTAGACTTATCAATTGATGCAGAAAATTCATTGGAAAAAATCCAACACCCTTTCTTGATTAAAAACTCTCTGTAAGGTGGGAATAGAAGGATCATTCCACCATATAATAAAAGCCATATATGATAAACCCACAGCTAACATCATACTCAATGGGCAAAAACTAAAACCATTTCCCGTAAGAACAGGAACAAGACAGGGATGCCCACTCTCACCTCTCCTGTTGGACATAGTACTGGGAATATTAGCCATTGCAATTAGACAACAAGAAGAAATAAAAGTCATCCAAATAGGGAAAGTAGAAGTAAAGATGTCCTTATTTGCAGATGACATGATACTGTACATAAAATACTTGAAGGACTCCATCCAAAAATAACAGACTTAATAAATGAATTCGGCAATGTAGAAGGATGCAAAATTAATGCTAACAGATCTATGGCATTTCTATACACCAATAGTGAACTTACAGAAACAGAAACTAAAAAAGCAATCTCATTTACCATTGCACACAAAAAAAATTAAGATACCATGGAATAATCTTAACTAAGGAGGTTAAAGTCCTATATGTGGAAAACTACAGGACACTGAAAAAAGAGATAGAGGAAGACTTAAACAGATGAAAGAACATGCCATGTTCATGGATTAGTAGAATCAACATCATTAAAATGTCCATACTACTCAAAGCAATCTATAGATTCAATGCACTACCCATTAAAATACCAATGTTATATTTCACAGAAAAAAAATCTCCAAAAATGCATCTGGAATAAAAAAAAGACCCCAAACAGCCACAGCAATCCTGAGAAAAAAGAAAAAAGTTGGTGGGATCTCAATAACAGATATCAAGCTGTACTACAAAGCCAATGTTCTCAAAACAGCCTGGTACTGGCACAAGAACAGACATATAGACCAATGGAATAGAATAGAGAATCCAGATATTGAACAAAACCACTATTCTCAATTAATATTTGACAAAGGAGGCATGAATATATAATGGAGTCAAGCTAGTCTCTTCAATAAATGGTGTTGGGAAAATTGGACAGATACATGCAAAAAAAAAAATGAAACTATACCACCAACTTATACCATGCACAAAAATAAACTCAAAATGGATACAAGACTTAAACATAAGATGGGAAACCATAAAAATACTAGAGGAATCCACAGGCAGAGAAATCTCAGACAAGCAATTTCTTCACTGATACCACTCCTAGGACAATGGAAGCTAAAGAGAAAATAAACAAACGAGACTATATCAAAATAAAAACCTTTTGCACAACAAAATAAACCATCAATAAAACAACAAAAAAGTCCACTGTATGGGAGAATATATTTGCAAGTGTTATCACTGATAAAGGTTTAATCTCCAACATCTACAGGGAACTTATACAAATTATAAAAGGAAGATAAATGATCCAATAGAAAAATGGGCAATGTACCTAAATAGAATCTTTTCAAAAGAAGAGAGAAGGAAGGCCAAGAGACACATGAAAATATTCTCAAAGTCACTAATTATCCAAGAAATGCAAATCAAAATGACAATGTGATACCATCTCACACCTATCAGAATGGCAATCATCAACAAATCAAGGAAGGACAAGTGCTGGTGAGGTCGTGGTGAAAAAGAAACCCTTGTGCTCTGTTGGTGGGAATGCAGACCGGTATAGCCAATGTGGAGAACAGTATGGGATTTCCTCAAATAACTAAAATGGAGCTCCCATTTGACCCAGTAATCCTACTTCTAGGATTATATCCCAAGAAACTAGAAACACCAATCAGAAAGAATATATGCACCCCTATGTTCATAGCAGCACAATTCACCATAGCTAAGATTTGTAACCATCCTGAATGCCCTTCAACAGATGAGTGGATTTGGAAAGTATATTACATCTACACAATGGAATACTACGCTGCTAGGGAAAAAAAAGGAATTCGTACCATTTTCAGCAGCATGGATGGACCTGGAGAGCATTATGTTAAGTGCAATAAGCCAGGCAATGAAAGAAAAATACTGCATGGTCTCACTCATTTATGGAAAACAAAGAACATTATAACCTGATGAATAGAAGATAGATTCAAAGGCAGTAAAGCACAGAACAGACTATCAAAGTATAGTGGGAAGCCTGGGGAGTGTTGGGGACACAGGGAAATAGATCAACCAAAAGACTTGTATGCATGCATATAAGCACACCAATGGACACAAGACACTGGTGGGGAAGGGATGAGGGCATGCAAAAGGGATTAGGGTCGGCTGGGGGAAGGTCAATGGGGAAAAAAAGGATATATATATATATATATACTCTAAATGTAATATTTAAAACAATAAATAAAGACTTTTGCACAAACACAAAAAATATAAAATGGAATGGAAGCTTCTTGTGGGGATAATTATAATTTTATTTTCATTGCAGCTACCATTTTTCTAGTGCTTATATCATATTAACTACTGTGGTAACTTTAATTTGTTATCTAACTTAACATGACAGCTCAATGATGTATGTATACATGTTGTACAATGACCCCCATTTTACAATTGGGAAATAATGAGGCTCTGAGGGGCTAACAACTTGCTCAAGGTCACAAACCCAGTAGGTAATAGAACAAGAGATACACTGTGATGCCTACTCCAACATTAGCACATTCTTTATTTTCCCAGGCTCCTAATCTGTGTCTTAGTATCTTTACAGCTCAGGACAGTGCTTAACATTGAGTTGATATTCAAATATTATGCTATATAATAAAGAGGTAATATGCAAATTGACCATCTTGCCCTTGCACAAGATGGACACCCCCATGTTGTCACAAGATGACCACTACAATAATGGCCAGTAGGGGAAGGCAGTTGTGGGCAATCAGGCCAGCAGGGGAGGACAGTTAGGGGTGACCAAGCCAGCAGGAGGGGGCAGTTGGGGGCAACCAGGCCTGCATTTCAGAGCAGTTGGGGGTGATCAGTCTGGCAGGGGAGCAGTTAAGCATTGGTCAGGCTGGCAGGGCAGTGGTTAGGGGATGATCAGGCTGGCAGGTAGAAATGATTAGGGACAATCAGGCAGGCAGGCAGGTGAGCGGTTGTGAGCCAGCAGTCTCGGATTGTGAGAGGGGTGTCTGACTGCCAGTTTAGGCCTGAGGGGTCCCAAATTGAAGGGGTTGCAGGCTGGGCTGAGGGACATCCCCTCCCCCATTTCTGGCTTTCATGCACTGAGCCTCTAGTTTGACTATAATGTTAATGATGCTAACAAATCTCCAATAAGTTGCTGCAATTAAGTGCTGCTTTATTTTAGTGTTATTCTTTTTAATGGATAGTTTAGGCTGGATTCCACAATTGTTTTATTTGTTTATTGTCAAAATGATTTATGAACACAAATAGCTTGAAGAGGGTTGAAAATCAAATGTTTACCATAGCTACAGGGAAGCCTGTCAAGGGGTCAAAGTATTAACATATAATTTGGTAATCAAAGGAAGCTGACAGAATATGGAAGCAGGGAAGAGAAGAAAAGAAATTAAGTGTTTGTACCTCCTCTTATATTCTCTATTTCAGTTGGTGACACCTTCATTCACCCAGTTATACAAGGTATAAACTTAGGATGTATGTATGCTTATCACTTCTCTACCTCCTTCATACAATTTAATAACATGCCCATTCTAAATACTGTGAATATTTTATAATGTTTCCTCTTTTCTCTTCTCCCCTACAGTCCCTTTCTGTTTTAATCTCTCATATGCATGAAAATATTTTAAATTAATCTCCCTGCCTCCATATTCTTCTGCTTCTTAGGTTCTTGGTCCACATAGATATAGGAATAACATCAAAATTTCACACCTTATTAGTTCACACACCTCTCTTAAACTTTTTAGTGACCTATTTCCAACTCAGTGTAAGTCTAAACCTACCCTACCTTTCTTTTTAAACCTATGTATATGTGTTGTAAGTGAATAAAACCAATTCATACAGTAAATCAAATATCAATGTGTGTGTGTGTGTTTGTTATTATTTTGTGAATATTGGTAGCTTCTGGTGGTGGGAGGTGATGAGGTCTATTTGTTCTCTCTCTACATCCTGGCTATTAGATGGTCTATTACAAAGAAAGAAAGTCTCAAATTACATCAGATGTAAAAACATATATTAGGATAGAACAAACAAACAGAATGTATCTAATATGTTCTATAGCTCTGGGAGATCCCACAATCTGACCTAAACCCAAAGACTGGCATTTTACATGAAAATCAAATACTAAGGAGTGTGCAACTAAGTAGCATAGGAGGACTACAGAAATTTGCAGTCAGATTAAGCAACAGAAGACTGAGAAGTGGAGGCACGTAAGTACAAAGGGGCTTTAGACTTCTAATGTTTGTTGTATTATAAAACCTTCATGCAGGAGTAAGTAGGTCTGATATGTCACTTCTAAAAACAGTCTATCTTAAATACCATTAATTTCATCAATTAACATTTATTTCTTACATTCCTGAAGATAAGGAATAGAAACTATGGTATAGCAATGTTACTTAATTAAGGTTATCAATGTAGGTTACTATCGTGGTCTCTATTTCATAACTAAGATTATCAATGTTAAGTAACTGATCTTCAAGGTAATTACTCCTGATTATGGTATTTCTTGTATTATGTAAAATCCCTGAATTATTATTGAAATTAGGGCACTTCTTACTCTGTTTACCCTTATAACATACAGCATACCCATTTTCAGACACTTTTAGCTCTAGTGACATGCAACTACTTTTAGTTTCATATATTCTAGACCCTGGATACACAGTAATAAACATGGCAGACAAAGTCCCTATTCTCATAACACTCCAGTGTGCACAGAGAAAAATATCCCTGAGACTTATAAGTGCTATGCAACAATATTCATATCTTTCAGCTGTGAGGAAAATTCAAATAAACTAGTTTACTAATAAAGGAGAATTTTAAATAGATAAACAAACTAGTAGAGTTTAAGGGATTCAGAGGCTAGAACTGAAGATATAGTTGCCTTCAACACTCATTCTGTCTAAATCTCCCCGTCTCTTGTTTCTGTTGTTCTTTACATATAGATTTTTTTCTTATGATAAATGAGAAAGTGAGTGGTTCTCACCTACAGGTAATTTTGTACCTCAGGAAATATTTAGTAGTTTTTGGAGATATTTTCATTTGTCATATCTGAGATGATGCTACTGGCATCTAATAAAAAGAGGCCAGAAATTATGCTAAATATCTTTAATGCACAGGACAAATGCCCACAACAAAGAACTGTCTTGTTCAAGCAGAACCTGAGGGGTAAGAGCTGATCTAGCCAAGAGGGCTACCATTGTGACTCTGCAAACTATCATAAAATATGCCACTTCAGAGTTCTTCAGAAATTCTGGACTGAAAAATCCCTAAATAGTCTTCCAACTCTATCCTTCCATGATTCTATGATTCAACTTACAAAAACTTGGAATTTTGACCTCTCTGAACACAGCAATATAGCCAATATTAAAATTACTGTTTTTGGTAGGCAACTTGGTTCAAAGAATTGAATTATTACCATATAGACGGTATAATAGTAACTTTAAAATTTTCTCTTTCTTTTTAAAAAAATATATTTTATGGATTTTTTACAGAGAGGAATAAAGAGTTAGAAACATGAATGAGAGAGAGACATCAATCAGTTGCCTCCTGCACACTCCCCTGGGGGTGTGCCTGCAACCAAGGTACATGCCCTTGTCCGGAATGGAACCTGGGACCTTTCAGTCTGCAGGCTGACACTCTATCCACTGAGCCAAACCGGTTTCAGCTGAATTTTTTTTCTTAACATCCTCCTACAAAAACTCAGGTCATCTTAGGATCCTTGTCTTTAATGTTTCCCAGAGCGTTTTCCAAATCTGCCATTCAGTCAAGCAACATTTACTGAATTTCTACAATACACTGGGTTAAGTCTTAGGAAGAGAAAGATAAATAAAATAGATGAATGGTTTTAAAGACAATCACAGTATCATGGAAGAAATAGAAATGTATGCCTGAGGACAAAGCATGGTGAGATATGAATAGGATACTACGGACACAGAGCAAAGCAGTATTTATAACTCAACTTGAGAGAGGTGATAAAGGGAGGTTTCTAAGTAGATTTTACCTTATGTCATTGTTCAAATTGAGACATGCACTTGTGAGAGAATGTTGGGCAGAGCAGTACAATAAAAGAGAACAATATGAGCAAATGAACAAAGGAGAGAAATAGCACTAAAAAAAAGGATAGGTAACCTCAGGCTCTGGATCAATGCCTCCACCCTCCGGACGCTATGCCTGCAGCATGAGCAGCTCATCACATTCACCTGAAGCTGATGCAAGGCAATACCGTGGTTCCATACAGCTCCAAGGAGGAAGATCCCAAGGCCCAGAAGTTCCTATATATGTGTGTTCTGGGAAACACTACCATCTTAGCTGTGTTTGCTGGTGAAGAAGTGAACCATTTCTTACCACAAGGTCAGGTGCTGCTACCCACCTCCAGCTGGCAGTCCAGCAGCAGGGCCAACCAAGCAACGCTGGGGTCTCAGGCAGCACCCATGGCCTGGTGCGGAGCGACACTGGCCACTGGAATGCCTCGTGCCTGGCCAGCTAGGGGAGAAGTGACCTTCTGTGGGGTGGGGTTCCCCAGTACTTGAGTAGCCTGTGGGGGCCCGCCCAGTAGCTATAAGGGCAGGGTGATCCGGAACCCCACCCCTACCCCCGTATGACCTCCTTAGTGAGGAGTCCATCTGAAAAGACTATGGACACTAGTCATTATACTAAGAAGAAAAGCTGTCCCTTTCCAGCCCAGGCTGCCGGTGCCGCTTGCCCCGAGCAGTCTGCAGCCTTTCTGGTACCTCTGTCCAGTACTTTGCTCAGCCCTTGCGAACTCTTCCTGAGACAACAAGGGCTGCACGGTCAGTGTCACATTTTAATGACAGGATGTTTCCCATAGCTTTTTAGTTTGTGTTGTCTTATGTTTGTGTGGTGTGTTGTCATTTTGATTTTTTAAGTATAAAATCTCCTTAGAATAGTTCTCTCATGAAGGACACTTTTCAGATTGTGGGCTAGAACGGGTTATCTTATCAAGGGGGGGGGGCAGGAGAGAGGGAGACAAGAAAGCCTATTTAAGGAGCCTGTAATGATTATGCACATTACCGGAGGCGCACCCCGTGATCAGGGGAAATGGCATTCACCTGGGTGAGCATGGCCCTGGCCGCCTGTCGGTCCCACCTGTGAGCCGAACTGAAGGCATGGTCTGCGATGTCCTCTGTCCCCACAGATCCACCTATGCATATTAGCTTTGTTTCATTACTTTTTCATGTCATTTTTTTATCCCAAAAGATATTGTTTAAAAGCTGAAAACAGAAAGACATATCAAACATGCAAATACTTGATGCCAGCAATGTGAACACTCTCAGTCTAATTCACACTCCAGGTCGATAGCAGACGCAGAGACAGGCACCAGAAAATAGCTCATTTCACAGCTACTGTGTGCGCGTGCATGTGCGCACTCCCTATGTTGTGTGCTGCATGCGTGAGGGATTGAACTATGGGTTTTCCCTTTTATTCAGTAAAATTCTGCTCTCTTGCCATTACTGATGAAACAGTAACTCCCATTTGGTCCCTTTGAGATGGATTTTGTCATATTCATAAATGCTTCTGCTCCCCTATTGGTTTTCCTTAGTCTCTACACCTCTTAAAGTCGATCAGCACATAATTTGTATTAACTACTCTATTCTCTTCACGGAGCCTCATTTCTGGGACTGGTTACTTATCTATCAGTAGTGCAGGAACTTGATTCTTCTGGAACCCAGTGACCGTGTGTCTATTAATAATTAACATTATTCATTAACATTCATAAGCACAAGTCATTTTGTCATGTTTAAGCACTGTATTAAACATGTATACAGAAGAAGGCCTTTCTTCCTAGTCAAAGATTCTAAATGTATTTTGTATGTAAGGTTAGGCAATTTGCTTATATTTCTGGGGCTTATTGGCTCTATAGTGAAATATCACCTGTGGAGAAAATATATGGGATTTAAAACAATTTTTTTTCTGAAGGAAGTATATAGTGTCCCAAAAAAATATAAACACACTTTAACAGCTAATAGCTCAATTTTGAAAATGAAATGTGTTTTAATAAACACTGCCCTTACAGAGTGTGCGTATACATTTTTTGAGGATACCCTATATATATATTTGTTTAGGCTTAATGTATATAAAGCCTAAAGAAACCTATTCCTTGCTTAGTACCATGAACAAATAAGTGGTAATACATATCTGGCACAGACCTTTGTTCATGGAACAAAAAATAAGAAGAACGGTAGTATGATTTAGTTGGCCCTAGCCAGTTTGGCTCAGTGGATGAGCATTGGCCTGAGGACTCAAGGTCCCGGGTTCAATTCAGGTCAAGTGCATGTACCTTGGTTACAGGCACATCACCAATAGGGGGCGTGCAGGAGGCAGCTGATTGATGTTTCTTTCTCATCGATGTTTCTAACTACCTCTCTCCCTCTCCCTTCCTCTCTGTAAAAAATCAATAAAATATATTTTTAAAAATATATGATTTAGTTGGAAGTATATGAAGTAGAATGGTAGAAATTAGTTCATAATCTTTATATAGTTTTATATAATCTTTATCATCCTTTAATTCTTATAAACTTTAAATAGTTGCATGACCTTAGGCAAGTCACATAGTCTGCCAATCAGGGAAAATACAGCTGCTTTATCTATTTCTCAGAGTTGTTAATTTTGCAGAAGTGTAGAAAAAATACTGCAGAAATCTCTAAAACCCTCCTTCTATCCATACAAAGATAATAAAAGTTATTTTAATAAAATTTCATAATCAATGAAAAACTAATTTAATATAATTTAATGTGAATGCTAATTTAATAATTTTAAATTTTAAATTCTAAACTTATTCAGATAAATACTTATTAGGGAATATGTCATTACTTTTAGTATTAGCATAGACATAAATCTTGCTGATGAATGAGGAATCTATTGATAGTTTTATAGGCCTCCAATGAAGATGGTTTTATGTAACAAACTAGAGGCCTGATGCACAAAATTTGTACTCTGAAGGTGGGGGCTCAGCCCAGACTACCCCCTCTCACAGTCTGGGAGCCCTCAGGGGATGTCCTACTGATGGCTTAGGCCCGGTCCCCATGGGGATGGAACCTGCAACCAACTGAGGGATGATACTGTAACCAACTAAGCTACCTGGCTAGGGCGCTGTAGAGAATTTTTAACTCATATTGCTACATTTTCACAGAGAAGAGCAGTTTTTTTTTTATTCCTTTTTATTTTATTCCTTTGGTATTGCATCTAAGTTTTATTATGGTTACTAGAGGCCCGGTGCATGAGATTTGTGCACTCAGGGTTTTCCTCAGCCTGGATGGGAACCCTCAGGGGATATCTGACTGACAGATTAGGCCCAGCTTTTAACCACCTGGGGGCAGCTCCTGTATTGAGCGTCTGCCCCCTGGTGGTAGTGTGCATCATAGTGATTGGTTGTTCCACCATTTGGTTGATTTGCATATTAGGCATTTATTATATAGGATTGTGCCTGGGTTATTTTTGTGCTGCCACAAGTCCATTCTTTAGGAATTCCTTTAGTTAAGGTTTACTTGTCTGAAAAAGTTATTTCACGTTAATCAATGAAAGATCAGCATATTTCAATGAGAATAGAATTCTAAATCCACTGTTATTTTTTAGCAGTTTGAGAATATTATCCCACTGTCTTCTAACTTCTATTGCATCACTTGAGAAGTCAATTATTTTAACTGTGACAGTTTTTAAAAAATCTTCTCTTTATATTTGATCTAGAGTCTCACTGTGATGTGTTGTAGTTGAAAAAAAATATGTATATATCCAACTTAAGCTTTATTAAATTAATAAATCAGTAGATTGATATTTAAAAGTATTAGTTCTGGAAAGTACATCACCATGGCAAAGATAGTCTTTATTCCTTCTATGATTAGAGATCACCTGAGAATCTGGTTGTGTTTGTATTGAGAGTGTTTGGGGGTTGGGTAGAGAGAGTCACTAATGCCAAAAGAGTATTTGTCAGCTGCAGGTCCATTGAGGTTATGGAACAGGGCTTCTTGCAAGGCCCCATTCTCAGTAAATAACTTACCACACAGACGAGGATAAGCAGTTCACACCAACCCAGAATTAATCATTTGGGAATTCCCATGTTAATGTTAAAATATTCTAATCCTAAGAATTAGTATTCTGTAGAAAATGGGCATGTGGTAAGGGAAATGTGTTTCTTGTTTGTGAATGAAAGTGGTCCCACAGCTCATAAGATTGACAGGGAGGTTGGCTATTTCATTTGGATTGAGACCCCATCATACAGTTGGATTTAAGTAGCAAAACTGAGTTTTAAATCCTCTCCAAAAGGTTTATTTAAGCATTCATGCAATTCACCCACTTTCTCAATTTCTTAAATGTTATTTGGTGGTACTAAGCTTTTTTAATGTTAAAGCAGAAGAAACTTGGAAAATAAGATAACCTTTTACAGATTATATTTGATCTTACCTTCATGTTCTAAGATATGGGATCACCTCTTCTGGGCCATAGAGGACAAGGTATTCAATAATAGTACTATGCTATTCAAACTCAGCTTTTAAGATTGTTTTCAGAGAAACCAATTTCATGCCTTTCAAAAAATTATGTCACACTAGGAATCCAAAATCGAATATAATATACCTGAAAGCCAAAGGAGTAAAAGTGATACCTGAAGATTGAAATGTTGTGAATAACTTTAGGGTGAAAGGGCATTATGAGGATAGGATGAAATTTTGTTATCAGAATGTGCCTATTACATCTCCTTTGAAACAGATGGTTCCAGGCACAAAAAGAAAACGTATCTATATATATAAGATCCCAGAAACCAGAAAGGCAGAATGACCAGAATGACCGGTGGCTATGATGAGTACTGTGGCAGCCAAACAGCCTAATCCAGGCCCCGATTGCCGGCGGCCCGCCCTGCCCCGCCCCCCCACCCCCCCACCCCCACTCTTGATCACCTCACCCTAACACCCTGATAGGGGCTGGGTTTGGCTGGCTGAAGCCCCTTCCCCCAGCTGGCCAATCACCCATGGCCCTCACCCTGCTGGCCTGACCCAGTGGGCTCCCATTGGGATGGGCCAGTTGTACCCCACCCATGCACAAATTCATGCACCAGGCTTCTAGTTAAGAATAAAGATTAGCCATAAGCAAAGTCTGCATTTTAATACTTTCTATTAGGTGGTAATAATTGTCATTTATTCAACATACTTTTACTTACTTTTTAACCTTGTGACAGTCACTGTGGTAGGCACTCAGAAATCATTATTATTATTTAAATATATTTTTATTGATTTCAGAGAGGAAGGAAGAGGGTGAGAAAGATAGAAACATCAATGATGAGAGAGAATCATTGATAGGCTGCCTTCTACATGGCCCCTTACTGGGGACTGAACCCACAATCAGGGCATGTGCCCTTGATCAAAATCAAACCTGGGACCCTTCATTCTCCAGGCTGACACTCTATCCACTGAGCAAAACTGGCTAGGGGTCAGAAATTATTTTTAATGAGGAAGTGTTTCACCATTATGTAGGCACAATTCAACTAATAAAAAGGACAGACAAACGAGTGATTAGGAAAATTTCAAAGGGACATTTAAAAACTAATTCCTATAATGGCAGGCTATAAGCTCCCTGAGTGAAAAGACCTATTGTCTAGTACAAAAAAATAAAATAAAAAATTAAGAGACCCCCTAAGGCAAACAATAGTAAAATTTAGGACTCTAGAGACAAAGAGACACTTCCAATGAAAAAAAAAATCAATAAAAATATTTTTAAAAAAGAAAAAATATATAGACAATTATTAACTTTATGAAAATAATGCTATATATGAAAGAAAATGTTATCAGGAATGTTATGCTCTTTATCTGAGTTACCATTTTACCATGACTGAACACATTTACCCAAATTTAGAGTTGGCAATGTTCTTGAATCTTGATGTTATCATTAGGGTAACCATGACATTAATTGCCCATATTTGGAAAATTTGAGAGTGAAAAGGTTGTGATAATAATAGGTAGTATAAAACCATAGACAATATGGATCGCTCCTAAGCAAACTGGCACATATGGTGATCCTAGCTGTCATACAAATACAGCTTTTCAGTTGGTGACAGCTTACTTTTAAAATGCAATCAAAATACTCAGGAGAAAATAAACTGCTGAACTGGAATCTCCCCACCCCCAATACATAATTAAGAATATCACTATCTACTTCTGAAACAGGAATAAGATGATTTATTTGTAGGAATTCAGGCATACATGGTTCACTATGTAAAAAAAAGTAAAGAATTCTCATTCATGAAAGTAATTTGAATATCACATTCTTGGCATAGGAAATTTTGTGGATTGATAACAAGTAAGTATTGTATTTAATAAATTACTGATGTTAGCAAATATGGCTGTTAAGAGAGTTTCTCAATAAGGCTCCAAATGTGTATCCAGCAAAACCTAATGTTAGTGCTCTAACAACTTAATTTCATTAACTAATGAATTAACTCCCATCTTTCCATTTAAAAAAATATATTTTTATTGATTTCAGAGAGGAAGGGAGAGGGAGAGATAGAGATAGAAATATCAATGATGAGAGAGAATCATTGACTGGCTGACTTCTGAACACCCCACACTGGGGATGAAGCCCACAAGCCGGGCATATGTCCTGATGGGGAATCGAATTGTGACCTCCTGGTTCATACGTCAGCACTCAACTACTGAGCCACACTGACTGGATCCATCTTTCCATTTTTTTGTCAGTCCTTTTCCAGTCCTTAGCTAAGCTGATTCATTAATTATATTAATTATGTGAAGAACCCTCTCTCCAATCCTAATATTTTCTCAAAATCCCCATTATGCACAAACAATATTAAAAAAAACATATAATTGACCCATTATCAAAGGGCCAAAGTCAAGATATTTCCCAATACAACATTCCCAGAGCTCTGTGTCAACTCTTCAATATTAAAGATAGAATTTTTTCAGTCAGCATTATGAGGATGTGTATTGTGATTCCCTGAAAAGGAATCAAGACTTTGCTGTTGTTCTTTTTATTCACAGCTTTTTCCATGAAGTGTAACATGAGCAAAGAATAGGCTATTACCTTAATCTTCACATTTCCATTTGATAAGTTTGTGTGTGGCCATTTTGACATGTTTTGTGCTATATATAAAGAAGACTAAAAAAAGAAGACTCACGGCTTCAAAGGCCATGTTTCTATAATGTTTATTATTATGAGTGAATTTGTCCAAAACTAAGTAGATATCAACATTATTAGAAAATTGCTTACCTACAGAAAAGATATTTTTGGTTTTAAGATTATTATTTTTTATTCATTTGTTAAAATTAGTTTTTTACTGTATTTTTTGCTATTCTTTTTATGGATTGAGCTGAAAAAGGATACACATTAATATTAATGTTTTTGCAATTTTACTTTTTAGAAGAGCATGTCATGGCTTGAGCATTTTATTATTATTGTCATCTGTGAAAATACATGGATGTTGCTTTAACTAGTGCTTATATAACTAAAACAATTTCAAACATTTCTTCATACTCCTGAACAATTCTGGGAATTATACTACAAAAAATATCTTTGTTTTTCTAGATTGAGATGAGATAAAGATAATATGGGTGATTCTCTAAAATTTTCTTCTTTTGCGTGTACACATCTAGCCAACCTAAATCACTAAGCCATCAGCATCTTGGAAAAGAGTGTGCAAGCTTGAAGGGAACCTATTCATGAATAGAGAGCAACAATAAATTAAATTAGTGGGTCCCATCAAAATTCAAGTAGATTTCAAGGTTACATAGTATTTTGAAGTGATAATGTTTCACAATTTAAGTTTGCATATGTGTGTACGTCTGTGTATATGTGAAACTTTGTTGTGTAGTGGAAAGTTTATGAGAACTAATTTCATTTTCTGAGTTCTAATTCCAATTGAGCAAAGATCAGTTGAGGGAGGGTCACTATTCTGAGCAATTGACAATTTCCTTACATAAGCTCAGAGAGGCCTATGCCCATATGGGTAATCAGGAGTATTAAACTAATCAATGCAACAAAATTATCAATTGCCTGGTCTGCAGGGATTGGGCCTAAGCTGGCTTTCCAATATTCCCCAAGGAGTCCCAGATTTTGAGAGGGTGCAGGCCAGGCCAAGAGACCCCACTGGTGCACAAATCTGCACTGGGCCACCTACATCCCTGGATGGGTCCAGGGTATGGGTGAAGAAGATTTGCGGCCAACAGTGAGCCAGCAGCAACCTAACCCACAGCCGATTCCATGAGGAATTGGGATCCTTCCTCTACTGGTTGGAGTGTCTGTCCCCTGGTGGTCATTGTGTATAATAGCTACCAGTGAATGGTCCAACAGTCAGATGGTCACTTAGGCTTTTATATATATAGATGTTTGTTTCAAATCATGGTTATATTCAACCATAACCCTACAATAGAAATCTTGGATTATATAGACAAAAAAAGTCACCTGAAAAATAAAATAAATTAGAAATATCTGTCCATTTGGGTACTTCAATATGTCAAAGGAAATTTGGAGTTTTAGCTAACTTTTGTAAGTCCATCAGACTTAGAAACCAATTAGCATCCAAGGAAGCACAATTGTGAGGGTTTGCAATGTGCTTTTTCCAAAGATAAAAGGCCTTTAAAGGGGCTTTGTTGCCTGAAAAATGTCTAGTCAAACTTGACCAGGAAATTTGTCAGGTGCCTGTGTCTCAGTAACAGCACAGGGTCAGGAAGCAGATAGATCTTTAAAGCCGCTACAAAACAGTCCCAGAAGCAATCAATCAGCAATCAACCAACCAGTCTTCCCCAAGCTACTATTCTGTGTCAGGCTCTAATAGTTAAAAAGTGAGTGGAAATGTGGAAGTTAGAAATTGAATAGGTTTGATGTTAGCTTAAAATTCAGCTCTGGCGAGATTACTTAGAACTGGCTTGTCCCCATTCATGCTAACTTTGCTCCAAGGAATTCTTCAACAACACACCCCATTCAGTGACTAGCCACACAGACTACAGTGGTTTTACCATTAAGAATTTTTAGTCGAATTAGATTGAGATCCTAAACCTTGAAAGATTATGTTGATCCATACATTAATATGTAATTAAAATAAAATTGGATTTTTCAAAATGACACAAAATTTGAATACAATTTAAAATTAAATAAGTTAGTTCTTTTTCTAGATATTTTTATTCTTTTGAGATATTTTCTATTAGAAAATCTAACAGATTAGCCAAAGCTGAACTTTCCTGGTGTTCTAAATATGAGTTTAGTCTGAGTTTTGAATAACTCAGTACTGTATCTTGTATGAGATTTCTATTACCAATCAGAAACATCCCACAAGATCATTCTTCTAAATTCACCTTACTAGCATTCAAACCACAGACAAATTTTCAAAACTGATGCAAAAGTTGCAAAGCTACTGAAATCTTTTGAGAGCCCACACAATTTCTTGCTTATAAGAAGGGTTTCATAATTTTTGCATGCTAACTTTATTTTATTTATTTTTTATGTAATTTCATTTTTAACTCTTGGAAATTATTTGTTAAAAATTTCATTTTTAACTCTTGCAAAGTATTTGTTGATGAAGAGTTGAATGTCAAGAAAACATGTTCATCTAAAGTAGTCAGTATAATAGAGATTTAGAATTTTAAAATTTTTCCATATTTTTTTTTAATCTCTTAAACCTTACTGATGAACACATTCATTTCTCAGAGGTGAATGGTAATCATACAGTGCCTTTTAACAGCAATAGTTTAGCCTCTAATCAAGACCAAATCTAGCAGTCTCTTAATGAATTTTAATTTAAAATCAAATTAGTCATTTAAGTAAACCAATTAATCATTTGGTTGATTGTTTTTTGTTTGTTTGTTTTTTGCCATGTTACTCAGGTACTTTTAGATGGTATAAACATATTTCATTGGAAGACAGGAAGCATATAAATACAAGTCCATGATAACCTCCAAATTCAAAAATAGTATTATCATAAGACAGTATCATATTGTCATTAACGTAGAGGAAAAATTAGCATTCATTGACAACTGGTCTCTAGGTACCTTGCTATGTTTTATTAAATTTGTTATTTATTTCCTCCTTATATTAACCCTATAAGGTTGATGTTGTTATCATAATATTTTAGATGTGGAAACTGAGGCCTAGAGATAATAAATTACTGGACTATTGCTAGTAAGAGATAAATCCAAAACTGGAGACTCTGGTAATATCTCATTTTTTTAGGCAGAATTCATAATGGTTGAGTTGTGTCTCTGTAAGCCAGATTGCTTAGGTATAAATCTCTTAATTTTGAGAGAAACCAATATGGCCACATAGATAAACACCTAAACTGCTGCCTTGCACAAAAATTTCAAACTACAACTAAAAAACAAAATGGACATCATCCAGAATCACAAGAAGGCTGGCTGAGTGAAAATTCTACAACTAGAAGGAAAGAAAAGCACAGAGACTTACAGGGGCTGCAGAAGGCAGAGGTACGGAGGCATGCGTGCGGAGAGGGCTGGAAACTGAGTACAAGGCGGGCTTTCTCAATCAGGAGGGAGAAACAAGTTCCCAAATGCTCTGAACTCAAGTCCCGTGCAAGACTCTGGGGATCCAGACTCATAAAGGGAGAAACTGGACTGTCTGGCAGTGGGCAAACTCGAGGGCGGCTTTCTCTCAGAGGTGTGTGCAACAATAATCACAGGACACTGAGAACCACGGGCCACTTGAGGCAGGTCTGATGGGAAGCCATCACTGTTTGCCTCACCCTGTGATCCCACCCCATTAGGCCATAGCTGTTTGCTCAGCCATGAGAATCCTCCCCAACCAAGCTGAGTGCAGAGGCTTTTACATATGAATGGTTTGGGCCTTTGCATTTTAAACTTACCTATAACTGAGTAAGTGAGGCCAAGAACATCCAAAAGAAAGCCCAAGGACCCAAAGCAGCTTGCATTGCTTCATAGCTGGACCTCATCTGGGCACCTCTAAAACACAAACACAGAACAGGAATCTGCAGATCTCTCTGTAGCTCCTGATGGGTGTCTTCAGGCAGAGGCTAAATTAGCACTTCCTTAGAGACCCAAGAGCAAGTGTACCCAGGGATCAGAGTGGGACCATCCAGATTACAACTCCTCAGATCCATAAGGGACACACTCAGGGGGCAGACTCTGTACACACCAAAGCCCCAATTAAGCAAGTCTTGTCTGATAGGGGTGTCTCCATCACAGAAGATCATCTATAGTAGACACTGCTGATCCTCACAGCCAATAAGCCTGGAGGTCAATTTTCCTCAGTGATACCAACAACAATCAAGGCTTAAGTACAACAAGGCTGTGCACATAGCCCACAAATGGGGGAACCAAGAGTGTCCACCTCAGGTAACTGGGGAGGCTGAGCCATTGGCCCTATAGGACACCTAGCATACAAAGCCACTCTATCAACTCAGGGAAATAGCCAAAATGCAGAGACAGAGAGACAGGTCATAAATTAAATAAATGGAGGAAAGCAAACAACTGGATATGGAGTTCAAAACAACCGTTATAAGGTTTTTCAAGAATTTTCTAGAAAAGGCTGATAAATTTAGCGAGACCCTCAAGGATATGAAAAAGGACCAACTAGAAATTAAACATACACTGACTGAAATAAAAAATAATATACAGGGATTGAACAGCAGACTAGAGGACCCCAAGAATCAAGTCAAAGATATGAAATACAAAGAAGCAAAAAACACCCAACTGGAAAAGCAAAAAGAAAAAAGAATTCAAAAATATGAAGATAATGTAAGGAGTCTCTGGGACAACTTCAAGCATACCAACATCCTAATTATGGGGGTGACATAAGAAGAGAGAGAGCAAGATACTGAAAACCTATTTGAGGAAATGATGACAGAAAACTTCCTCCACTTGGTGAAAGAAATAGACTTACAAGTCCAGGAAGTGCAGAGAACCTCAAAGAAAAGGAATCCAAAGAGGACCACACCAAGACTCATCATAATTAAAATACCAAGAGCAAAAAACAAAGAGAGGATATTAAAAGCAGCAAGAGAAAAACAGTTACCTACAAGGGAGCACCCATATGATTGTTAGCTGATTTTTCCACAGAAACTATGCAAGCCAGATAGGAGTGGCAAGAAATATTCAGAGTGATGAATAGCAAGAATCTACAATTAAGATTACTCTACCCCGCAAAGCTATCATTCAGAATTGAAGGGCAGATAAAGAGCTTCACAGATAAGAAAAAGCTAAAGGAGTTCACCAACACCAAACCAGTATTTTATGAAATGCTGAAAGGTATCCTTTAAGAAGAGGAAGAATAAAAAGTTAAAGATAAAAATTATGAACAACAAAATACATATCTATCAACAAGTGAACCTAAAAATCAAGTGAATACAAAATCTGATGAACAGAATAAACTGGTGAATATAATAGAATCAGGGTCATTGAAAGGGAGTGGACTGACAATACTCAGGGGGAAAAGGGTGTGGGGGTTGTGGGAAGAGACTGGAAAAAAATCATACACCTATGAATGAGGAGAGTGGGGGGGGTAAGGGCAGAGGGTGGGATGGGAACTGAATGGAGGGAGCTATGAGGGGGCAGGGAGAAGAATAACAATTGTAATAACCTAAACAATAAAAAATTATTTTTAAAAAATCACTTAATTTCAACTTTTCAGTTACTAGTTGTGTGGCCACTAGAAAATATGTTAATTCTTAGGGACTCAGTCTCCATACCTATAAAATGAAATAATAATGGTGTCTATCTCATAGTGTTCCTAAGGAAATTAGTGAGTTAAAATAAGTAAAGTTTTTGTTTCTTTTTATACCAATTTTTATTTTTCAATTACTGTTGACATACAATATTATATTAGTTTCAGGTGTATGCCCCAGTGATTAGACATAATATAATTTTCTAAGTGATCACCCTGATAAATCTCATATCTATCTGACACTATACACAGTTATTAGAATACTAGAGACCTGTTCCATGGATTCATACACTGTTGGGGGACATGGACTGTGGGGATTGGCCCGCTGCAGGAGCAGCCATTCGTCCTAGTCAGCGGAGTGACACAGTATGTGAGTGCACTGACCACCGGGGGCAAGTCTTCTTTTGAACACCTGCTCCCTGGTGGTCAATGCATGTCATAGCAACTGGTTGACTGGTCATTCTGGTTGTTCTGCTTTTTGGACCCTGGGCTTTTATACTATTTAATAAAAGAGTAATATGCAAATTAACCATCACTCCACAACAAAGATGGTGGCACCCAGTCCTCTCAGCCCCACCGGAGTCCCCCTGTCCTGCAGAGGGTGACTGCTGAAAGCAGGCAGCATGAGGGGCCTGATGGAATGCTTCCCAGAGGCCCTCCTGACCTTTTATTAAAAAAATAAATAAATTCACTCCCCATGAAGTGATCACCCACAATCACCTGCATCCTCAAGGTCTTAGCCTCGGAAGTGCCCACACCATCATGGAATGATCCCCTCCCAGCAGCAGCCTTAGGGTTTCATCCTTAGAAACACCCATGCCCCCATGGAGTGATCCCCTCCCCATGGTAGCCTCAGGAGTCTCAGCCTTGGAAGATTGCACGTCCCCATGGAGTGATCCCCACCACATACACACCTGCAGCCTCAGAGTCTCAACCTCAGAAGTGTGCACAACCTGGGAGAGTGATCCTGCCCCACTGGAAGCCTCAGGGAGTCCACCTTAGAACTTCTCTTGCCCCCAGTGGAGTGATTGGAGAGGGAAGGGGTCGGGGTATATGGGCAGTGCTGCCCACCATACCTCTCTCATTGGGTAGAAACTTCTGACCAGGTTAGGGAGGTAAATGGGTTTTGTTTAAAATTTTTAGAAACCACAAAGGCAATGTCTGAGGTAGGGTTTCACATCAGAAGAAACAAGTAATTTCTGAAGGCAAACTGCAACATTGCAGTTACATTACTGAAGAGTACTCCATGGTCTGGAGGTCAGGCTCTGCAGCAGCGGAGAGGGGTACTCCTTGCTCTGGTTCCTTAGCACCTTGGGCAGAGCTTGAGTCCACCCAGGAAAGCCTTTTCCCCTACAGTTTTCACCAAGGCAAGAAGGTTTTGTAGACCTGAATAAGAAGTGCCCATGCAGAAATCCTGAAGATGCCGGAGCCAGCAGAAATTACAAACCAGGAAAAGAGCAAACCAGAAACACCACCCATCCCAACGTAGATCATATTTTTCTTCAGATGACCGTTTGTTTCCCTCTTCTTCATCTTCTGAAAGCGAGACAGATTTAAGTACTGATGATTCTACCAATGGAAAAGTTAAAAGAAAGAGAGGACAGAAAAGGAATAAAAGGAGAAAAGAAAGAAAGGACAAAAGATGAAACACCAAGAAAAAGAAAGAGAAGGAAAAAAAGAAGAAATAACCACATGATATCACCTTTCCAAGGTCTCATCAATTCCTGTTTAAGGCATTTATTTTATGATACTTTTAGTTTGGGTTTACATTTTTTACTGGTTTATCAATACCACGGCAGGTACACTGTTCAATATGGTCTTTTAAAAATATATTTTATTGATTTTTTACAGAGAGGAAGGGAGAGGGATAGAGAGCTAGAAATATCTATGAGAGAGAAACATTGATCAGCTGCACACTCTCCACTGGGTATGTGCCCACAACCAAGATACATGCCCTTGACCAGAATCAAAACTGGAACCCTTGAGTCTGCAGGCAGAAGCTCCATTTACTGAGCCAAACCAGTTAGGGATGTCCAATATGTTAAAGAAAAAACCCTATCTAATAAACAGGGAATACACAGGGGAGGGCAGTACGGGATGATTGGGCCGGCAGGGCAGCAGTTAGGTGTTGATCAGGCTGACAGGGGAGTGGTTACCAGGTGATCAGGCTGGCAGGCAGAATCAGTTAGGGGCAATCAGGCAGGCAGGCCGGTGAGAAGTTGGGAGCCAGCAGTCCCAGATTGTGAGAGGGACATACAACTGCCCCCAAGAGATCTCAGATTGGAGAAGGTGCAGGTTGGGCTGAGAGACACCCCCCCCCCAAAGTGCACGAATTATGTGCACCAGGCCTCTAGTATATATAGATTATTGACTATATTCCCTATGCTGAACTTTATATATATATATATATATTTTTTTAAAAATATATATATATAATTGATTTTTCACAGAGAGGAAGGGAGAGGGATAGAAGTCAGAAACATCAATGAGAGAGAGACATCGATCAGCTGCCACCTGCATACCCCACACTGGAGATGTGCCCACAAGCAAGGTACATGCCCCTGACCGGAATTGAACCCGGGTCTTTTCAATCCGCAGGCCGATGCTCTATCCACTGAGCCAAAGCAGACTCAGCCCTATGCTGAACTTTACATCACCATGACTATACTGATACTATCAATTTGCACTTCTTAATCTCTTTACCTTTTTCTCCTCCAAAAGTCCCTCCACACCCATCAAATGTTTTCTATATCTATTTTTCTGTTTCTGTGCTGTTCGTTTATTTTTATTTTTGATTTTTTAATTAAATCTTTTTTTGTTATTGTGTTACATGTATACATATCTCCACTTTGCCCCCCCTCCCTCCAAAGCATACCCCAAACCCCGAGTGTCTATGGTCATTAGTTATGCTTATATGCATAGATACAAGTCCTTTGATTGATCTCTTATCTCCCCCACCTCTCCATAATCTTTGTGCTATAATATCACAGTCTGTTAGCTGCTTTACTGCCTCTGTACCTATTCTTTTGTCCATCAGTTTACAATGTTCTTTATAATCCACTAATGAGGGACAGCATGTGGTGCTTCTACTTCATTGAATGGCTTATTTCACTAAGCATAAGGCTCTCCAGTTCCATCCAGGTTGCTGCAAATGGTAAGAGTTCCTTTTTTTTAATGGCAGCATAGAATTCCAAAACTGTACCACAGTTTTCTGATCCACTCATCTGCTGACGGGCACCTATGCTGTTCCCAAATTGTACCTATTGTAAATTGTGCTGCTATGAACATAGGGGTGCATAAATCCTTTCTGATTGGTGTTTGTAATTTCTTAGGATAAATTCCTAAGAGTGGGATTACTGGGTCAAATGGGAGATCCATTTTTAGTTTTTTAAGAAAACTCCATACTGTTCTCCACAGTGGCTGCACCACTCTGCATTCCCACCAACAGTGAACAAGGGTTACTTTTTCTCCGCACCCTCGCCAACACTTGTCGTTTGTTGATTTGTTGATGATTGCCATTCTGACAGATGTAAGATGGTATGGCATTGTCGTTTTGATTTGCATCTCTCGGATAATTAGTGATTTTGAACATGTTTTCATGTGTCTCTTGGCCTTCCTTCTGTCATTTTTCAAAAAGGTTCTATTTAGGTCCACTGCCCATTTTTTTTTGGATCGTTTATCTTCCTTTTATTAAGTTGTATAAATTGGCTGTAGATGTTGGAGATTAAACCTTTATCAGTGATAACGTTTGCAAATCTGTTTTGCCATACAGTGTTCTTTCTTGTTGTTTTGTTGATGGTTTTTTTTGCTGTGCAAAAGTTTTGTATTTTGATGTAATTCCATTTGTTTATTTTTTCTTTAGCTTCCATTGCCTTTGGAGCAGTTATCAGTGAAGAAGTTTTTCAGGCATATGTCTGAGATTGAGCTGCCTGTGGATTCCTATAGTATTTTTATGGTTTCCCTTCTAATGTTTAAGTCCTGTATCCATTTTGAGTTTATGTTTGTATTTGGTGTAAATTGGTGGTCCAGTTTCACTTTTTTGTATGTATCTGTCCAATTTTCCCAACGTATTTGTTGAAGATGCTGTCTTGACTCCATTGTATGTTCATGCCTCCTTTGTCAAATGTTACTTGAGCATAGTGGTTTGCGTGGATATCTGGATTCTCTATTCTATTCCATTGGTCTACATGTCTGTTCTTGTGCTAGTACCAGACTGTTTTGAGAATAGTTGCTTTGTAATATAGCTTGAAATCTGGTATTGAGATCCCACCTCCTTTATTCTTCTTTCTCAGGTTGCTGTGGCTATTCATGGTCTTTTTGTTCCAGATGAATTTATGAAGAATTTTTTCTAGGTCTCTGAAGTATGTTGTTGCTATTTTAATGGGTAGTGCAGTCAATCTACAGATTGCTTTGGGTAGTATGGACATTTTAATGATGTTGATTCTCCCAATCCATGAGCATGGTATGCTCTTCCAACTGTTAACATCTTCCTCTATTTCTTTTTTCAGTGTTCTGTAGTTTTCTACATATAAGTCTTTTACCTCTTTAGTTAAGTTTATTCTTAGGTATCTTAATATTTTTGGTGCGATGATAAATGGGATTGCTTTTTTAGTCTCTCTTTCTGTAATTTCACTATTAGTGTATAGAAATTCCACAGACTTCTTAGCATTAATTTTGTATCCTGTTACATTGCCAAATTCATTAATTAAGTCAATTAGTTTTGGAATGGAGTCCATGGGTTTGTTATGTACACTATCATGTCATCTGCAAATAAGGACATCATTACTTCTTCTTTTCCAATTTGGATGCCTTCTATTTCTTCTTCTTGTCTAATTGCAATGGCTAATATTCCAGGACTATATCAAACAGGAGAGGTGAGAGTGGGCATCCCTGTCTTGTTTCTGTTCTTAGGGTCAATGGTTTTAGTTTTGGCCGATTGAGTATGATGTTAGCTATGAGTTTATCATATATGGCTTTTATGATGTTGAGCTATGCTCCTTCTATTCTCTCTTTGCTGAGAGTATTTATCAAGAAAGGGTGTTGGATTTTGTTAAAAGTTTTTATGCAACAATTGATATGACTATGTGATTTTTATCTCTCAATTTGTTTATGTGATGTATCACGTTTATTGATTTGAGGATATTGTACCACCCCTGCATTCCTGGGATGAATCATACTTGGTCATGATGTATGATCTTTCTGATGTACTGCTGGATCCGATTTGCTAGAATTTTGTTGAGGATTTTGGCATCTATGTTCATAAGAGATAATGGCCTGTAATTCTCTTTACTTGTGTTGTCTTTATCTGGTCTTGGTATTAGGGTGATGCTGGGTTCATAGAAGGTGTTTGGAACTGTTCCTTCTTCTTGAATGTTTTTAAGTAGTCTGAGGAGGATAGGTTTTAATTCTTCCTTTAATGTTTGGTAAACCTCTCCTGTGTAGCAATCTGGTCCCAGGCTTTTATTTGCTAGAAGCTTTTTGATGACTGCTTCAATTTCTTCCATAGTTACTGTAGTATTGAGATGTTTAGATTCCTCGTCATTGAGTTTTGGAATGTTATATTTTTTTAGAAAAATGTTCATTTCTTGCAGGTTGTCCAATTTGTTGGAATAGAGTTGTTCATAGTATTTTTTAATAATCCTTTGTATTCCTTTTTTAAATTCTTTATTATTCAGATTATTACATTTGTTTCTCTTTTTTCCCCTCCATAGCACCCCTCCACCCAGTTCCCACCCTATCCTCTGCCCTTACCTCCCTCCAATTGACCTCACCCATTGGTGTATGATTTTTGTCCAGTCTCTCCCTGTACACCCCTCACCCCTTTCCCCCTGAGAATTATCAGTCCACTCCCTTTCTGTGCTCCTGATTCTATTATATTCACCAGTTTATTCTGTTGATCAAATTTTTAATTCACTTAATTTTTAGATTCACTTGTTGATAGATATGTATTTGTTGTTCATAATTTTTTGGCTTTTACCTTTTTCTTCTTCCTCTTCTAAAAGAATACCTTTCAGCATTTCATATAATACTGATTTGGAGTTGATGAACTCTTTTAGCTTTTTCTAATCTGTGAAGCTTTTTATCTGCCCTTCAATTCTGAATGATAACTTTGCTGGATAGATTATTCTTGGTTATAGGTTCTTGCTATTCATCACGTGGAATATTTCTTGCCACTCCCGTCTGGCTCGCATCGTTTCTGTTGAGAAAGCAGCTGACAGTCGTATGGGTGCTCCTTTGTAAGTAATTAACTGTTTTTCTCTTGCTGTTTTTACTATTCTCTCTTTGTTTTTTGCCCTTGGTATTTTACTTATGATGTGTCTTGTTGTGGCCCTTTTTGGATTCCTTTTATATGGGTTTCCTTGTGCTTCCTGGACTTGTAAGTCTATTTCTTTTACCAGATGTGGGAAGTTTTCAGTTATTATTTCTTTAAATAGGTTTTCAGTATCTTGCTCTCTCTCAGTCAGAGAGAAAAGAAAGTAGATAAGAGAGAAAACGAGAATAAAATATAGATGTCAGGTGAAAACTCCAATAGAATAGTCACTAATCCCAATAAAGTCCACCAACCAGTACCTAGAGATTAATATAAACTGCAAATAACAACTGGTATCTGGGGAGGCGAGGGAAAAGAGGTTAAAAACAAAGCAAGCAAAAAGCAAAATAAAACAAGTAGAATAAGCTAAAACAATCTCACAAAAAAGTTCAAAAAATCGATATAATCACTGTTCAGGCAAATAGCAACAAAAGGACATAGAGAAAAAACAACTTTATGGCTAGTGAAGACAAGAAGAGAGAGGTTTGTATGGACTTGTAGTAGTAGGGGATTTGAAATTAGATATATAAGTGGGCTGAAATTTTAACCAGGTAAAGAGAAATAATAGGGAGAATCTAAAGTTGGAAACAAGACAACAAATTGGGGAAAGTTAGGAGCAAAGTGTTGGCATAAAGGTAGAGTTGAGTTGGAGTAAAATTATGGTAAAGGAAAGATGAAAATAGAATGTAGAACTCTAATCCCGAAGTAAAATAAAGAGAAAACAAAATGACACTTGTTTTTTTCCAAAAAGGTAAAATACTAGTAGTAATAATACTAGTTGAAAACAAAAATGTAATAATTAAAAAGGTAAAATCAATTGAGGTGGAAAGAAAAAAATAGTCTTTTAATTAAAATATGTAAAAGTGAAAAATAAAATAAAAAATTAAAAAAAGAAAGAAAAATAGAATGGTCATTTACTTCCACTATTGTTCTGCTTGGCACTCCTGTTTCCCAGTATGGAAGGTTTCGCAGTTCCTTGTGTTCCACTGTGGGTGTTTTAATCTCTTTATTCTTTGGTGGTTATGTGAGAGTCAATTTGTGCGTCATCCACTGGGTGGCACTTTTTTGGAATTGACCTCTGGGACAAAGCACAGGACCTCTCTAGGCTGTGCTCAGATCCTGCTACTCTGTGGTTCTCAAAACGGGTTTGTGCGGATTTTGCAGCATGGGCAATGTAATAACTCCCAGGCTGTCCCTCTGCCTCAGATAAAAAAATGAGTCGTTTTCCAGAGCTCCCCTCTGTCAACAGCTCTGAGAGTTTGCCTCCACACTTAGGGATCACAACCTGGCCCACCTCCATGGACCTCTCCAGAGGCAGCTTTCCCAAAGCCTGGTTCCCACAGTGTGCGCGTCTCTGTTCTGTGGGGCAGGAGAACTTACCTTGTCCCAGGCGAAATCTGACCTTTCTGTGTGCCATGTGGATCTCTGAATCCGCGGCCCACGTGTCTGCGCCGTTTGGAGAGCAGTGTTCTGGGTCCCCTACTGTTCGGTGGGTGTTTCCGCTGCAGCTTTCAGAACACTGCAGACATCCACCTCCCCCTGCAAGATGGCGTGGTCTCCGTGTTCATGCTGCTGGCTCTGGCTGACTGAAACCCCTTGGCAGTGGGGATGCCTGGCCAGGGGACCCCTGTCCAGCAGTTCCCTGCCTTCTCCTGGAGGATAAGTGATTCTAAACTTGCCAACAAACGCTCCCCATGCGACACTCAGTTGCTCTCTCTCCCTCTGCCCAGGGACAAAGCTCCAGACGCCTCCATCTATTCCGCCGCCATTTCGCCAATCCCTAATTAAATCTTTATTATGCAGTTTATTACATTTCTTTCCCTTTTTTCCCTTCCATAGCTTCCCTCCACCCTGCTCCCACCCTTCCTTCTACCCTTACCTCCCTCCCGTTGACCTCATCCATAGGTGTATGATATTTGTCCCGTCTCTTCCTGTACACCCCTCACCCCTTTCCCCCTGAGCATTATCAATCCACTCCCTTTCTGTGCTCCTGATTCTATTATATTCACCAGTTTATTCTGTTGATCAAATTTTTAATTCACTTAATTTTTAG